>JAHXMQ010003489.1:15597691-15618137 GCA_020466415.1 Ammodramus savannarum pratensis
AGGCATTTTCCGGTTAAGAGGGAAGCACTGAGCAACAGGTTTTCAGTATTATTTTGACCTTCTGATCTTCTGCCACAGGGTGAAGGAGTAGAACAGTGATTGTTGCCTCTAGTGTTGCTCCATCAGCACAGAATTTACCCTCACTGCCACAGGCTGAGCTCACTGAGACTCTTTTTTCATCAATTACCAACTAACTGCAATGCATCCCATTCATTTCAGCACCAAACCTCAGTGCTATGGTCAGCGGGTGATGCCTCAGGTTTTGGCTCTTATATTTCTCAGGTTCTGTGCTGCTTTAGTGCATGGGTCTGGATTTTGTATGAGGGGATGGTGAGCTCTGTGCACAGAGCAGGGAGACAAAACAATTCCTGCTCCAGCTGGGGACCAAGGACAAATGATCCAAATCTCAGCCCAAGAGCACAAACACCGAGGGCTGAGAGAGAAAAACAAGCAGGGTGGGACTGCAGGGGCTAAAGCTGGAATGGGACAATGAACTCCAATATGGAAATGGAGCAGAACTGATCAAAGTGAGAGATCCCATGACCAGGTGGGGATTTTGGGACCATTTTGGTTCATGTTGGGTGCAGCCCTGGCTGGGCTCTTGTGCTGCCCAAGGTGCATCCATTGAGGAGATACTTTTAATAAATCCCTACTTTATTCTTTATCTAGTTTCTGTTCTAGATCAGCCTTCCCATGGCATTGGGGGACAGGATCTGGCTCTGCAGAGCTGAGCACAAAGAGTTAAAGGGTCTGTTTGCAGAGCAGGTGGGCTACAAGCAAGGTGCTCTCTGTGGGTGACTGGAGGTGCAGATTTTCCAGGAGACAATAAGGCATTGCCTACTTGTGGATTTGGTACCTCCTGGATTCATATTGCAGCTTTATGCTCTCTTGCTGCCCCTCTAGACAAGCCCCAAGATAATTGTTTATATTTTAAAAAAACTGTTCTTTCTTTAGCAGGAATCTCCTCTCTCTCTAAAGGAGTACATTTAGGGAGAGATTAAAGGGAAACCCTCAAAAGCTGCTCATCAGATGTAAACAAACCCACCAGGGTTATTAGCCACGTGAAAATAATGATACAAGAGTTTTCCAAGCATGATAACATCACTCTTTGTACCACACTAAATTAATAACATCTCTCAAGCACCTGCCTGAACCAGAAGTCTTTCCAAGAGACTGAGCACAACCTCTCTCATTAAATCAGCATTCAGGGAGCTAACTAGCAGATGCTGCTGACATGAACCCAAATGTAATCTCTTTAACCTTGTCCTGTGGGGAGCAGACAAGTCATGACCGAGTAATTCCAACTAAATTAGATTTTATGTGAAAGTGTATAATCTAAATTAAATTTGATTAAAATGATTCACTGATTTGTGTTTGCTTTTAAAGGTCCTAATGTAGCCAAGGTGACCAGTTTTCAGTAATCTGTGTAATCAGATTAATCTGTTTTTACATGGTTGGATCAAGATTCTTTTATCCCATAGATTTTTCTATATTAATCATATTGCTCGAATATCCATGGATAGATTAAGTGTTTTCTCCTCAGACAGAGGCTTGCCATAATTCAATTTTCACCCTGTTAATGAAATCTAACTGTGGTGTCTATAAAGATATGTGATGTAAAATATCTCAAACTATCTGCAAGGAGACAATGATCAGGTCATTGAAACCAAATGCAAAATGTGAAACAATCCTATCCCCAGAATTTTCCTCTGTGGCAGATTTTGCTCAGCACAGACTCAGGGCAGCACTAGGACTGGAATTGTGCAGCTGCCTGTTTGTGCAGTGATAAATTTCCTGGGCTTAACCCCTTCACATCCTCTTCCCCTACTGGGAATTGGTGCAAGTGGGATGAATCTTGGGCACTGCCTTAATTACATTTCGAAATCTTAATTGAATACCCCCAGTGCTGATGAGTGGCTGCATTCTCAACACTAATCACAGCCTGCAATCAGCAAACAACATAGAGCTACTAATTAAGACTTATTAAGTTAAAATGACAATTTTATCCAATATATGAAGTCAGGGGTTGCTGTATGCTGTATGCTTTAATGGCAAAAGAAAGAAGATTTGGGCTCCAGGCAAGGATTTCTGTCATTTTTTATGAGATGTTGGTGTCACTTTTTCAGATACAGTTTCTCTGTTTCTTTCTGATGTCTGATGGGGTTTTTTTGTTTGGATTTTTTTTTCTTCCTCTTTTGGGCATTATGTATTTCACAGTGTGACAGGCCTGCTGGAAATCCAGAGTTCTGCAGAGAACAGGGTTTAGCAGAAGGTTTCAGGTGGAGTTTAACAGGTCTGAAGCAGTGCCTGGTTCTGTCAGCAGGAAAAGGCTCGAGGTGCAGGAGGAAAGGAAGGTGCAGTGCTGGTGTCACCCAGGGATTTGTGCTGTAAATCCCCAGGTTAAATTTTGGGTTACACACAGAAAGAACTGCCAACTACTTGGTGTAACTATGGCAGAATATTAGAACAAACCAAAGGGAGTGAGGTTTACCTGGCACTTTGTTGCTTTATGCTTTCTCTCACCCTTAATTACCACAACTTCAGCTCCTTGCTCATTTTTCTTTATCACACCAAAAAATCCTGTGTAGACCAGCTAGCTCTCTGAGCCTGTCCCTGCCCATGGAACAAAACCCTTCAGCTCATGTTTAATTTTAGCTGTGGGAATATAGAGGCTTAAATGGGATTCTTCAGAGGCTTAAATTCCATGAGTTTCTGCTCCTTTCTGAAGGGGAACAGAGGAAACTTTCTTATTCCTCAAAGATTGCGCCTGAAATCTACTCTGGAGCATTCAGCAATTTGTTTAATATGTTATTTCTCATGACAACATCTCTGATGTCAGAAGTCTTGTGGAGAGAATAAAATCATGAGTCAGTGAACTGCTCCCTTCTCCTCATTCTCCACCTGGAGCAAAGCAAAGATGTTCCACCTCAGCACCTGCACTGGTTCTGAGCCAAGGGTTTCCTTTGTCCTGCTCCTTTTTATTGAGTGGGAGAATAGAAAACAACAGAAATTGCTTCCCTGTTCTAGAGGATCACTCCTCAATTTCCTCTTTAGTGTAATAACAAAAAGTGCACCATGATTCACTTCCACTTTTCAAGCTTTGTGTTGTCTTTCCAAATACAAATTTACCTCAGTGAGTGGAACTTAAACAGGATTGAAGGAACTGGAGCAGTTCTACTGTTTAAAGTGAGGTTTTTCTGTCTCTGTGGTGAGTGAGGAAACAAGATCAGCTGAATGTTGTTCCAAGGAAGGCTATAAAATCCCTTCAATCACTCTCCTTCTCTACATTTTGCATTTGACAAGTGCTCTTTCACTGGATCTTGATAACTGCCCCCAAAATGAGTGAAGAAGAGAGAACCTGTAGCTCCTGAAAACAAGTATAGGCCAACCTAATAATCTCACTTATGTTCATTCATATTTAAACTGCAATTTTATGTTTGGAACGTTTGTGACCAGGAAAGTGAAGTGCTTTCCAAGATTGTCTTGAATTTAAAAAAAAAAAATACCAGTCATTGTTACTGTAAAGAATAGCTCCTTATTTTTCATATCTTAAAGATTGAACCCTTCACAATGATTAATAAAGTCTGGTTGTTATCTGCTTTTGTCATAAAAAATTATATACAAAAGAAACAGCCTGAAAAACCACAAAGGTAAAGCACCAGCATGAACATTCCTACAGACACTGCCAATTAAAAGACTTAACTTATTAGTCTTTAAGTAGCAAAAAAAAGAGAGCAACAAACAAGTATAATTTGGCAAATTAATTTTATGTTCTGTTCTATTTAATCAAACTATACCTATAGTGAAAATGACAAATCTGAGTTGTCACACTATGGATGATAAGAAAGATAAAGGTCATATATTTTAATGTCATAGAAGGTCTTATTAAAGGAACCCTAATTACATTAGGTGTCCATGAAACATTAATTAAATACTGTCTGAAATAATTAGGTCCAAGTTACTGATGATTTAATTAAATTCAGTTTTTTATTTTATAAGAAAACCACAGGTCCAGTATCAGTGTGGTGGCAGGGTAATTGATAATGTGTCAGAAGAGCACAACAGTAACCTTGACCAGCTGCATGGGAAGGACATTTTGGGGAGCAGGACACCTGGGCATGGGCTGTGCTTGGGGTGTCCCAGCGTGAGCAGAATCCAGAAAGAAAAAGGTTTGGGTTCGTATTCTCAATTTCTGTGAGCTGTCACAGCATGTGAGGGCTCATCCCTGACCGCAGTCCAACCCTGGTGAAGTCTTTGCCTTACCAAGCAGTTGGACTTCTCCAGCACCAGGCGGATGCACACCCAAAATTCTGGGTTTATACTGCCCACCACACACCCCCACAAAGTTCCAAACTCCTCTTCCCCTCTACAAAGGGACAATGATGGAGCCAACAGCTAAAAATTCCTGAGCATGCAGGGGCTGAGCCAGCTCTGAGGGGATGGATGGATGGATGGATGGATGGATGGATGGATGGATGGATGGATGGATGGATGGATAAAGAAAGTGGGACTGGAGCAGCTGGGCTGGCAAAGAGCTTCCCTGATTATTCAGGATGAGGGAAATATTGCAGGAGTGAAGCATCATCCCCTGCTTAAAAGTGCCAGAGAATATGTGTGAAATTATCCAGGGTAAAAAAAAAAGAATTGGAAAGGTGAGAAATATGCATTTGTATGTGGAGTGAGGCAGTGAAGGAATTTTGAGGAGCAGAGAGCATTTTCCTGTCTATTCCAGGAGTGGGAATGCTGGTCATTGAAACCAAATGTAAAATGTGAAACAATTCTAATCCCAAAGTTTCATTTGTAGCACTGCAGGGATGGGCTCTGTGACTGGGTTCTGACACTCCACTGGCAAGATTTAAATCTTCCTCTTCTCCCAGGCTGCCTGGATGATCTCAGACCAACAAACCTCACACTTCAACTTCCCCTCTTGTTAAATGATAAGGAACATCTTTACTCCTTCATAATTATGAGTCCTGCCTGATGCCTGTGAGGGATAACTCTACAGAACAAAGCTATTGAAATGCAAAATATTGACCTGAAAATTGTAAAAAAATTGACCTGAATATGTAAATATCTGAGGCCGCCTGGTAGCTGCAGCAAGAGCCCCCCTTCCCTGAGATCAGCAGCCACCCAGTGTCACACCCAGCCCAAACACCATCCTTGATGTGCCCAACTAAGGAAAAGGTCCCAGGACATCCTCTGGACAATCAGCACTGACCACATGGAAGGTTCTGGGTGATCTTCCAAGGAGAATCAATTTACAATTAAAACCTTTGTGCCTCCTAAACATCCATTTCCACAGAGAGCCTTCTGGTTTTGAAAGGGAATTAACTCGTTGCTACACAACAAAAAAGATTTTTTTAATTTTTAATTTTAGTTTAAAATTTAAAAAAAAACATATGAGAAACCTCCCACAGTTTGTATTGTACAGAATAAAGCAGATTCCACAAAGCAACATCCATTTTATCCTCTAGATAAAGCTCTGTGAGTTCAGGAATCCACTGATATAAAAAGATCAATGAATAATCTATTATTTCACTATGGAAAAGCAATAAATTCTCAAAACCAGAAAATTTCACCACAATTATCATTGGCAGGATGTTCTGGGGTTTTAAACCAGAGTTGTCATTATGACACCTAACAAATACCTGGATTTCACAAGAGATATGGGAATTATTCCCAAGGGCCAAGGAAATGTTCAGATATTGACTCAGTAGCTGGTAAAATCTCTAAATTAAACCCAGAAAATGATTTTGCAATAAATATAACAATTGGCTGATCAGCTGGGCACCTCTGGGGAGGTGGGATGTGTTCTATTTTGGGTATTAAAACATCCCAGCTGCACTGGGCACAAATGCACAAATATAAAACACAAAGTACCTTTGTGCTTGCTGCTGCTTCCTCATCTTCCTCCAGAGGTTCAGGAAAGTTTTCTCTCAGCCTTTTCCAGTTGTGAATCTCCTCCTACTAAAATGAGGACTGAAATATAAAGAGAGATTGATTTTAAAGAGTAATAGAATTTTGTTTTTAAAGAAAGCTTTCTTTGAGTAATCCAAAAGACAAAACCAGATAAACTTTTGTTCTTTCTCTGCAGCCTCTGCATGCTACCAGTTCCTAATTTATGATGTAAAATAATCCTACATTTACACTGCCTCAGTCCTTGTGCCACCTCTGTAATGCTGCCTACACAAAAACCCTTAACTCCTTCAGGCAAAAATAAAATTTTATTATTAAATACATCATTAAATCCCCTTACTTTGTCTGTTACAGTAATCAGTATAACAACAGCACGAATTAGCATGTGTACAATGTTTTAAAACTAGTAAAACTGTAAATATATGAGGTATCAATGAGCAATTAAGCAAACAAACCTTCATTATTAATGTGCTGTCCCCAAATAATCTGTTGCCACTGTTTGTGGCAGAGTACCTGTATAAGAATGGCATTTTCCCCCTGAAGTTTGAATTTCCACTGAAATAAATTGCCTTTTAAGCTGTTTTCAATTCACTTTTCAAAACACAGAAAGCTCCCATGCATTTGACAAGGACATAATTGAGTAAATATCCCTAAATAAGGAGCAATTGATACATCTGCTGCTGCTTTTTTTTGGTGAGGCACACAAGCACAGAGTGCAAGGTACTGGAGGGTCATTGTCTGCCTGCAGACAGGGCACAGACAAAGCAGAGCCAGCCCTGAAAGGAGTGGGGGCTTTGGCACAAAGGGACGAGCAGATGAATTAATGGAAAACTGATAACAGGGTGTCCAACAGGACCCTGCTCAATACCCACAAATCCCACCCAGCAGGGACCTCCCCAGACAAGTTTTTGGTGCTTTGGGGGTGACTCAGCTACAGTTGGGGTATGTGAGTCAGAAATAATGTCCCTGCAGGCAGATATCCAAGGGCTTCTCCCCAGTTCAGGAGCATCAATTTGGTCATGACCAGCCAGAGCCAGAACTGGTATTATATACCTTACTGATATTTGTTGCCTTTGGGAATTTGTCTTTTCCTTTCCTTAAGTGTAAAAACCACAAAAAATCTAAGTAAATGATATTAAATATTATACATGGTGAAGGCATTAATTAATTTTTATATACAAGATGATGAGCTGGATCCTGTTCTTCTAACCTAAGCAAAACACAAACTGCAAAGGAAATTCTGCTTCATTTACTTAGCTGGATCGAGTCCTGTACAGCAGGATCCCTTTATGTCACTGTAGCAATCAAATAATTTAGAAAAACAACCCCTCAAATGAACTCCTTCCAAAATTACATTAAGTGTCAGCAAAAGAAGTGGAGAAGGAAAGGAAAACAGCTGGTTGTGTTATACCTGTCCAGCCACCTGTTAACTGAAATGAATTAATAAACTAAGCACTGCTGGGGAATCCTTGGATTTCCTGAAGAGTGTCCAGAAAATCAGCTCCCAACCAAAGACACACTGGTGACTGATTTTTATAAGTTAAATTACAATTATATTCTATGCAAAATAAAAATATATCAGGCTGTGAAGGCTGAGAAGCAGTTTTAAAAATAAAAAAGCTTTAAGCAGTGTTAGTAACCCAAATTCTAGACAGAACAAGCTTGAACATTGACAATAACATTGGCAAAATCTGTTATTTGAAAAGCCCATAAGCTGTGCACACGTTTGCAACATTCCCCCCATACACAAGTTATTTCTAAATATTGCCTTCAGACTTTAACAGCAGCGCAGATCCAGTACAAATTCCTTTGTGTGAGCAGAGATATTGTACTAGAGATGTGCCACAGCACACAGCTCCCCACAAAATCATGAAAAACAACATGGCAGAAGCAGATCTACAATTAACAAACAAAATTTGACAAGGCAGTTGCTGGATCTGTACTTATTTTTACGTTACAAGCACTTACCTGATGTCTTGTGCAATGTGTTATAAAGATATTTCCTAAAAGATTTTGGCAAATGAATTATGTAGCTGAAATGTAATAACGAAGGTAGAAATTTGTCCTGTTATCAGTCACACACATTCAAGCAGAAAGCCAGTGCAGCACAGTAGATAGAACTATAAGCTCTGGGATCTTCTCATTCAACCAAGATTGCTTCATACAAAAGTTGACAATACACTAGTGAAAGCCATTGTTGATATTCAACATTTTTTAAATAGCTGAACAGAATAGACAATAAGGCATGAAGGAAAACTTGGATAGGAGGCTGGCCTGGAGTCTGGGTTCAGAAAGGGAAAAAAAAAGCATTAAAAATGGACAATAAATATGGGATTCTCATTTTTTTGCCCTGAATGCATCAATTAACTGATCTTTACTGTGCTGAAATTCTGCTGGTTTTAAAGGGAGAGTAAAATATAAACCATAATTTTTTAATTCCATCTGTTTTAGTCTAGGTGCAGTTTGAAATGCTGACACTGAGAAAGACAAATGTTTTTGTGGTTCACATACCAACTAATGTAAATTAAGGACTTTGCAAAATCACTGAAAAATCCTCCCATTAATTGTCAGGCTCACCTGCCCAGGCTGAGGAGATCACACATTTCAGTCCCGATATCACAAAAAGGATTCCTGTGAAATGCTTTTCTAAACTCCTGTTAAAAATTATTTATTTTTATATATCATATTTATTCCTGTGAAACACCTTTTTAAACTGTGAAAAATCCACAGTTTATAATTCCTGTTACTGTGTCTGAACTCCCAGTTTCCTCAATAAAAAGATATCAGAGCACTGTATCCAGTCTTTGAAGGAGTCAGAGATCTTGCACATCACAGATAATTGCTTATTTTAAAAACTGCTTATATTTGGGTTGTTTTGCCTAAAATTTCAGCACCACCAGAGGAAAATCCCACCTTGTCCAACTCTGAAAAACTGCATCAGCACAAACATATCTTATTTTTTCTACTGGCACACCTGAAACAGCCTGTGTAGACCACAGTAAAAACAGCAAAGGATGAGTTTAAACAATTATATTTCTTGATAATTTAGATATGGCAGAAAAGCCTGCTACTTTACCATTACTCAGAACCGTGTTATTTCTCCACCTCTGCCTTGGTTTTCATTGTATGCTGCTTCACCCATGCAGCATAAATTCTTTTTTTTTTTTTTTTAATTTTTAATTTCTTTTATAGAAGAACAGGTTATTTCAAGCTGGACCAAACAGTTTATGATGAATGTTGTTAGAGCAATTTATCATGGGAGGATTCTTGTTTGTTTGTTAACACTGGTGTATCATCCACTAACTCTGCTCCTGAGTTCTGAATGTGGAATGTAACTGCATTTCATAGAGAATTGTCCCCTCTTATTTTCAGTCCTATTAGGTATGTGACTCAAACTTAAGACATCACCTGCATTTTTCAGCCTTCCTTGAAGAAAGGACATTGCTTGGTTTGTCTGTGCTCTGTGTGTGCTGCTCTCCCAGTAAATATCTGGAATCCAGGTGTGTCCAAAGCTTGGCACCAAGCATATTCATTTGTGTCAAAACCAGATTTGCCCCTGATGTGATGAATGCCAGAACTGACCAGGAGATGACTCCCAGCAGAGTGCCAGGGAAGGAATTCTGAGCAGGGAAGGGTGGCCTTGGTTACATCCTCCTAAATGGCTGCTACCTGTGTCTCCCTAAAACATTTCCCCTAAAGGCAAGGACTGAAACCTGCTGAGGATCCTTTGTACTGCTGCAAAGCACAATGGCTACAACCATTTCCATTTCCACTTCCATTTCTGCTTCCATTTCAACTTTCATTTCCATTTCCACTTCCATTTCTGCTTCCATTTCCACTTTCATTCCTACCTCCATTTCCATTTCCACTTCCATTTCCCCTTTCATTTTCACTTCCATTTCCACCTCCATTTCCACTTCCATTTCAATTTCTGCTTCCATTTCCACTTCCATTTCCAATTCCATTTCCATTTCAATTTCCACTTCCATTTCCTCTTTAATTTTCACTTCAATTTCCACTTCCATTTCAATTTCTACTTCTATTTCCCCTTTCATTTCCATTTCCACTTCCACCTCCACTTCAATTTCCACTTCATTTCCATTTCCACTTCCATTTCCATTTCCACTTCCACTTCCACTTCCATGTTCAGAGGCTCCTCTAGGACAGGCCTAGGAGCCATTGCCCATTTTAGTTGTATTTTCCAATCCTGCCTTTGACCCTCACACAGCAGAGTGGAAATTGAACTGAAGCCCATATTTGTAAAGCTGACTCTTACCAGGGCCAAACCCTGTGAATTGTCCAGCCCATTGTAAAATATATCTTCCAAGCCAAAAGAGAAGCAAGTTTGATGCCTCCATTGGTATCAGGAAGAAATCAAACAAACACAGGACATTTTGCTTTGAAGCGGCCTTTGAGTTTAAGTCACACAACAACACCTCCAGCTCTTTCATTGCAATTATTTGCATTGACTTTCAATCAGTTCACTGATATTGGTGAACATTTTCATGTGCCAGAGGAGTGGGTCTAAACCAGCTAAAGACATTACATCTATACTGAACACTATTCCCTTTTCTCTTCTTCCTATACATCTTTCCGCAAGAAATCTAAACATCAAATATCAGCATAATTTGCTATACCTTTTTATGTCTTTCTTCCTTCTTGACACTTAGACTGAATCATTTTCACTATGATTTGCAATCTAAACAATTACATAAACTTCTGGGTTTCATCAGGGCAGGAAATCTCCTAAATAGCTGTGCAAGATCCTTTTATGCAGCAGTGCTCATAGGAAAAACCTGGTTCTAAATGCATTTATTGACTGTACTCCAATGCTACATGAGAAGAAATCAGAATGTGAACCTGAGCTGTTTTTACATCTCATCCAAAGCTGTGAATCACAGAGCACCTCAGCTTTCAAACAGGCAGAAGATTTAAATAAGGAAAGGATTCCATCACTGGTTTTCTGGGTCAAGTTCCTCCTGTGCTATTACACAGATGCTATAGACACACTGTCCGTTTAAAATTTGCCTCTTCTTAAAAGGATGAGAAATTCTCTTCTCAAGCCTCCAGTGTTTCACCCAGTGGAATTCTAAAATTGTCAGTAATAATTCTGTAAATTATGTCTACAAGAAAATTGCAGTTCTGTCCTTCTGAAGGAGAGGATTATTTTACCACATGGCTCAGTGTTCATCTCTGAAAATCACTTATTAGGCTGCCCTTGGCAAATTCACAAACTGCAGTTGTCAGGACCATCATAAAGTTGTATGCAACATCAATTTGATGATAACATTATACTGGTTTTCTCTCCAGCCTTGCATGGAGCCTGTGAATTTGTGGGAAAGAGATATTCAATACCAATGTATCCCTGAACAATGCAGAAAATGACAGATCTGTGTTCTGAGGACATAACATACACCTTGTCCACATTTCACTTGGGTCCTTTCAAACAGCTGCCAATCCTGCTTCCAGATAAGTACAGAACATTACATGTATTCAGAAACTGTTTAAATTATTTTAAAGTTTTAGGTTACTACTTTAATTGCAAAGTCTGGATTTTCCTCTCTTCCTAAAGGCACGATATGAATTCTCCTCTCATTGTTGTAATGTTCTGTGATATAAGCCTGCTATAATTTAGCACTCAACTGCACTGAATCCCATTATGAAGTCTCATCTTATATCACACAGAGTATATCTGAGTATAAAACATAAAATGCTTAGCTTGTAAGGATAGGGAGCTTGTCATCTCTTTAATTTGATCACTAAAGTGGAATTTTGGATTAAAAAAAAAAAAAAAAGTTGGACTATAATGGCAAGATAATGCTAAATATCCAGATTTTTAGAATGACTGACATGCTGTGCATTGCAGAGATAGAGATATGTGTGACCTTCACAGAAGTTAATTAAAATATGGAGAAAAAAAATTCAAACTGCTTTTTTTTTCCTCTAGGAAGTGTGTATTTGAAACGTCCCTGGCCCTGAGCAATACATGGGGCAGCCCAGCATGTCTCCTGTTTGCCACACAAGGTCCCCTTGAACAACTTCTCTCTAGAGATTGTCACAGGGAGACATTCTCTGTCACTGGTATTTACAGCTTTAACAGAAATCCTCTTTTGCTGGCCCACATGTGACATTTAGGCTTTGAACCTTCACTCTGTTCTCAAGAAATCCTGCGGCAGACCTTAAAAGGAACATTTGTGTTGACCTTGCAATAGATTCATAGAAATGTTTAGGTTGGAAAAGACCTTTAAGATAATTGAGTCTAATTGTTGTTACTATCTAATGACTTCTTTCCTTAATATAATTATCTTAAATTTGCAGTAATAAGGATATTACAGTGATAAGTACACAGACTTTCTGATTTACTGAGTTCTTTTACAGCAGTAAGAAAAAAGTGTTAGAAATGATGTAACATAAATTTAACAAATTTATTTGCTTGATGAAGTATCAGTCTGAAAATTCAATGAGTGCTTTCAAGTAATATTTGAGCAACAGTCATGAAGAAGCTTAATAAATCAATGTTTGCTTGCAGTGGCTTTTCAAATTGGAAGCAAATTACATTTTGTACACTCTCTGCTCACTGACTGCTCAACAGCTGCAATAAGTTATTTGGAAATGCCCAGACCTCTGTGATACAAGGATTGGTGAGAGCTGAACAGGGAAATAATTGTCTTTGATCCACAGAGTGTTTCAGGACTGCCCCAGCTTTGCATTCTGGCTTGGGGTGGAACAAACCTCAATTTTTCCCTCCACCCCCAGTCCCAGAGCTGTGAATCCCATGGCAAAAGCTCTTACCTATGGTATGGAAGATCCAATCCAAACTTTTGTTCTCCTACTCTCTCCCACCTTTTTTGCCATCAGTAAGAGATGGAATGCTGTCCTAAATTTTATTGGAGCTGTTCTAGGTTGCAAATGACTTCAATATTGCTTCCTGTGGAAGAATATTGCTTCCACAGGCAACAATATTGAGAAGAAACCAATAAGCCACTTTCCTGACATAGCAGGAAAAAATTCAATAAAAGCCCCAGCTAAATCTAAGCAGGCTTCTGTGTCCATAGCACAGAAAGAAGCCAAAAATGAGCAAAATCTAAATGCTACAAGTCTGAAGGAAGAATTCTTCTCCAGCCTCAAATTTGAGAGGTAAAATGTGTGGATTGGGTAAAAAATAACAGAAATATTAGGGTTTGGGGAGTACTGGGAAGCTCCATCCTTTTATCATCTCTCTGAAACCTTCTCCAGGGGATCAGAGGGGAATAGGGACAGAAATGCTCTGAGGATGTGAGGGAGGGAGGAGCAATGAAGGAGGAAATGATGGAAACCTTGGAAGATGGGACGTTCCCAAACAAACAGCATGCCCAACCATTTCAAATCCTTCCAACAGAGTTTCTTCTCCCAGTCTGCTGCCCAGGTCTGCCACAGCTCAAGAGAATGCTCCAAGCATGGCAAGAGGCTATGGAGCCTTTGTACTCTCCCAAATCTCATCCCCAGCCAGGCTCTTGCCACATTGTCCATCCACTGCTGTCTAATTTATGTGGATTATGAAAGTTTCACACCCCCAGCAGGGTGGGATAAAGGAAACTCATGACACAACCAGCACCAGCTTCATGGCCAGTTTGTGGTGGCCCAGGTGGTGGAAGGGCAGTGCTACAAGAGGGTCAGGCTGTAAATCAAAATATTCCAACAGTCTGGTGCCCGTGGAAAGTCACCTTAAACCTGAGAAACCTTTCCCACTGAAAGACACTCCCAAAGTGCTCTGATCCTGTCAAAAAGTTTTCATTTCAGTGAACTGACATTTTCTGATTAAAAAAAAACCCTTTGTCTAAACATCCCTTGACAGCACTGATGGTGAATATGGGGGTGAAATAAAAGATTTGCCACTGATGGAAATAATGTTTATAAAAATGGTTGCAAACACATATTTCCACTGAGGAAAGGAAAAAATGCTAACAATGAGTGGCTAAATACTTGCTGCTCACATAAAGACACTTTTTTTTTTTCCTAGCATAAGACATGGAGGTGGGTTTGGGGAAAAAGATGCAATAAACAGTGGACTCCTTTTTTTTTTTTACAATAAATTTTCATAAAAATATCTACAAAAAGGCCAAGTTAGCAGTGTTGGATATTACAATGTATTTGATTATTTTTTTCTTTTTTAATATAAAATTGTCAGATAATCTTGTCCTGTAAAAATACTACATTTTAAAATTCACCGTGGAGCTGTCAGGCTCCCACAGCCTCTCAGAGCTGGAGCTGGTACTGAGCTTGTGCTCCTTGTCAAAATTTAATGAGACGACCAGTTCTAAAATAATTGAATTTTCATATCAGAGCGAACCAGGATTACTCAGACAATAAAAATGCTGAGTCCTGTACTGTTACTGGCAAATACCTTTTGCTTTGCTCATGGAATCAGTATGTAAATGTTCAGGGTTTGTATTTAAGGCATCTTATGCATTTAGAGTTGTAGTACTGGCAATAATTTCAAATGGTGCTGTTGATAAGTAGCTGGGATTTTTTTTTTTAAATAATGTTCAAACTGTAATTTGTTTGGTGAATCAGGATAAGCATTTGGTTTATATTTTATATGAATGTTAATGCACTTGCAGTTTAATTATATTTCTTAACTTTCAGCATTTCAAAAGTAGAATTTGAAGGCCACTCCATCAGATTGTCTTGCTTCCAGGGAATACTTATGAGTACAGTCCCACTGACTTTTGGCTGTAAAAAGTGAAACTGTCCCCAAAGTTAATGCCAGCTCCAGAGGGTGAATATGTGTGCTGAGGCATGAAGAGCAGGACAAAGCTGGATGTATTCCTCAGCTTGCAGGTTGAAAAGTCAGAGACAAAAGGTCCCCATCAGAAGTACAAAAGGAATAAAAAGCAAAGCAAACCCAAAACTTCACCCCTGACTGGGATTATTTACATAAATGCTCCAAGGAACACTAAAATGTACTTCAGCAGTGCAGGGGTTGGTGCTGCAGAAAAGGCTCATGGAAATAATTAAACGGGTTCTCAAGACATTACCAACAATTTTATATATTTATTTGTTTTCCAGAGATTATTAGGAGGTATAAAACGGCAGGAATGAGGATTTCTAAACTTTTCCAGCTGCCCAAATCTCTGGGACTGTCTTAGAATCAGAATTTTGCTTGAGTGTGTGAAGCTGTGTTGAGTTTCCAACGTGTGACAAGAACGTATTTGACTATAATTCACAGGGAAGGAGATTTCCTAAACAACTCCCAGCACACAAAAAGCCTTTAATCCACTTTTTCATTATATTTCCCAGCCCATCTTCATACAAATCACCCCAACAGTCTTAGCATTAACACTTAGGGCAGAGTTAGCCACATTTAATTTTGTTTCCTTGCCCAGCTCTAGTGTAACAGACTTTCATGTGTAGCTGTCTCAGACATGCTAAAGAAAATCCATAGAAGAGAGGGGAATATGAAAAATACATTTCCAACCCCAAAAAGAATCTGTGGGACAAATTCCAAGCACTGAAAAAAGGAAGAAGTGAGAAGTCCCTGCAGTGAATGTGGTCCTGCACCCTTGGGGAAGGCAGGGAGGAGCCTGCACTGCTCCATGGGAGATGTAGTTCAATCCTGAACACTGAATTTAAAAAAGGACAAAATGCAGGAAAGAGGCCATCTGAAAGGAAATTAATGCAGCTCCTGTGAGTCACTTGAATGATGGTAGTGCTGTGGTGCAGGCCTTGTAAGACATGTAGGGCCAAGTGAACATCTGGATTTTTTTGGTTATTATTACAGTAATATTTGTTGGGGAAATTATTATTATTCATAAAGGCATTAAATGGAATTGGGTGGTCAAGTATATTTGGTTTTCCAGTCTGCAGTCATAACCAGTTCATAGTTACGTAATTGATATTTCCATTTTTTTTTTCTGCAGATGAAGATAACCTGTAAATAACATTACATCTCTCAGATGAGGCTTCTTTACATCTAGAGGTGGAGTCTGTAGCCATGATATTTTCTGAAAAATCCTTTCCTTAGGATTTTCCCTCCTGAGAAGCTGAGAGGCCTCAGGAACAAAATGCAAACAATGGTTTGCTGCTGTGGGATGCAAACTTTGATTGGCCCATGTGATTGTTTCTAATTAATGGCCAATCACAGTCCAGCTGTATCGGACTCTCTGTCTGAGACAGAAGCTTTTGTTATCATTCCATTCCTTTTCTATTCTTAGCCAGCCCTCTGATGAAATCCTTTCTTCTATTCTTTTAGTATAGTTTTAATATAATATATATCATAAAATGATAAATCAGCCTTCTGAAACATGGAGTCAGATCCTCATCTCTTCCCTCATCCTTGGACCCCTGTGAACACCATCACAGGGGTCAATTAATATGGATATTGTCCCATGTTAAGCAGCCATAAAATCACAGAATCCCAGAATATTTAGATTTGGAAAGGACCTAGAAGTCAACTTGGGCACCTTCAGGCTGTCTCTGTCATTTTCCCAGACTTTAAATTCAGTGTTGTTTCTGATATCATGGCACCTGAGTTCCCACTGATCCTTAAGACAGAATATCATATTTACCAGGAATTATACCCATTATTTTCCACTCTGTTCCTCCTGAGAGCTTTCCTACTCAAGTATGACTTTAACAATACCTCACATATTTCTCTCCCTCAATTATGAACAGATTTTACACTCTGAAAATTGCTGCTGGCAGGAGCTGTGTATCAGTAATTAGGTGTCACCTCTGTGCCCTGCAAAATGCTCTCAAAGACAGCAACACTGAGCAGTGGACAACTGCATCAGGTGACTCAAGAAACCAGCAGCTTATTATTTCCTGGAATGGACTGAAAAATGTTAATTGTAAGAGACAAATAAGAAATAAAATCCTGTGACAGTTTCTTAAAGCCTGCAAAATTGGGAAATATTGCACAGTGAGAGCAAATTTTGTATGTCAAAACATGAGTTTCTGCACAAATGATCACTTGCAGGAAAATAAAATTGAAATCCAGGTACGAGACTGAAACTTTTCAGGCAGATACAAAACGGGAAAGGGCCCAGAGTGAACAACTGAAAACTGCAGGTTTCAGAGCAAGAAGTATTTTCTATTTTAGCTAGAGGAACAGCCTTGTGTCAGAAACTGATTCTCATTTTTTGGATGGCCCTTTCCCAAATTTCCAGCGAGGAAAGCTACAGCAATAATGATGTTCATGCAACTGAATATTATTGGGGGAATTTTTTGGTGGGGTTTTTTTGTTTGCTTTTTTTTTTTGTTCATTTGTTTGTTGGGGAGTTGTTGCTGGTTTTGCTTTTATTTTTTTTAATTTTTGTTTGTTTGTTTAGGTTTTGGGGGTTTTTTTAAATAGAATTTAAAGAAAACTTGGTTTAGAGTTAAAACCCTGAGAGAAGCAGCCAGCTGTTTTCACTGGCTCTGCTGCAGCACTGGCAAGATCCAGAACAGCCAGGAGAAGAACAGCTGAGCAAGTTTTGAGTTACATTTATACCAATTGCACAGGGTGAGCCACTTCTGCAAAAATACTGAGTTCTGTTAATGTGGAAGAATGCACTTAGTGCATTGGCTTTTCAAAGCTTGCCCAAATTGTGATGCAGCAGCTGAGAAAAGGCAGGTAAAGCTCATTAATCTTATTAAACAGTTTAAATTCTCTGCAAGTGAAGACTTTTCAGGCTGAACCTGAAACTCAGTGTTGCTGCTGCTAGGAATGATGCCTCCCTACACCTTCCCCTCCCCTTTACATTTACACTCAGAGCAATTGTGTAATGAAACATCATTTCTGTGTACAGTGGTGACCTCCTGGAGGGTTTGGTGACAGAATGCTCATTTGTATGTAATCAGCCCCAAAATGCATTTTGTCCCATGACTAAAAAAACGTAAAAGAGTCACTAATGTGCTATTTTAGCCCAAACAGAGTTTAATATCCCAGTTTCTTTATCTGAGATCAACTTTATTATAATACAGTAATTACAGAGGGGGGAAAAAAAAGCGATGGTGATAACGTCAGGCACGTTTAACCTCCCTTGGTGTCCCACATTCTCAGCACTGAGGGCTCAAGGAAAGGCCTCCCCTGACTTCCTGATAACTGGATGAGTGATTATCCCCCTTGTTAATGGGCAATGACAGAGCCAAGTCCTCCATATGGGCAGAATATTCATGAGGGGGCTGCACCAGCAGAGATAAGGGTGGGAGATGCCACAAGCAATCACTTCTGAGAGCACCATGAGAGGAGGGAAATATTCACACTGGGGGACACTGAGCCAGCCCTGGGGGCTCTGGGTGAGGGTGGCAGCAGGACAGAGCCAGGGCTGGCATTTGGGGACAGGACTGAGCAGGACTGAGCCCAGGGCTGGGCTTTACCAGTGAAGGCATCACATCCTCCTGGTGGAAGGTGGCCCTGCCCACCAGGCAGGGACTGGGGGGTCTTTAAGCTCCCCTCCAGCCCAAACCATTCCATGATGCCATGACAATTTCAACTGCCATGACAATTTCATCTGCCATGTGTGAGATTTGCGTCCACCTGGAATCACAGCCCCAAATCTGTGCAAGCAAGGCAAAGCTCTTGTGAAGGTCCAGGTGCCAGTGCTGTGGCTTTCTTCGGGAGAAGAATTGTCCTCACACCTGAAGGGCTGCCTGTTATCAGACAATCTTTAGGTCAAGGTTTTCAAGAGGGGTATGGCATTACTTTCATATTTCGGTCTATTTCAACATTTTCTGCCCAAATGAGATGGAAACACTGACATATGTAAATATCCCCTCATTAATAATCTGAAAAATACGCCATGTGCCAGTCAAATGTTCTGAGGATTTTGACATGATATTTGTTAGTGTTTCTCAATATTTTAAAAAATTTATTTCTTAAGAAGAAGAAGTAAATTATTATGAAACGAAAATGTCATGTTGATAACTGTGAAACTTCTTGACTAAATTCATACACATGAGGCACTCTCACTTTCTGATTTTACAAATTTATATCCTCTTAGACCAATCACACTTTGGAAAATAAACTGATGATCATGGTTCTTACAAAAGCAGCTCTTCTGACCACACAGAACAAGACTCAAGTAAAATTTTCAAAAATTACTGAATTATGGTGATGGGAGATGTGGTGTTCCATGTCATGGTTAATGGCTCCTCCATTCTTTGCTGTGGTTCCTTCCATTCAAAGTTCTTTTGAATGGCAATATTATGCACTGAAATAATTTGTGCAATGTGATCAGCTCAACCAGGACCAGCCATGATCCACGTTGTTTTGACAACAATCTCACTTCCTTGACACTGCTGTGAAAAATGGGTTTCTTATTACAGAGACTTTTGTTGGTAAAAAAATTTTTAAATTCTATAACAGATTTTTGCTTTCATTAAAAAAATATTTACCATAAACTCTTCCTAGCAAACATATATATTTGGGGAAAAAAAAACACCAAAACCAAACCAACCAATCAAAAACTGACCTCCCAAAAACGCTTTTCTTTCTAATCCTATTCCACTAAAATGAAGCACCAAAGCTGAATGCTTTTCTCTCAGCCTGGAAAATACCAAAGCTGAGAGGGTTTCACCCCAACGTGAAACTAAGTCTAAACTGATTGACCTGAAGTTCTGCTGAACTCCTACCGACCTTAATCAAAACAACTTCAGCTACCACCAAACCTGACAGGATCTGTCTTCTACAAATTGATGGAAATTCATGAGGTAATTCACATGGACAGGCAAAGCAACAGATTCTCAGTGTCAGGGTGAAACTCTGATTAAAAAATGTGTGGTCACTGAATTGGAAGTTTTCCATCTTTTTCTCCAAGAGGAAAATGCCTGCCTGGTGCAGAGACAGCACAGAGGGGTGGCTCCACCTGCACCCCTCCTGTGCACTGTTCTTCTGGCACTGCCACCAAAAGCAAGCCAAAAACCAGCACAAAAATGTGGCAATGTTTCTCTTCACAGAGAAAAGCCAGGCACAACTTCCCAAGGATATTTTCTGGGAATAGCAGCGAGGAACCTCAGAGAAAGAAAAAACAATTTTTATCTCAGTTGCTGCTCCTCTTGTGCACAAGTGGAATGCATCATGGAAGATTGTTTACCTGAAAAGAATTAGTAATTGGATTCTGGTGTGTTTTAATTCATTGACCAATTGAATCCACGCGTGTCTTGGGACTATTGGCTGACAGTCATGAGATTTGGTTCAGTTGAGTGCTTGTACAGATTCAGTCTAATATGGTACAGAATAGTATAGTGTAATAAAGTAATTAATTAGCCTTCTGATATCAATACAGATACATCATTTTCCCTTTGATGGGGTTGCCTTGTTTTACTATATTAAGACCTTGTCCAATCCATTTGTGTGCATCCTACAGAGCCTCAGGAGATGTCACAGTTGGGTACACACACAGGGAGGGTCATGAAAGAGGCTGAAGATTTCTCAGGATGCCAAGTCCTGAGCACTGTAGGGGCTGAGTGTGGACATTCTGTGATGTTCCAGACTGCAAGGCAAGATGTTTTCTATTACTATCTGCATGGCAGTTGTCTTTTGTCAAGTGAGCAGTTTTCCTTATCTCTT
>JAHXMQ010003489.1:15623153-15657496 GCA_020466415.1 Ammodramus savannarum pratensis
TATAATATAATATAATATAATATAATATAATATAATATACACCAATATATGTTTATTTCTATTTATTGCATTTTTTTATTTAAATTTTTTTTAAAAATTCTTTAAATCATGGTGCTTTTACCCAGTAGGATAAACTGAAGAGAGAAGAAAGCAGAGGGATGCCCAGGGAGAGGATAATTAGGGAGGGGATTTTCCAGCACTGCTGACCCAGGGTGGTGGCAATAGGGACAGGAAAGGCAGCTCAAGGTGTGGGTCTCACCCAAATGCGTTTTTAAGGGAGTAAGTGGGAAAAAGGAATTTTTAAAAATATTATGTCCATCCAGCTGCCTTGGTGACTCCTTTTCCAGAACTCTTCTTCTTGACTTCTGCTGTTGAAATGATAATTCTTTCATGGCTGTTCCATTTGAAGAGGATATGGAAGGCTCAGGGCAGAACCAGAGAAAGACAATCACAATTCCTCCAAAGAATGGAATTCTTTGCTGCCTGAGGCTGATCTAAACCTGGAGCAGGACAGTGCTGGCACAGCCCCCACTTCCCTCTGCCATGGAGAAAGGGTATCTATGCCCGTTAGGAAAGGTCTGCTGCTGAATAAAACATTCCAAAGGACCAAAGTTGCCTTCTGCTTGGTTTGCAGGTTGTTTGAGGGCAGAGCTTACAGTACTGGTTTTGCCAAAACCACTCACAGCTCCTAAGTTTTTGGATAATTGCACGCAAATAGTGATGTGTCAGATAAGTTCTTTTAATTCTACTTTGATGCAGCTTCTATTCCCTGGTGATGATAAATACTATCAGCCTAGAGGCAAAAACTCCCTGAAACCCTGAGCTTTTTGGAAATTCTTGCCTTAACTTGATTTAGCAGAAGCAAGTCAAATAAAAATCCCCCTTTAAAAAATGAAGAGCTGAGTTGATTAATCTACAATGACTAACGTAGCAGAGCTCACACTGAAATAAAAGATTCTTTAAATGTGTATTTGGGTTGGTTTTTTTTTTTTTTTTATGAGAAAGGGCTGACTCCAAAGGGCTGACTCCAAGCCTTTATTCTTTTTCACCTCTGTAAAGGTGCAATAGAGATACAGCAGCTCAGTGTTCTTGACATCAGCAAACAGGCTGAAAAAACATTATCAGGAGAGAGCCAATCTCCTATAACAGCTGAATAGTACTCACCCTGGTGATAAAGGTTTGGGTGAAAGATGAAATGAGAAATGTGTCTATAGCTGCTTGCAGCAAAACCTGCTTTTCTGGAGCACTTTTGCCCCCTGTCTTGAGTGTTCTATTGAATGAATAGTGGGTGCTTTATGTCACTTTGTTGCTGAATGGAGCAGTCTACTTAGCATGAACTTTTGGATGGCCCTACCTTCTGAAATGGTGTGCAGAGGTTTCATGGATTATGCATTAGTCCTATTTAACTTTCCACTTGAAGATAACACGGGCAGCAGCAGGTCTACTAAAGACTGAGCAGAGGGAGGCAAGCCAGCACCAAAACTCTGAAATTTTTGCTCACAGAAATAATTTCAAGTGTCCCCTGCATTAAAGTGCCTCACCTAAGTGTGATATATGGCATCACCTCTGATGGGGCAGGTGTTTGGTGATATTTCTTCAACTTTCTCAGCTCTGTTTTGAAAACTGGGAAATCTCCTCTTGGTTACTCCCCAGTGTTTTCAATCTGCAACTCCCATACCTAAACATTCAAATAGTGAAAATCCTGCACTAGGTCCACTTGCTCTCTTAGCTGAGGTTTCGAAAGATGGGTGTGAGTTAGGAATCCATTTAAAACTGTGATAGCCACATAAAAATTGTTTTAACATATGCCCAGCCTGCTCAGAATGCCACAAGAAAAAGCATTGACGCTTTTTTCTCTTCAATCTTCTGCATCAAGGTCATGCTGGGGCATCATTCCAGGTTTTTGTTTATTTTCATGGAGCAAATCTTAAAATAGTTAAATTTTTAAAAAGCAAACACAAAAACAAATAAGCAAAAAAACCCCAACAAAAAAAAAAAAACAACAAACCCCACCAAAAAAAACCCCCACAACAAACCAAAGCAAAAAAAAATTCCTAACAAATGGAAGAAAACACCAATATTTTCCAGAATGTAAAACTACAGATGTGAATACTGAAATAAAATATTCATCTTTCCATTGCACAAAACCAGTCCAGCTCTTATCACTGATGCTCATCCTAGGAATCATCTCATGGCACTTCCCCACATAATGCCCTGAGTATTTTATGGGCATTCCTGGATCATGGGTTAAATTTTAGAATAAACTGACATGGAATTTTTAGGATGGTGCTAGGAAATAATGGAGTAAATGATCCTCCAACAAAGAGCTGAGTAGCCTGGTGACAATTAAGAGCCATAGTGAAAATTAAGAGAGGCATTAAAGGATATCAATTCTATGAACACTCACATGGATCTTTCTGCCATCAGCTGACAAAAACAAAGTAATTAATTGTTATAGTAAATAAGGTGATGAAAACACACACACACACAGAGCCTGGAATGAAAAAGCAACACATGCAGGATAAGTTCTCTCTTTAAAGAGTCATTCTCAATGCTAAAGCTGACTTGATGAGGACAAAAGGAATAGCACAGATGAATCAAGGTCAGAAAGGTGAGTAAAAATAAGACAGTTATTATGTCTTTTCTGAAAGCAGAAGCAGATTAGAAAATAGGTCAGGGAGTGCAGGGAAAACGTTATTTGTATTCTGTCAATTTGCAAAGGACATGCATAACTGAATGCAGTGAATTTGTAGTAACCTCTTATTCTAGTCCTGGGGAGTGATGTATTCCATATTATTTCTTTTTATTACTAGTACTACATTATGTTTTAAAAAAGATTTTCCTGCCAAAATCAAAATCCTAAGGCGATGAATGCTGCACAGCCAAGCAGGAGGAGCAAGTTTCTGTTGTGAAGACTGTGGGACACAAACAAAAACTTTGTGGGACACACACAAAAAGCACTGGCAGGAGGAGGGGATGAGGCTCGTCAGGAGCCATGTGGCAAAGCAGGAAATAAAGCTTTTCTCCATTTCTCAAAGCAGTGCCATACCCAGGAAAGACACAGGTGCTTGACAGAGTCACTAAATATTGCTCCCCTGATGTGCCAAAATGGCTGTCTGATAACAGGCATTTCTTTAGTTGTTTGGAAATTGGTAATTCATGATTTTATCCACTTCCTGCTGTCTTGGGTTTAGCCTGCATTCCTCAAGAAATAAATCTAAAATGCACTGAGGGAGCAGTTTAGTCTAGAGAAGAGAAGCTTGAGAAAGGATCGCATTAATACACATAAACATCTCCAAGGAGAGTCGGGGGATGGTGCCAGACTCTTTTCAGTGGTGCCCAACAACAGAACAAGGTGTAAGGTTATAAATAAAACACAAGAAGTTCCACCTCAGCACGAGGGTGAGCTTCTCTCCATGGACAGAAGACACACACACACAGAGCCTGGAATGAAGCTGGCAGAGCACTGGAACAGCTGCCCTGGGAATCGTGACATCTCCAGATTCACCCAACCCCACCTGGATGTGTCCCTGTGTCACCTGCCCTGGTGGAGGGGTCACTCTGGACCATCTCCAGGGATCCCTTCCAGCCCCAGCTGTTCTGGGATTCTGGGCTGCCTGGGGAGGGCCAAGGAAAAGCATTCACGTCACTCCCTGCTCCCAAAGCTCAGATCAGTCTCCCACAGTGACAGAATTCTCAGATGTTCCACGTTTTCAGACTTTCATTGTGGAGGACAATCCATGTTGATGGATTGTGCAGTCTGAGCTAAAACAGAAGCTGGACAAAGCTAAAGAATAAAACAGGGATTTATTAAAAGGCCTCCATGGATGCACCTTGGGCAGCACAAGAGCCCAGCCAGGGCTGCACCCAAGATGAACCAAAATGGTCCCAAAATGCATGGCCAGTCACGGGGTCTCTCACTTTTATCAGTTCTGCTCCATTTCTGTATTGGAGTTCACTGTCCAATTCCAGCTTTAGCCCATGCAGTCCCACCCTGCTTGTTTTTCTCTCTCAGCCCATGGTGTTTGTGCTCTTGGGCTGAGATTTGGATCATTTGTCCTTGGTCCCAGCTGGAGCAGGAATTTTTTGTCTCCCTGCTCTGTGCATAGAGCTCACCATCCCCTCACATGAAGCCCAGACCCACACACTAAAGCAGCACAGAATATGAAAAATATAAAAGCCAAAACCTGAGGCATCAATACAAAAAGCCCATCCCTTCTTCCTCTCCAAGAGCCAGCCATCATTTCCATTTCCCACCATCACTTCCATCTTTTATAGGCATCCAGAATTTCCCACCTTTCACACTGGAAATGTCAGGAGACTTTCTACCTCTACTGGAACTCCTTGTTCACAATAATTATTGCAGTAATTATTTCCGTGCACAGAAACAGCTGATTTACAGCTCATAAATAAGCCTTAAATGCAAGTCTCCATTTAATCCAGGAGGAGGTGGTTGGGAAGAATCAGCTGCTGTTACCAATATTCTTCCATACTGATGTAGAGGGCTGGGAAAATCCTAAAATCACTGCTGCCCTTGCACACTGCTCACTGAGGGATGTGCTCCCAGCACTGCTGGCTCTGCTCTGCTGCTGAAAACTTTCATGCAGAAAATGGATGGACAGACAAACCCAAAATCTGCTGTTAACAAGTGGGTGATGAAGCCGAGCTCTCAAAATTACAGCCATAAATGTATTTTTAGTGCTAAAACACCTCTTATATAAAAAGGCTTGATTAAAAAAAAAAAACAAAAAAAAAAAACCTCAGCTAATTTTAATTGTTTTAAATATTGACCCCCACTATATATTTTCCTTAAAATGAAGTAACATATTTTAGGTAAACATGTAAAAAAAGGAAAATCTGTTTCAAGTAATATTTCTTTTCAAAAAATAATCATAGTAAATATATTTTAACTTGATTTGAATACCTGTGTGTTGGTTTTAGAAAGCAGAGCATTTCCACAGTAAGAGACATAATTCATGATCTGATTTTGAAAACAATGTGAGGTAGCCTCAAGATTTTATTTTTCTTCAATCATATAAGGAAAAGATAAATGCCACTAATTTTTTATATATATACAGAAATGCATTAAAAGCCATAGGAGTTGCATTGTTTTGCTTTCAAAGACATTTAAAATTAGTTTTGCTTTTGAGAGCTTAATGCCTTTCCCACAGACTTCCTCCAAATTCCTGCAGCATGTAGGGGAAATGCTGCCTAGAATGCAGATTTCCTGGTGGATGTGTGGATTATTCTTCCTTAATCTCAAGTATCAATGACTGGAATCTTATCCTAAATAAGGAGCTGACATGTGTAACTAATTTTCAAAAGAACTTTATTTAAGCTTATTACCAAAGCAACTGCTTTCATTCTTAAGATTTGGGCAATATAAATAAAGGTAATTCCTTTGTCACCCTGCATAAAATCCTTTATTACGCTGTGTACTAGCCAAAAAATGAGTAAATTCTGATATATTCACAAAAATTAATTCACAAAAATGTATCACATAAGTGATAAATATATTTATTTCTAGTCAGTATTTATTGTGGAATAATGCAGGAAAAACTTTTCAGTGTGTCACACTTGCCATCAGACATATTCAAATGAACTGTTTCTATTCTCAAAATATTCAGCCCCTGACTAAGATGCAATAAAATATTGACATAGTTAAATACCTAAATTCTTTTGGCTGCGTAGATTTTGTGTGTTTTAATTTTAATTTTTATCTTTGGCTTTCTAACATTTTCATGTGAGCTTTCATAGGAGAAAACCAAAAAAGAGGGAAGGGAACAAATCCAGATTGGAGCAGAAGGAGAGCAGGGGCACAGTGTTTAAAATTTAATGAGCCCAGTGATTAAAAACTTCTGATCATACAATGATTTGTTACTATGGGAGATGCAGCTCTCAGGATCATTTTATAACATATTTTTTTAACCATAATTTATAATACTGCACATAGTTTTGATATTAATTTTTCTCCCCTCAATACCTGTTGGTGTTTAATTTTCACATGATTGTTTTATTGAGCTGAGCCACAACAATGACACTTGAGGAACTTTAAGGTGGCTTTCTCTGCACTGGTTTGCTCATAAATGCTGCAGAGAAATGGAAATAAAATACAAACTGCTCCAGTACAGTGACGTTATTAAAATTGTAGATACACAGCCCCAAGGTTAAGCTGCTCTATAATAATAGGAGCTGAATTCAGCAGCTCCAAAGGCACAGCATAACTTCTTTTGGAGGCAAAGACATTCCTGGGTGGAAATGAGCACAGGAAAATTCTATGCTATTAATTATTTTACTATTCCTTCATTGAGACAAAATGGGTGGAATTTTGTATAAAAATTCTTTATTTGACTCATCCTCTCAGCCACCTGGCCATAGTTCTGGCTGCTTCTGGAAGGAGCCAAGGTGAAGCTTGAGGTTGCCTCAAGATTATATATTCCTTCAAATATATAAGGAAAAGATAAATGCAACTAATTTTTACATACATTAAAAATGCCTTAAAAGCCATAGGAATTGTATTGTTCTGCTTTCAAAGACATTTAAAATTAGTTTTGCTTTTACACAACAATTTAGGAAAAATATAGAATAGAATAGAATAGAATAGAATAGAATAGAATAGAATAGAATAGAATAATAATATAATTTACCATCTACCCTTCCTGAAGCAGTTAAATTAGAGTTGTTTACAATATCAGGCTAAAATATGAAAATATTCATAGTGAGTTGAACTTCTGGAATCTTAATTAACCAAGTACATTGTTTATGAAAGTAAATGTTTCTTGCAGGGACAGCCAGTGAAATTATCACTGCCATTTAGGTTTTTTGAGATATTTTAACTATTTTTTTTCTTTTTTTTTTTTTTTTTGAGATATTTTACAGAAAGAAGCAGCTGAACCCTCTGGATGTAGGAATCCATATGGCCAGAAAAACCCAGGATTTTAGGATTTTACCCACTGCTCTCATTTAAAGTTGAGGGATGGTAGAGAGGGATTTACCTGAAAACTCTCACCAGTCAGGGAGCTCCCCTTTCTGGTTGTTTCTTTGCAGCAACAGGACACTGAATTACTGAAAAGTGGTGAAATTCAAGTGAGATTCACTGGGCAAGCAGCTGAGCAGTAACAAGCAGGACCTGCATCAGTAGTTGTATTGCAGACTATTTTCTCAACCTAAATATATTTATGCAAACATGCTGAAGGCTGAACCCTCTCCTTTGTTGCGGGGCCACAGATCAGTCTGCTCCTGATTTAAAATGCATGGCTAAGTTTAAAACTTTAGCAAGGACCAATCTCTGAATAATCCTTTAAGGATTATTGTAATTAAGGGACTAATCCTTGGATGCTTCTTAATTTGTGTCCGTTTTAGAATGGAGTGCCACTTCTTTCATTACAAAAGAGAGAAGAAGAGGTGAAACTCACAAAGGTTCAAACATTAACAGCCTTTCCTGTCACCTCACGCATCTGAGCAACACAAACAGGTAGAATATTTAAAACCAGGAGGTCATTAAAACCAAACCGGAGCACAGAACCCCACCTGAAAACCAAGAGAGATTTTAAACCTGGAGATGTGTTGACGGTGAGAAACATTCTGTGTGCAGATAAGGCACACACAGTTTAAGGACAGATATTTTAACTTGTGAACGCTCTGTGCATGAACCCTCAAATGCTTATTTGCACCAACCTTCTATCTCGATTTTATCTTCTTTTCTTTTCCTTGTCAGGATCGGGATGAAAGTGCTAGAGACCTTATTTCGTATTTTGGGCTCAAATGTTTATTATTTCTTATCTATATCACAGTCTTGCAAGTCGTGAGTTCTCCAGCATTCTACTAACAAGCTACAAAATAGCTAACTAACCTAAAAAGATATTTTAAGGCTAAACTATCCAATTAAGAATTATTTTTACTTTTAATACAATAACTAAACCTGAAGTTCTCAATGCAGACTTTCCTGTCCAATTACAAAATACCACCCAAACCCATGGAGAAGAAGGTGAAGAAGAAGGACCAGCCACTGCCCTAAAACCTCCATCTTGCCCTATATATATTGCTATATTCTAAAACCTTAAACTCTAAGTTTTCCACCCTGTGATATCACACACTTTGAATCAAACTACACACCCACAATCACAGTTCTATCATTCCATTTTGGAAGCTTCTCCATGGTCTGAGGTCAAATATAGTATTCTCTTGTGGGTCTGTGCCTTTCAGCACAGAAAGTTTAAAATTCTCAACATCCAGGGTTCCAACACTCCCTTTCTCCCCAGCAAAAGCCTGTTTGAAGAATACATCAATGACAGCAATTTTTCTAATCATCTCAGCATTTATACTTATTATTTATCATGGAATGAGTGAATTGGGCAACCTAACTGAAAATTTAGCAGAGAGGGAGATGTTAATGTAATTAAATAATCACCCCAGCATTTATATTTATTATTTATCATAGAATGAGTGAATTTGGCAACCTAAGATTGAAAATTTAGCAGAGAGGGGGATGTTAATGTAATTAAATTCCTGATGCACGTGAGGGAAGCTTCATGGTCTAATCTAAGGAATGCTGAGGCTGAAGACGTGCACAATGAGCAAGAGGAAGCAATGGGGTGGCATTGCTGGGCTGAAACCCCTGCCAGCAATGCACTGGCTGCACCTGGGGATCAGCTGCCACTGCTTAAAGGTGCTGGTGGTCTCTGCTGGCAGCAGTCCTTGCTAAGTGTAAAAAATGGGGCAGGAATACCTAGCAGAGCTACAAGGCTTGGAAACAACATTTCTTCCCAATTCCAGTCTAGATCCGGGCAAGACACAGGCCTGGATGCCTCTGTTCCTGCATCTGTAAAATGAGAATGTTTATAAATATTTACAAAGGAAAAAAACCATCCTAGGGATTGCTGTTATGAGTAGAGAGTGAGAAACAAGCAGTTGATGCATCTCGTGCTGTGTTACATTTTTGTGGATGTGCAGCACTGGAAGATGTGTGAGTTGGAACAGGGGTGAGAAATCATTAGGAGACGTGGGAAAAGGCTCACTCTTGTTTATACCCCTTGGAAATAGCACATCTTATTTTTACTTCTCCCTGAAACATGCAAGTATTACAAAGATTCCATGCTGGATGCTTTAGCAAGCCTGCAGGGGCAGGTGTTCATCACCCTACAAGCTCCATGAGGATGATTGCTCCATGATACTCATTTATCTTTGATATAGTTTACAGAGTTGGGATTTTTATTGTTGTTGTTGTTATTTTTTGTGGGTTTTTTCCCCTTTTCTCTGTGACAAATTACATTGTGCTTTATGGAAATGTAACATTTTGTATGAATGGCTGGCAGCAGCCATGTTGCATAGCAATGAGCAACACAGAGTAGCTCCACTCCTATTTGCAACTGGCTCAGACCTTTCCATTAGCAAATTAAAATCTGTTCAAATTTATTTACTAATATATTAGGAGAAGCTTCAGGCTAACCCCTGTTGACCTGTATTATATAGCAAACAACTGTAGCAATGAAAATAATTAATAGAATGTATTGCACCTCCTGCTTGTTTCTCCATCACAGCCCGGGGTCGGCTGCAGAGTGGGTTTGCCATCTGCATTCTGTTACAAGGCCACATTTACTTAAAAATTATCAATTATATTCTGAAATTACTTCCTTTAATTGAACTCTCTCTATTCAAGGCATCCCCTGTTTTTAAAGCTTCTGAAAGGATGTACATGAAAATGTTTTCTTTTCCAAAACTTAAGGGGAACTTGCTGAATTACCTGTGGATGCAAAAGGAGCAAATATGCAACAGGAATTCCTTGTTAGATCAGTTATTCATTATTATTATCATATCATACTTGTGTCATTCAGGTGGAAAGTATTACAAGACCATTTTTTATTTTGTATTTGCTATTTCAATGTTTTCCAGAGAAGCTGTGGCTGCCCCATCCCTGGAATTGTCCAAGGCTGGGCTGGACAGAGCTTGGAGCAATCTGAGATAGTGGAAGGTGGAACTGGATGAGCTTTAATGCCTTAATGTCCCTTCCCAAACCATTGGGGTATTACCTCATCCAGCCTTTTCATTCTGGAGAACAGCTAATTCTGAGGTCTTCATCTGCTTGATGAAGGAGAAAGTGATTATGAGATGTAGAATGATAAAAAAACGGGGTGTGAGGAAAAAATGCAATTTCCAGCTGCACAGACTGAAGTTTAGGTGGTAATAGAAGCTGGGGATGTGGAAATGCCTCCTTTCCATCAACACACAGAGCTACAATAAAAGCTGGCAGAGGGTGGTCAGCTGGGAAGTCTTAGCCCTACACAACATATTTAAGTTTTAAGAAGGAAATCAATGTGCCACTTCAACACCTCAGTGAAATTTTTTAAAATGTATATAGATATAGAATTAAATTCGCACATTAATGGCCATGGTGACAAATTTCACACAGTGATTGTAGGCCTATTTTATTATCATATGAACAAAACCAATCATGATCTCTGGAAAACACACAATTCTTGATAATTTACTTCATCTTTGATAACTTTCTGTATGAAGGCAAAGTTTAATTAATGAGTGCTAGATCATCACCCTTCAAATGTCTTTAGAAAAGGAGATTGTTAACAATATTAGAATTATTTCTATAAATAATAGACCTCTAAAATAACTAGAAAATCTAGTCTGATTAGGTGTCTTTATTAGAATGTATTTCATTTACAGGAAAAAGGGGTATTAGCCATTACAGGTCGCTGTTGACCTCTTGTGGTCCCATTCTGTGGTTACAGCAAAACCCTAAGGCCAGCCAGGAGTTGGACATCGATGCTCCTTGTGGGTCCCTTCCAAATCAGGATATTCTGTGATTCTGTGACTCTCTGATAGCCAGGAAATCCCTGAAATTCTCCCCTAGACCTTAAAAAGAACAAACCCAAGATTTCTTCTGCACCATATAAATGTGCTATAAATGAACTATAAATCAAATTCAATATGACTGGAATATAAATCAAATTATTGATTAGAACAGCTTCTTTCCTGTGGAGGGGCCTAAATGCTGATTTATCACTTATTAATTATAAATTGATTTATCAATTAATTTATTAATTTATCAATTATCAATTCTTAACAATTGTGTTTAAATTCATTCAATACTAAAAAAAAAAGGACTCTCACTGCCAGCAGTCAGGTCTTTCTTTTCCAAGGTGGAAAAGAACAAAAATTATTAAAAAAAAAAAAAAAAATTGAAAAGGATACAATACAACACGATGTTCTTCTTCTCTAATAAGTATTCAGCTAACCACCAAGTAACAATTAGCAGCAGGAGAAAAGGCAATCAGGGGTGTGCAGTGTAATTACTGTGCCCCAGGTCTCATCTGGAGAGCAGTGAATCCAGCAGGGATTGGTGCACTGCTTCCAGCAGCCTGACTGGAGTTCTGCTGGGTCAACTTATTTACACAGCAGTCTCCACCCCAGCAGGCAGGCAAACACTGAAAATCCATTATTTACTTACCACTGCTATTAATATTGTGTTAGAATGTGTTCATCTCTTGAAACAAAGCTTGTGAGGTCAGTGCTTTGTTTTGGAGGGGAAAGGGGAGAGGAGGAAGATGAGGAATAAAAGAATGAAGATCCAGATTACTTTCAGCACTGATAAATCAGCATTTAGGCTGCTCCACAGGAAAGAAGCTGTTCTAAACAATCATTCCCTCTAGAAGCTCTACATGCTCATAACTTTCTGTGCTAGTGAAAGATTATCTGACAAAAATTCAATCTCAATATTCAAGTGAAAAAAAAACAGTTTAGAAACTCACCCTGGCATATTATCTGCTTTCTCACAAAGCAAACCAAACCCAAACATGTTAATGAACAGCTGAAAGAAAGCAGCACAGTTTTAATTGTTACTAAGAAAAATAAACAGAGCAGAAGCCCTCTCCATTCCAATTGGAATATTATCAAGAAAGCAAAATTCTGTTGAGCCACACATATTTGTGGAGAAGATTTAAATTTGCACTTTTATGCTAAGGGACAAGGAGAACTATAGGTGATCCCATGGGGTTTCCCCCCCTGCAATTTCATGTTCCGGCTACCTACAAAGACAAAACAATCCAACATTTCCCAGCATGAAAACATAGGGATTGCTCTAAAAGCAAAGAAATATTCTATACAATTGCTAAGAGAAAAAAAAATTAGTTAAAAATGAATAGGTGCTGTTGTGTCTGCTATCCCTATTTTATCTTCTGGCATGTGTCACATTTCCTCTGGCCCACCACAATTCCAGCAGCCACACAGCACCTGGTTCAACCATCTGCGACCTCTGTGCCACTCCAGGCTGCAGAACAGCCCCCAGCTGGGTTTCCCTGGTGAATGGACAAACAGGAGCCCTCTCCTAAGGAAATGAACACAATCCTAAACTGACTCCAGGAAATTGAACTGTGCTGATTCACAGAAATGCCACGAGGTGGCAAGGTAGGATTGCATTAAACCCTTGTACTCGCACAACGGCAGCGAGGGAAAAATCAAACCGGGATGGGAAAGGTGCATTCATAAGAACTATTTATGCAATCTAATGTTCCTATCAAAAACAAAAAGAGTTTTGAATGATAACAATAATTTTGAATTACTTCCTTTCTCTGTCTTTAAACTCAGCAGGATTCTCTCACACACTTCTCCATGGATAGGGTTGTCACACCCTAGAACAGGATTCCAGGAAGATGGTGGAGTCTCCATCCCCGAAACTGTTCAAAATCCATGTGGGCATGGCAGCTGAGGACATGGTTTACTAGTGAGCATGGTGACAGTGCTGATGCTTGGTGATCCTAGAGTCCTTTTCCAACCTTAATGATTCTATAATTCTATTTCCCTCGCTAGTTTCTGGTTTCTTTTACACAATAGCAAAAATAAAGAACCTCATATTGTCACAGACATCTTTTATGAAAAATCCTTTCTTTAGGATTTTTCCTCCTGAGAAGCTGAGAGGCCTCAAGAACAAAATGTAAACAATGATTATCTGCTGCTGTGGAATGCAACAGGTGCATCTGTGATTGGTCTCATGTGGTTGTTTCTAATTAATGGCCAATCACAGTCAGCTGGCTCGGACTCTGTCAGAGACAGAAGCTTTGTTATCATTCTTTCCTATTCTATTCTTAGCTAGCCTTCTGCTGAAATCCTTTCTTCTATTCTTTTAGTATAGTTTTAATGTAATATATATCATAAAATAATAAATCAAGCCTTCTGAAACATGGAGTCAAATCCTCGTCTCTTCCCTCATCCTTGGACCCCTGTGAACACAATCACATCATATCACAGGTTTTAAATATGTAACCACAAAATATATATATGACTGTTCACTTCCAGTGAAATGGACCCAAAACTACACGATTCCATCGCAAGTAAATGCTTTTTCCTTGGGGACCGAGCCAGGGTAGCTGTGGGAATACATGCCAGGAACTGTTCAGCATCTGCATGCACACATGTGTACCTGAGGGTATGGAGGATCTTCACCCTACACCCCAATGGCTCCAGTGCCAGAAATCCCATGGCTTTCCTGGTACTCTGCATTTTGCACACAATGTTTGTGCCTTTAATTGATGAAGGGGACCTCAGGAGCACTCCCAGCTCCTCACTGGGAGTAGGACACCTCCTTAGTACCACTCCATCACCAAGGGCTCATGATTTCTTGTTAAATGTGAATAAGTCCCATTAACAGCATAGTGTCACTTGAAAACTCCCTTCTTGAGAAAATGAAGAGAACAAAATTGCTCTTCCAGGCTCTATTCCCTTTGTTCTGACATGAAGATTCTTCGCTTGGTATTTTTCCTGTTTTCCAGACAAGCAATGCTCTGAAGCACCTGGTACAGGTGACCTTTGGGTCTGAGGAGGGACCCATGTCTCCCTCCTATCTCAGTTTCCCAATTCCCAGTCTCTCCCCATTCCCAGTTCCCCATTCCCAGTTTCCCCCATTCCCACTTTCCCCATTCACAGTTTCCCAATTCCCAGTCTCTCCCCATTCCCAGTTCCCCCATTCCCAGTTTTCCCCATTCCCAGTTTCTCCATTCCCACTTTCCCCATTCCCGGGCTCTCCCCGCCTCAGGCCCCTCAGTCCCGGCCCGGCAGGGCCCCCTGGTGGCCCGCGGCTCACAGCCCCGCCCCCTTCCGGCCGAGCCCCGCCCCTTGGCCCCGCCTCCTCCGCCGATTGGCGAAAGCGGCCGCGGGGCGGGCAGAGGCCACGCCCCCCCGCTGTTATTGAGGGGCTGGTGGGGTCCGTGCCAAGATGGCGACTGAGCGGAGGTTAGGGAGCGAGAGCGAACGGGAGCAGCGGGGCTGGGGGTCCCGCGCATCTTGCCCTTTCCTTCTCAGCCCTGGAGGAGGCGGGCAGCTACGGCATCCTCCGCCTCACTGGGATGCAGCTGCGCGACGAGCCCAGCAGCGACAGCGCGGCAGCAGGTGAGGGGGCTCCGGCAGGGACGGGGCTGCGGGGCCGTGAGGGAAGGCAGTGGAAGCGGTCAGCCCCTGTGAGGGCGGCGGGGTAGCACGGGAGCGGCCGGTGCCCGCTGTGTGAGGGCAATGGGGAACGGGGGCTCCACCTTTGGGGGCTTTCCCTGCAGCGTGAGGGGAGCTCCGGATTTGGCGCTCGGTGCAGTCAGAGCTCCGAGCTGAGGTGGGGTCGGACCTGCAGGGTGTGCATCCCTTGCCGTGAAGCTGTCCCGGTCTGTCCTTCTCAGCTCAGCAGGATCACGTTCCAAGTGCCCATGCGAGGGATGTGTGATGGTAAAAGTAAACCCTAGACAGCAGCACCAGCAGGGCGAAGTAAAGCTACCCCATACAGTAGAGAAGCCCAAATGAGTAAATTTCTTGATAACATGCACAGAAAGAGCTTCTCACATAACACCAAATTAAATTCTGGAAAAAGGAATCGTTCCTGAGTGCTAGTTATTTAAATAACTTTTTTTTCCGAATATATTTCCCAACAGGTGGATGCTCGTGGAGAAGGGAAGCTGCCACGGATGAGAAGATCGCTGTTGAAGCAGGGCACACTGCAAACATGACGTGCTCTTCCTTGCTTGAAGCTGGATAAATCTCCCTGCCTCAGCAGGTGGAAAGTGAAACCCAGGCCTGGTGCAATTCTGGTGGTTAATCCCCAGGCAGTGCTCCCCACTCCTCAGAAGCTCATGGCACTTCTGGGCTTTGCTCTCTTGGTTCTGGTGATCTCAGTACCACATTTCACACTGAAGTGTGGTCCAAGAGCCCTGGGGCAGCTCAGAATCCTGCTCCACGTTCATTGCTGGCATTTCTTGTCTGGATGGTTTGGTTTTACTTGATGCCTTGTGCTTAAATGCCATTCCTTACTGCTGCTCTTGCTGAGGACACTCAGTAGGTTGGAGCAGCAAAGGATGGGATTGCAAGGAACTTCTTTCCAAACTGGGAAGACACAAGGACCCTGATGAGCCAGGCACTGAGACTGTGCCCAGTGCCTGGCAGTCTGCCTGTGTCACAGCTCCATGGGCACAGCCTGCTCCTGCAGCCCCTCCCTGTCCCCTGTCCCTGGGATCTGTATTTGCTGAAAATAAATAGAATTTCACCCTTCAAAAGTTTGCTTCAAAGTGACAGAGGAAAAGCTTAATAAAAATGCCAAAGTCACATTTGCTTTGCCTCCTAAAATAAAATGACAGATCCAATATCTGCATTATTAAGTATGAGTGTGAGCTTGTTTTCTTTTTAGGGCCTTTCTAATTTACCTGGGGCTGTTTTTCTTGTGCTGCACAAGCACATGGCTGCAGCCACTGCTGAGAGCCCATGGGCAGCAGCTCTCTGGGACCAGTAGTTATTTATTGTCTTGGCTGAAGATGCCCTCTCACTGCAGAAATAGCTCTCTCTTGGCAAACATTGCATTCTGACAAAAGCCTCAGTGTTTTGCAGAAAAATCCCTTTGCAAGGGACTTTTATTGTTCTGTTTTGAGCTGGAGCAATCCTCAGGCTGAGCAGAGACAAGCAGGATTTCTCCCAACATCTCCAGCACTGTCCTCACCTGCGATTGGCAGTCCAAGATAAGGCTGCAAAATGTCACTAAAATCTTCCAGGAAGTGATTTAGCAGCAATAATACTTTTAAAAGAAGCACACTTTGATGGAAATGGCATTTCATGCAGCAGATCACTTTGGTTTGTAGGTAAGAGCTGGTGGAACAGAGTGTGTGATCACTTGGTGTTAGAAAAAAAACCACAAAAATAGCATGTTTGGCAAAAGTGGCAAATTAGCTGCAATAACTGAGGCATCAAAGACAGTTACTGATGGGGTAATTTGGGTTATTTAAGTCTGTTCTGGGAAAATGAGGATTAGGAAGAGGCATAATTAAAATATGCAAAGCCAAAGGGGAATAGAGAATAGATATTAAGTCACTTTAAATTAGTAATTCATGAGAGGGTGGAAGGGAGAGAAATGGATGAAATTATGCTCTGAAAGGGCCCTGATATTCCATTGTTGCAGAGAGAAAAGCTATTCAGAGCCTGAGCACATCTTCTGTGCACACAGAAATTGGAGAGGAGGATTGAAGAGCTGTCTGTCCACTGAGGGAGCTGATCCTGCAGGGTTCCCTCACATCCAAGGGAATATGTTTTTGTAGGGGCATCAGGGATTTCCAAGCTCTGTGTTCTGTACATTGACAGCAGAGCTACAGGAGCTGGGCCAGGAGAGTCCTTAGCACCTCAGTGTCAGGATTGTGAGAGGCAGAGTCTCTCCCCCTCAGTGTTCCCTGGTGTGCTGGAAAATAACTCCATCAGGGTGGGGTTTTCCCTCTAATCTGACAGCAGAGACCATTTCAGCAAGATTTTGTTACTGAGCATCAAAAGCTCCTGAAGGCACTGTTTTGTCTGCCAGTGGAGAAAAGATTTGTAATGGAATCAAAGAATCATCAGGAAAATGAGTTTTGTCACAGTTATATTTTCTGGAAAAATCCCTCTGCCCGGGGTTTTTCTCCTGGGAAGCTGAGAAACCTCAGAGAAAAAGGAAAACAATATTATTTCATGGCTTCTCCTGTGTTTTGCTCATGTGCAATGTGTTTGGAGATTTTTTTATCCAACAGGTGATTGTTTCTTTGGATTCTGGTGAGTTGTTTTCACTCTTTGGCCAATCAGTGCCAAGCTGTGTCAGGGCTCTGGAAAGAGTCACGAGTTTTCATCATTATTTTTTAACCTTCTGTAAGTATCCTTTCTGTACTCTTTAGTATAGTTTAGTTTAGTATTCTTTTATATCATAAAATAATAAATAAGACTTCTAAGAACATGGAGTCAGATTCATCATTCCTTCCTTCGTCTGGGAAATACAGTAGAGTTTAACCTTAAATTTTTACACCATGGAAGTGAAGAGATGATTCCCATGGTGAGCTCCATGCAGAAATGGAACTCACCAGGGAAATTTCCATTTTCCATGGTGAGCTTTATGCAGAAATTGGAGCTTTGCATCAGGAGGAAGGTTGACATCTCGCTGCCATAAAGGGCTGTCAGGCTCCAGGATGAGCCAAATGGAGCATCCAGCTGCTGCAGGAGCAGCCTGGAACCATTCCACAGAGTGTGAAGCTGCAGCTGCTGCCACTGTGATGTCAGGGCCCGTTGGGGTGACACTGAAAGGTTGGCACATCCCCGCAGTGCCAACGGGACACTGCCATTCCTGCAACCCAGACCACCTCCATGCCCCTTCTGCTGGCCTTCCAGGAGGATCCTCCTCCTCCAGGAGTTCTCAGTGGGCTGCCTGCACACCAGCAAGGGTTTTAGCTGAATTTTGGGTTATGCAGCTCTGAAAGTTCTAGCACAGCTCTGCAGAAATGATCCAGCAAGTTGTTGCCACAGTGCGTGATTTTCTGTCTGCTGCATCTGCGCTGTATTTTGACCCAGATAAACCCTGGCTGCTGACAGCTCATCTGAGGAGTGAGTAGTGCTTTGCCCTGGGTGCAGCATACCTGGCTTTGGGATCACTGTGGCCTTTCTGCTCTTCCTTGGGAACTGAGCTGAGTTTGGAACAGCAATGACACTGAGATGGCATTGGTTTGGTAGAGCTCCTGTCAACAGCTTCTGCGAAAAGGGGTGTCTCAATGGGGACTGCATTTGGAATGTGGGGAGTCCTATGGGCGTTCCATTCACTATGCACAGCAGCTTGGGGAGTCTGTTATTCCCTCACTTTGCTCTTTCCAAAATGCAGCCTGGAAGAGCTTGCCAGAAGTGCTTACAAAAACTGTGTAATTATCTTCAGAAATGAGGGGAAAGATCATTTTCCCCCATAATTAAAAGATTTTACTAACCACCTGTGCTAAAATAGTGATGACCTTCATGAGGAGATGTAACTTCCCAACAGTGCATGCTCCTGAACTCAGGAGCAATATCAGAATAGAATTCACACAGCTAAGGGGTTTTGGGAAAGCTTTTCTAGGGAAGCATTTTCAGCAAGCTAAAGAGATCCAACACATGCAATTTAATAGTAGGAAAACTTCTTTAGCTCTTGGGCAGAGCAGAATCATTGACTATTAAAGAACAATTTACATTTTCTTGACTGAGTTTCTATTTATTTGCTGGTGAAACAGCACAAAAAACAGAAAGATATAGAAAAAAATTAATCTGGTATTTTGTCTTGTTCTGTTCCTTACTGTGGAAAAGAACTGTTGCTGCTGGAGGAATGATGTGAAATAAAAATGCTCTTTTATTTGGGCTGACTTGTTCCATGGAGGATGCCCCACAAGAGGCAGTTTTCTAACAGCATCTGGTTCATCTTCTCTTGCCCACTGCAGATCTGATCATCCAGTTATCCAGAGGTGGATACATGGCAACCGGTCCTTTGGTGAGTGGCAAAGGAACCTTTGACATTCCTGGAGTTTAAGAACTGTGGAGTAAGCTGTGAATGAGCTTTGCCTGCTCCAACAGCGTGCCACCCTGAAAAAATGTCCATGTCTGGTTTGCAGCAGCAGCAGCAAAGGGATCCCTGGCTGTTTCCTCAATTTCTGTTCAAAGCTTTTAAACAAATTAAAGTCTGGTTTTGCTGGGGGAAGACTGTGGGTTTAGCCATGGTGGAACATCTAATTCACAGCAATTTTCAATACTGTATAATTGTCCCACTTTAATTTAGTTTTAACAACTTAGAACTCCCTTTCTAGCAAGTTTCATGATTTATCTTTAGTACAGCTGGATATATAGCTGAGCATAAATAAGGTTATAATTGATAATGTAACTCACTGGAACCACTGAAAGGAAGTTTTAAATAACAATCCACACTAATAAATGTTGGATTGTAATAACAATCCTAGAGAGAGGCATTACATCCACTGGCCAAATTTATTAGGGTTAATATTAAACATTTTAAATAGAGCACCAGTGAGGTGTGAAGGTGTAGATTGGTGCCTTTGATTTGCTTCAGTTCTCTTAAGTGGCCTTTTAGCTTTAAAGCAATTGGAAACAGCAAATTTGGGGCAACTTGATGTAGTGCTCTGCCCCTGCAGAGCAGCAGCTGGGGTTGTTTCAACCCCCCACAATTTTTAGATATTTAAATTGTACTGGGACACGTGCAATAGAAAATTGAGGCTGTAGGACCACATGCATGTCTAGATCAGTTTCTGATGTCAAAGCAGCTGAAAGTTGTGTTTAACTATCCCAAATGGCAGAAGGGAGACTCTCACACCTGTCCCCAAGCCACAACATTGCCACCAGAACCTCAGCTGGCTCTCTCCCTTCCTGGACAAGAGGATGATGAGAAGGAGGTGGACAAGGAACCTGCAGCTGTTTCCTCAGGAGGATCAGTAAGTGCCAGTTTTGGTTACCATTGGTGCAATTGAGAGTTTCTGGTCAGCCAGCAGCTGCCATTCACAGCTGGAGTCCTGCCATGACATTGTGCTTCACCCCAGCCACTGGCACCTGGAAAATTCGGTTTGAATTTCCCTTTCAGTCATCAGTTTCCCTTGCAGGATAAATTGTCTCCTGGATGTACCTGCCCCTCTGCACAGATTATTTGAGAAAATCCATGAAAATTGAACATGTAACTGGCCATGAACTTGCTTTGGTTTTATTCATTCAGTTTGTGATGTGGACAGCAAAAAGCTGTTTAGAGCAGTGGATATGGCTGACAGGCATCTTCCTGAGGGTTTGCATTTGGAATTCAAGCACAGGGTATCCCTGCCTGCTCCCTTCCTGACACTGATTTCTCATCACAGATCCACACGAGCTCTCTGCTGGGAGCTGAAGATGCAGATGATGAGACATTTCTCCTGTCTGACACCCTCAGCAGAAGCTCAGGTGCTCTGGACAAACCCAGGGTCCGGCCGCAGAAGAAATTCTGTGTGATAGAGGAGGTGCTGGAACAGCTGAGTACGTGTGCTGTGCCTCTTGTCTGGTGTGTGTGTCCCAGCCCCAGCTGCACCAAAGGGACACAGGAAGCAGAATTCTCTCTGGGCATCCCTCAGGGCAGCTCAGACTGGGTTCAGTTTCCCTGCCCTTCCATCTGTGCTGAAGGCAAAGGCAGGGATGGTTTCTGATTCAGCAGAAGGTGCTGTGACCTAGTGAATGAACTACTGAACTCCTGAGTGCTGATGGCCTAATCAAGCAGGATATTTGGGTTCCTAAATTCTCTTTACTCTCCTGATAAGTCATTGGAGCAAAAATAATTCATAGCAACCTATTAGACTGAAGACAAGCAGTGTGGTCCTTCAAATGGCACAGGCAAGGTTATCACCAGAACTTAGCCTTAACCCATGATGAGGGTCCTGGATCCTAAAGCCCCATCATTATTGATTATAACATGAGATGCTGTTCTTTAAAATCATAAAGACAATCCTTTGGTGAACTGCTGAAAGTTGCGAAGGTCCCCTTCTCTCCTGGAAACACTTTGCACCGTTTCTTAAAAATAAATCCCAGAACCCAAGGTGCATTAAATCTTCAGAAATATTAAACCTTTTGTTGAATCACACAAAGGGTTAATTCCCAGGAAAATAAAGGCTGTGTTGTTTTAGCTCTCCTAAATATTTGTAGAAAACAAACTCTTGCTTTGGTACCTGGTCTTTCGTGTCTCTTGTTGTCTTGTGTCTCTATTTCTGCTGGTGCTTTGTTTCCTGTCAAAGTAACTCTTCAAAAAGAAATATATGTGGAAATATCTGTGCTTTGGAGCTGCCTTTGTTGCTGTTGTTGCCAGACAGAGGGGCTGCATTTCCCATCTGCTGGAAGATGGTGTCTGTTTGAAGTGAGCATCCTGCATTTCATTTCTTTCAGGGGGCATTGTCAACGAGGGGGACCCTAAGACCAAATACATTGATTTTGTTCAAGTTGGCCAAGGGTAAGTCCATCCCAGTTACTCCTACAAAACCATGGCTGGGCATTTTGCTGCTGTAATACCAAGTGTGAATCCAGGCAAGCTCCAAACATGATGTGGGTTTAGATTGTCCTTCTCAGTACAGGTCAGAATTAATAATTGTAGTCAGAAGGTGTTGTCAAAGAAAACTCAATGCTGGCAGTGCCTCGCCTGCCAAAAGGAGCAGGACCTGAACAATCTCTCATCCCTCAAACCTTATTGCCTAAAAGAGCAATTTACCACCCTACAGCTGCCAGATAAAAGTTCTCAATTACACTTGTTTCAAATATTTTGCTAAAAAAGTATTTGGTACTCTGTATTATACACTTGCAGGACCTGCAAGATCCCTCAGACCTTATTGCCTGAAAGAGTACCTTACCACTCCACAGCTGTCAGATAAAAGTTCTCAATGACATTTATTTCAAATATTTTACTTAAAAACCTTCAGTAATCCAGATTATAACCACATAGTTTAGCAATTGAAACTGAAGGTGAAATAATAAGCTCTCACACTGTCATACAAAATACCACCCTGTATAGTCTGCAGCATGTATTCCTTGGGAAAAAAGACACACAGACACACAAAAAGAAAGGAAAAACCCAACACAACAAGGCAAAATGGAAAAAATTAAATACTTCTCAGTTTTTGTAGGCACACCCTCCCCCTGCTCTTAGGTTTTGAAGATCTATGCTCCAGCTCTTTTTCTTTAGTTTTCTTCTCAGTTTTCCTTTGAACGCCCTGCATGACAGAGGGCTGCTGTGCTGCTGTTTGAAGAATAGATGAACTAAGGTGTTTTAAAACACTTCACACAGCAGAGATCTCCTGTCTGGGCCGGCTTTCACCCCCAGCACCTGAACTCCTTCTCCTTCCTTCAGTGCTCTTTTGTTTCCAGGGGTTTCGGGACTGTTTACAAAGCCATGGACCCAGCCACAGGAGATGTGGTGAGTGCCAGCACCCCAGCACATCGTGCAGCTCTTTCCCCTCTGCTGTGAGCTCTGCTGGAGCTTTGGGTGCCCAGCAGAGCTTTCCTGCACAGCCTGTCCTCAAGCACAGAGCAGTGGCAGCCTGCAAAACTCATTTTGGACAGGCTTTGTTCCTACTCAGGTCCAGAAAGAATGCTAGAGGGCCAGTGGTGCCTTTCAGAGAGGGACATAATTAAGGCTTAAAAATACCAGAGAATATGTTATTTCTTTAGAAACCCAGAAAATAATTGCAAATCTGAACTGTGGAGTTCAGAGTAGCAAAATTGAAGTTCAAAGCTGAGAAATGTTCTGGGATTGTAATTTTTTTGTGTGTGTAACTGCTATGATCTTTTAGGATGAGATTTTATCCATCATGTACACGTTTGCTTTGTTACTCAACCAAGACCAGCAGCTTTGCTGAAATAATGGCCAAACCCCATTGAATTGCTGAAGGATTCCCAGCTGTTTTGATGTATTTTTGCAGTCACAAAATCCTGCTTGCAAAAACCTGTGTGAATAACAACAGAGGTGATAAACTGAGGCCATCAGGGAAGAATGTGGGTGCAGGGTGTTGTCAGAGATCTGTGGGGAAAATTTTATTAGGGATAAGGGAAATTTTTGCAGAGTTTAGAAGGCAAAATGTGTCTGGCAAGTGTCCTGTAAGTGGCACCCAAGCCAGTGGTGAAACCAGCTGTTGTTCTGTCACTTCCTGAGCTCCGGTGTCTGATCACAAGGTTACAGGGCAGTTGGCAAAGCCCAGCCCCATCATTCCAAAAACACCCTCTCCATGGTCATTTTGCTCTACCCAAGCTAGGCACCCCCATCACAGCAAATAATGTGCTCTGACTCCATGATTCAGAAGGCTGAACAATTGCTTTATTAAAACTGTACTATATTACATACTAATACTATATTATAACTATACTAAAGAGAACCCATATCTGTCTCTAGACAGTCAGACACAGCTTTGAGTGATTGGCTAATCACTCAAAACCACTTTCACTTGTGTCCAGTTAACAACTCACTTCAGGTAAACAATCTCCACAACACATTCCACATGTGCAAAAACAGGAGCAGTGAATAGAGATAAGAATTGTTTTCTCTTTTTCTCTCTGTGCTTCTCACTGCCTTCCCAGGGAAAATCCTTGGGCAGTTGTGCCTGCTGCTCTCTGTGAACAGAGCTGTGGCCACACTGCTCTCCTGCAGCAGAACTTCTGGAGCCCATGGGCCCCACTCTCATTTCAGGTGGCCCTAAAGAAGATGCCTCTGCGCAGACGGAGCAGGAAGGAGCTCCTTGTCAACGAGATTCAGATCATGAAGGAAAACAGGCATCCCAATATTGTCAATTATATAGACAGGTGAGTGGTTCTGCTGTTAGCATGGGAATGTCTGTTCACACACAGCAAGGCAAAGGTTAAAAAACCCCTTTGGGCACTGGCAGAACATGGAGCTCTTGCTTATTTCTCTGTTCATCTCCAGTGGATGTGTGACGATGGCCTTGGGTCTCCATTAGTCTTTTTTGGTATATGTAGTTAGAAACCTCTTTTCAAAACCTGGATGTGCCATGTCTTACTAAAACAACAGCCTGTCAGTTCATTACCTCTGTGATGTTTTGGGGTTTGGTTTTTTCAGGGTGATAATATTTTCTATGCCTTAACAATAAGTTCTGATAAACCATCATAGAAATTTTCTCCCTTGGGCTGTTCCCACCATTTTCCATTGCTGTGGAAGCCAGGAAGACTAAATACTCATTTGGAGAGCCACATAATTTGCCAGCTTTTACATAGTTTTTCCTGTTTCTGACTGTATTTTATGCCGTGTTTTCCAAATGGCTGGCCAACATCTGTCCTCAGTGCTGCAGAGCCTCCTCCCATGGATAACCCTGCAGTTGTGTTGTCTTGTTCCTGGAGTGAGTGGTGGGAGTGATAAATTAAGATAATGACTCAACTGATGTCAACTGTCCTGGTTCCAGATTGATCTCTGCTGTTACTAAATAGCATTTTTCATTTCATTTCTCATTTAGACTGCACAGGTTCCAAATACTCTGTAGCCTACAAGGAATGTCTCTCCATTTCATTCTGCCTCCATTTACAAGTGACCTGGAAAAAAAAAAACCCTGCAGTCTTTTCCATAAGGTAATTTAGCTGTGCACATTCATCTCCATGCCTTTTTTTTCTTCTCTCAGCTACCTGGTGAATGAAGACCTGTGGCTTGTGATGGAATATGTGGATGGAGGCACTTTAACCAGCGTTCTTGTCCAAGTCTTAATGGAGGAAGGAATGATAGCTGCTATCAGCAAGGAGGTGAGGGACCCTGCTTGGGCTTCCAATGGCTTGGACAGGAGTGACTTTGTGTTCAGAGCTTTATTTCAGTGCTGCTGTTATGGAATGTAAAATAAAAAGGTATCTTGGTTTGAAAAGACAGGTGTCTATTAAGGAAGGCAGGAGCTTCTCTTGAAATGGAAAATGTAAACCCCCTCTCTCTGAATTATTATAATTTTGAATTTAAGAGGCTCTCAGGAAAGATAGGGGAATAGGAATTACAGTTCTTTACTAGGAAAGTTAAAAATGCAAATGCAATAGTACACTGCCAACAGAACCACAGGCAGTGGAGGACAGAAAATGGGCAAAGTCTTGGAGGAGATGGGGTCACTCACAAAGACGCATTTTGTGAGAAATAGACTTAAAGAAACCCCAAAAAGCCGTGCCACAAAATCACAAAGTGTACCTAGATCCACACCTCTATTCCCTATGGCTCTTCTCCCTTAACAGAATTCTTTTGTCAGAAGATTTGACTAGGAAAAAATTCCATTTTTGTGAGGTGCTGTGAATTGGTTTTACTACTTGTAATAAACATCCTGGGTCTGAGTATTTTTGTAATGCAATGCCATGCAGCAGAGAACCTGTCCACTTTATAGCTTTGCTCTCAATATTTGTTACTTATTGTTTTCTCATCTAAATGTACATTTGCAAGATGTGTGTCAACTTAAGACAAAGGGCATCTGAGTGAGCCTCCTGCCAATACAACCGCATTTCTTACACTCTGTTATTACACACTTTTGTCAGTCTCTTTTTAAATTTATTTAACATTCTAAACTTTGCCTCATTAAACTGGAGCATGTCTGCACTGCATTCTTGGCCAGTAAAAGCAAACATGCTGGTGACAGAATTTTAAACTAACAGCAAATTAAAACAGAGACTCATTTCTCACAGCCCTCAGCTTAAAAGGAGAGCATTGCACCCCAAATGGTGTTTGTTTCTGAAAAGTGAATAATGTGCTGCTTAATGTGCTGTTGAGGCCAATATAAAACCTCATCGTGCAGCCTCCCACACAAAAGTGATCCACCTCATAATGGAGGAAGAGTTTGTTTTTTTTTTTTTTTTTTTGGCAAACCCTCCTTTGTCACCTGCATGGAGAGAGCAGAGCCACTGCAGCCACTCTGGCTGGGTTAGGAATGGACAGTCTATATCAACAATTGGTCTTTCACCTAGAAATTAAATTTTTTAGAGCCATTTCCTTGTCTTGTGTGATGAAATGAGGTTAATTAACTTTTACCCTCATGGATTTTGTCTCAGTGCCTCAAAGCCCTGGATTTCCTTCATTCAAAGAATGTAATCCACAGAGATGTTAAAAGTGACAATATTCTTCTCGGGATGGACGGCTCTGTGAAACTGAGTAGGTGTTCTTGGTCAGGCACAGCATCCCTGTGTTCTCAGACACAGACTGGGGAATTCTTGTGCTTGGGTCCATGGTTCAAGCTGGCTTTGACAGTATTTCTGTTTTCCTCCTCAGCTGATTTTGGCCTGTGTGCTCAGCTGACCCCAGAGCGGGGCACACGGTGCACGATGCTTGGCTCTCCTTACTGGGTAGCACCAGAAATTGTGAAAAGAAAGGAATATGACACCCAAGTGGACATCTGGGCCCTTGGGATTGTGGCCATTGAAATGCTGGAGGGAGAACCTCCATACTTTAAAGAAGGCCCCATCCAGGTAAGGTGCAAACACTGTCAGATGCCACTGTCTTGCCAATCTGTGCCACGTTTTGTCTCCCATGAAGCAAAATCCCACTTAAATCAGCCTGAAATAGTTCCACCAAGGCCCACTTCTAGAAATGTCCCTGCAGAACATGTCATGAGAGAAGCGACCTGTGCCAGTGCAAAAATATGCATTTTTGGCTTCCAGCATTGCTTGAGTTCCTCCTGCTGTGTTTGAGCTCTCTCTGAGCTGGAGCTGGGAATGATAGCAGCAAGTTTCTCCAATTGGGAAATTATTATGAAAAGCATTACAAGTGTTTCTGCAGGCCCAGAAGCCTTTTCAAATTCTGACCAGTGCCTTTAAGGGAGGGTTACTGGTTCTAGTGATGCCATAATTATGTATTACCAAAAAAATTTCTAAAAGTATATTTTAGCAAAGCTACTTGTAGTAAACATATTTTGAAGCTTTCAGTTTTAGATCCTAATTTAGATCCTTGAAACAACGAGTTCTTATACCAAACAAGCAGGGAATAGTGGAGGAATGTATACCAGGATAAAATCTCATGGCTATTAGCTGAAACCAGGTTAAATGCTGCACAGTTAATTTCTGAGGAAGACAACAGTTCTGAAGAGTTCAGTCTTCTACTCTTTTTGAAGAAGTTCCCTGACTTTTGGATTGCTTTTGCCTTGTATAAGGCAGCAAAGCCAGATGAAGAGAATGATTTCCAGATCCCAGAATATTCTGAGTTGGGAGGGACCACCAATTCCAATGGCCCATCTGGGGATTGCTGTTACCAGCACCATGCTCTGACCAGCTCGGCTACACTCAGGCTCATTATCATCACTGCTCTGGAGACTGACAGTTCCCTCCTTCCTTGCCCTCAAACGCTGATCACAGCCCCTTGAGAGGCACCAGCAGCTTTCAGAAAGCCAGGAGGGGCCTGCAGTGGAGCTGTCAGCCCTGGGATGGTCAGTGGCTGTCCCATGCTTCCTCTGTCCCCAGGCTCAGCGCCTGATTGCCCGGAACAGGTACCCCCCTCTGAGGATGCCCAGCAAGATGTCAATTCTGTTCCATGCCTTCCTGCACTCCTGCCTGGACACCAACCCCAGCATCCGCTGGACAGCCAGGGAGCTCCTGCAGGTAAAGGCCCAGGGGCTGCAGGGGAAAGTCTCCTCTCCTGATAATCCCTAGCTGTGATGGTGTTCACAGGGGTTTTTGGATGAGGGAAGAAATGGAGATCTGACTCCATGTTTCAGAAGGCTTGATTTATTATTTTATGATATATATTACATTAAAACTATACTAAAAGAATAGAAGAAAGGATTTCATCAGAAAGCTAGCTAAGAATAGAATAGGAAGGAATGATAACAAAAGCTTCTGTCTCGGACAGAGACAAGCCTGTGAGAGAGTCCAAGACTGTGATTGGCCATTAATTAGAAACAACCAACATGGATCAATCACAGATCCAACCTGTTGCATTCCACAGCAGCAGATAACCATTGTTTACATTTTGTTCCTGAGGCCTCCCAGCTTCTCAGGAGGAAAACTCCTAAAGAAAGGATTTTTTCATAAAGGATGTCTGTGACACCCAGTCTGGGTGCTTTGCCAAGTAGAATCATAGAAGAATTTGGCTTGGAAGGGCTTAAAGTCCATCTGGTCCAACCTCCCTGCCACGAGTGGGGACATCTTCAATTCAATCAGGTTGCTCAGAGCTCTGTCTGACCTGACTTTGGATGTTTTCAGGGAGGGGGCATCCAACACCTCTCTGGACAACCTGTGCCAGTGTTTCACCACCCCTAGCATAAACAGTTTCTTCCTTAGACCTAACCTGAATCTCCTATTTTCATTTAAAACCATTATCCTTTGTCCCTTTGCAACAGGCCCTACTAAAAATGGATCCCCTTGAAGTTTTGAAAGGCTGCAATAAGGTCTCCCTGGGGCCTTCTCTCTTCCAGGCTGAGCAATCCCAGTTCTCTTGGCCTTTCCTCAGAGGAAAGGTGTTCCATCCACCCTCTGACCATTTCTGTGTTGTATTTTGGGAGTGCATTCAGTTTTATCTGGTGGCAAGAGAACTGCAGTAGAATGGTGCCAGGTCCAGAGGCCCAAAATGATGGTGGTGGAAAAGGAACCCAGTCCCAGCTCAGCAGTCAGAGATTTGGCTGTTCTTGTCTTGGTGCTGAAAACCTGCACCTGAGTGTTCTTCAGAACAGCACAGCCCTGAATCCTCATGGGATCAACCTTTCTTAGAGGTGCTGGAGCTCCCTGTGGAACAGCTTGCACTCATCTTTTCTGACAACTAAAGCAGCCCCTACCTTTAGAAAAAAGGAACCTAAGTGAGTCCTTTGACTTTCCTGAAATGAAAAAAGCCCTAAGGCAGCAAGTAGCATTCCCAGAGTGCTGGCAGGGTCAAAATCCCAGCAAGCTGAATACATCTTGATGAATTGATTATTGCCTCTGACAGCAAGGTCTGAATATTAAGACTGAAGTAGAGATGGTCCCCTCAGTCCTATTTATGTGTATTTCTGGTAAGCAGAGGAATCATGCTTCCTCTTGTGAGAAACTGGCTTTGGAAAGTAACAATTCCTTTCTTTCTTTCTTTGTTTCCTTTGGGCAGCATCCATTTTTACGAACAGCTGTGAGTCTCTCTGTCCTGCCTGACTTGATCTGTATAGCCAAGAAAGTCTGTCAGACCACGGAAACAGCTCAGGACAGCAGTGCCAACACAGAGCAGAAGAAAGAATAAAAATTTCACTCCTTGGTGAGATTTCTCCCTTCTCCTCCAATGGTTCCATTCACTTCTGAATTCTTGGTTGCTTCTTAAAGATTGAAAGTCCCAATTATGGGGGGTTTGGTATGGTTTGGAAATGGGGAAGGGTTTCCTTCATTCATCAGCTCCAGACCACGCTGCCTCTGGAATGCCCATGGCTGGGTTTTGCCCACTTGTGGCACTTCTGGGTGAGGGAGAAAGTGCAATGCATTTCCAGCCAAATGGGGCAGACAAAACATCCTGTTGGATACACACAGTCAGCTGAGACTGTGGAGTGTTTGGAGAATTCCCTGTCCTCCCTCCACCTGGCAGAACACGTTGACACAAAAAATGTATAGAGATTACAGAGGAAGATATGTATATAACATAGATTGCTAAATGGGGAGGGGTGTGCAAATGTATAGAGACACGTGATATACTGGATAATTACTACATGTATAAATATACATGTGTATAATTATTATATGTACAAATATTTATAGAATATACATATATATATACACACTATATATATATATATATATATAATGTTTTTATATAATTATATGTATAGATAGTGTGTTACAGAGCTATGGACATACATTTACCTTGTACCTTATATTGTCCACTATGCACAAACCCCCCATAACTCTCCTGAACTGTAGTTCCTTATAGAATGCTCCTTTTATTTTATATATATATATACATATAAAAGATATAAAAAATATCTATCAGTATATACATATATAGTATACATATATGAAATATATATCAGTATATACATATATATATTGGGGGGGTGCATACATAGTGTGTGAATATATGTACATATTTTTATATATGTACATATATATAAAAATATATAAATTTTTATATTCATATATGTATATATATAAATATATATATATAATTTTTATATTAACTCACAGGTGCTTCTATACCTGTTACACAGTGTGTAGAGAGCTACAATAGCGTGTATAGGGCAACTATATAAATCAAACACCGTTTTTATCCGAGTGTGTTGCACCCACTGCGGTCAGGTGTCGGTACCTGGCCGTGGTCACACCTGTGTTGGTGGACACCGAGCGCCCTCTCGCGGCCGCAGCAGGCGCAGAAATCACTAAATTTGAATTTTTTGGTAAAATTTTATTTAGGTCACTTCGTACTGAAAAGTTACAAAATGTTGCAATGAAATCTTTTACACCCTTTCCCACCTGTTTTCATTTTTGAGGTGGCTCAAGTGTGTACATAAATGCAGCCCTTCTCCCCTCCCAAAAAACCAACCCCAAGATATTTTCCCACATGTTGCTATTTTTACAAAATGAACAATTTTAAGTACCAATGTTAAAAGCAGGCAGCAGCACAAGCCCCTGTCAGCCTGCCCTTGCCTGGCTGCACCTGGGAAGGCAGAAGCATCTGTAAACCAGCAGAGCCAGCTGTGTTCCCAGGCTGGATCAGCTCCCCTTATGGGTAAACCAAAGAGTTTTCTCAAAAATAATCTCTGCAGAGGTGCAGGCATCCTGCTGAGCCTCCTGCAGCTCCCAGCACTGCCAGTCCCTCAGGGCAGCACTGGCCAGCAGTGCCTGTCCCCATGCCATGGGGACAAACAGGGGCAATGTCTGGAGCTGGCACAGGGAGCAAGGCCTAGAAGTCACCATGTCTGTGCCCCACATCCTGAATTCCCACTTTGCCAGGCTGTACTTGCCTGAAAACTGCTGGTCACACTCCCTGTGACCCACTGATGCTGGGGACAGCCCTGGACAGAGCCTGGAACAGGGTGCTGGTGCTGGGATTGGGGGCCAGGGCTGTGTGGCTGCAAGGAAAGAGCCAAGGGCCTCCCCTCCTGCTTGGGGCTGAGCTGGCTTTGTGCCCTCAGTGGGCTCAGGAGCTTCCTCAGCCAAATCGTGGGGCAGAGAGGCACAAACCCCTGGTGCCATCTTGGTGTGGAATGTTTTTCAGGCTAAACACTGATCCTTGGCCAAGCCAAGCCGTGGGAATGGCCCCATCCCATAGGGAACACTGCAGGAAGCAGCTCCCACAGCCTGGAGCACAGTGTGAGGAAAAGCAAAGCAATTTGCTTTTCCTCTCAGTGCAGGACTAGGGCAGCCCTGACCTTTGCAGTTCCCCTTGTCCAAGCTCTGGTCTGCATGAGAAAGTTATGCTTTATGCTTTTTTATGCTTTTAAAGAGAGAAATCTCAGCTTACAAACATTTCTGGAGTAAGCAGCCCTGAAGCCATGAGCTCAGAGAGAATGGCACCTGCCTGTGGGGCCTGTAGTTCACACCTCTGACAAGATCTCTGCTGTGCCAAAGGGCCTGAGCCCAAACTGTCTGAAAAGAGCTGGATTTTGGTCCTTGGGACATGCAAGCTGATGGCACTGCAGCATCATTCACAACCCCACAGACCATCTCTGGCACATCAAAGAAAGTATTTTTCTACCACAGCAATGATCTTTTTGGAGCCCTGAGGAGACCTTTTGTGAAAACATTAGCTCTGTCAAGGGCCATTTCATAAACTGTAAAAATTGCGCAGTGTGGCTGAAGTGGCTACAAGGCACATAGAAATCCGAATTTCCTGGCTGTAAAAAGGCAGAATGGTCCTTCAGCTTAGAAATCCAAATTTCCTGGCTGTAAAAAGGCAGAATGGTCCTTCAGCTTCACTTTCCCACCCAGAATGTGCAGCTGTGTAAAATCCATTTCTGAGTGTGTGGCACAGAGCCCCATGCACTGCCAGGGTCACTGCCCAGCATGCCCACCCCAGACAGTTGCTGAAGGAACCCTGCCCATGGCTGCAGGGGAAGGGGAGAGCTGGCACTAGGCCCCTGCTGTGAGAGAAATGTGAAATAACACCCGTCCTCCATGGTACCCCAGTGAAACTCCAGCAAACATCAGCGAGCCAGCAACAAATGACTGCAAAATTTTGAGAGTGAGACCTGACAAGTGCCAGGGAACAGCACCCTGCTTTTACAAACCCACCTTTCTCATGAGCTCATTTTCTCCTCTTTTGGGCTGGTGCTACATCTACCAAAACAAGAGGGCTGTTATACTATTTTTAGCATTATGTGGCTTAAACAAAGCAAGGGGGCTCCCATTACTGAATCTGTTTGCTCTGAGCAAAGCCCCAGCTGAACTGTGAGGTGCCCTTGGACAGAGATACCAAACTGTGAGTTACCAGCTGGAGGTGGAGAAGAGAACAATCAGAAAGTCAATCTGAGAGCCCTTGTGTGGACAAGCTGTTATTTGCTGCGGTGTTCAGACAGGCACTGCAAGACCTGCCCCTCTATTTTAGTGTTGTCTTGGCAAGACTGATCTTAAGGCCACGAGCTATGACTGAGCTCCTCGAGTAGTGACATTTTCACCAAGGAACAGAAACACCTAATCTGTAGTGAAATTCATCAAGAAATTTATATCCTTCTATGGGAAGGATATGGAAAAAAATTCCCCATGAATCCCCCTTGTATTTGCCAGTCCCCAAGCTGCTGGGAGGTGCCTGATGGAGCTGCAGCCATTCCTGCCTGCATCCTCAACGACACTCCCATCCTCACAAGCTTACCTGCCAGCATTCCATTTGGCTCCTCTCCTGTTACCTTGTTCTTCCAAACCTCCTGATGTTTACATTCTTGTAATGGAGTTTCCCACACACTTTGATATAAATAATTATTGTTTTTACATTCCTCTCTGGAGGAGGAGAAATTTGATGGACTGTTGGCTTGTCCAGTGTCATTGGAAAAGTGGCACTTCCATCCTCCAATGCACTGTCACTTTTGAAAGTCTATAAACATTAGAGTCAAGAAGTAAACCACCCTTCTCCCCTCGCAGTTCCAATGTCTGCGTGTGTCCTACTGCGACACTCTCCTACTGCATGAGCTGTATCATAGATATGTATTAATATGCATTCCCCCTTTCCCAACGGAGGGCTTTTCTTTCCCCCCTTTAAAGCGATTATGCTGATGTGCTGCCCAGAGGTGACAGCAGCTCCGTGTGGCTCTCAGAGCTCGCCGAGGTCATCGCTGCACAGCACGGTGACGCTGATGTGCCCCGGCACCTCGGCCGCTTCCCCGCCGCCCCTGCCCCGCAGCTTCAGCCTCTGCTGCCCGCGGGGCTCACCGGGGGATGCTGCCAGCACCGCCTGCCCCAGCAGCTGGTCCCTCAGGAGGTTGCTGTTCCACACCTGGCGACGAGGGGACACGAAGAACATGGCTGTCACACTCTGCCGGGAAGGGTCACCCCCGATAACCCCTTGGAAAAGCGCGTGTCTAAATTTAACTAATTGTCTAGAGAGCATGAGGGAGAGTCTGGATTTGCATGCTCATTTACATAGACTATGCAAATAAGGAGAGAAATGCAGCATTTTGCTTTCTAGGTCAGAGCCTCCCTAGGAGAGGAATAAAAATGACCTTTTTTAGCTCATCAGCAGTAAAACCTACCTAGTGTAGCCCGTCTGCTGCTCTGCCTGCCTGTGCCCACCTCTGCCCCTCCTCAGTGCTAGAATTTTAGAGCCTGGCCCACAGACTAGGCTGAAGACAAACTTTTCCTGGACTGCATCATCCCAATGCCAAGCTCTACTTCTCCAGCTAGTGCTGAGGTAAACTGTGAGGTCTCATTCTCACAGGACTAGAACTCAGGGTAGAAAACTTCCTAATAACAGCCTTAGCTTTGGGTTTGTTTCAAACACTGACTCTGGACAGCACTTGGCTTTTCTTCGTCTCTGTTTCATCAGGTACGACATGGGGCAAAAGGAATTCTGTAAATTCCTTCAAAGCCTTGGAATTAAACATTCCTTGGAAAGAAATATACATTGGAATGAAACATTCCTTGGAATGAAACATTCCTTGATTCCCAAGTGCCATCAGCTGGTGCTTGTGGAGCAGCAGAGCTCCAGGCAGAGCCCAGCAAGGGGAGCAGAGGCTCTCACTCTTCTCTCCTGGGTCACACAAAGGAACAGCTGGCCCAGTGAAGCCCAGGGCTGCTGCTGTGCTGCCCCCCCTGCCCTGAGGCTGTCTCACCTGGATGGTGACAGGACTGTCGATGTCCTTCCTGTAGAAGATCACCTGGGTGTTGAACACGGGGCTGGTGGTGTCATGCTGCACTGGGGAGCGCCGGCTCTGGTTCTCACACTTGATGAGCACGTAGGGATCTGCTCCTGGAACACAATCAGCAGCACAGCTCTGGGCACACAGAATGGCAGCTGAGAGCTGCCCAGAAACCCAGCAGAGACAATCCCCTCCTGTGCCTGGCAGCACCCCAGGACAGGGCACCAGAGCACACCACAGCCACTGCTCCCTGTCCCGGTGAAAACACAGAATCATGGAATGGTTTGGGTTGGCAGGGACCTTAAAGCCCACTCAGTGCCACCCCTGCCATGGGTAGGGACACCTTCCACTATCCCAGGTTGC
>JAHXMQ010003489.1:15657596-15680804 GCA_020466415.1 Ammodramus savannarum pratensis
GCTGCATTCCCACTCCTCTGCTGCTCTTCCCAGAACCTGGAGAGCTCTGAGAGCCTCAGCCACTGGAAAAGGGCATGGTCCAAACAGCAGGAACAGTGCTGAGACACAAGCACTGCCCTGGCAATCACAGCAGGCTGTTTTGCCCCTTGCAGGTGAATCTCTGCTTCTCCTTCCTTCTGCTTCTCAGGCTGCCCCCAAGGCAGCTCCCACTAAAGATTCTCTGCTTCCAGGGCTGTCACACACCACTCAGATCTCAACACTCAGTTCATATTGCAAGTGGTGAAAAACAATTCAATGTGCATACCCAACGTGGAATGTCAGCAGGAAGACTTAAAAGTGCAAAAGGTGATTTGTTTTCAGAGAGAAACTCAGGAAAAAGGCCTGACAGACAGTAGTGAGAGCCATTTTAAAACAGGCTTGGGAATGAGTGACAGAAAATCCTCTAGCACAGAGTTTCCTCATCATCCTGCAGACCTGCCACTGTGCCTGGCTCACAGACAGCTGGATCCACTTCAGAACAGTGACTTGGAGAGAAGTACTTCCACAAGGAGCATCCAGGACTGAGTCTGGATTCATCCACTATTTCTGACAACAGCAAACCATCCATTATCCTCTCCAGACAGAGCAATGGATCAAAGACAGCGCCAAGGAGGAGCTTTCCAATAAACATTTAACATAAAAATAAAATAAATTTCCTCTGGTCCAGAACAGGGCTCTAATAACAACCAGCACTGAGCTGTGAAAAATTAAGACTATCAGACAGAGCAGGAGTAGAAAATAAAAAAGCAAATAACAACTGGGCAAGTTTCCTTATTAACTCAACATCAGGTGCTATAAAGCCATTTTGGTGTCCTTCAGGACACTTCCTCTGACAGACACACAGTCATGTATAAAGCATTTAACACCTGTTCTACTTTAGCCAGCTGAAAATGAATGTTTGAAAACCACAAAGTCCTCCCTGAAGCGCTCTAACGAGGTAAATGTAACACACTGCATGAGTCTGTGCCATTCAGCTGCCTCCTGGACATTTTCCATTTAGAAAACACACAGCCCTGACAGGAGAACCTTACTAATCTCCACAATTAGCTCCTCAGGAGGGTCTGGCTACTCCTGCCCATCCTGACCAGCTATGGACCTGCCCATAACTTGCTGCTGTGCATCCCCATATTCATCTGATCTCTCCACTGGAGCAGGTTTTACAGCAAGATGGAATAACAAATCCCATGAATCCTCAGTTTGGGTAATTTCTGATTGCTTACATATCAACCCAAATCATCTTCAGAGGACTGAAAAGCCAATCCCACTCGTCCAGACTCTCTTTCCACTTACCTCCTGATTGGTCTTGTTTCTGCAAACCCTCTGCAGAGTGGACTTTGATTTGGGTGACTCTGCGTGGGTAGCCACAAAGAAGACTCCAACATGTCATTTTAGGCCTATCTGCCTTCAGCTCCCTGAAAAATCATGGGAAAAGCAACCTAAGCAAAGAATGTCAAGCAAACAATCAATGGGTGTGGAAATCTGGCATTTTTAGAACATGAGAATTGTAGTTTTTCCTCACCTGCCATTTTTGAATTCTGTGGTGCAGAAACGACAGATGTAAGAAATAAAAATAGAGCAAAGCAAAGTAAAACAAATTTGTGTTATCTTTTGTGAGGAAGCAAAAGTGGTGAAAAAACCCCAATTTTAAATAGTGGAAAATACTATCAAGTCAAGAAATAAATGCAGTGGGCCTGATTCATGACCACTGGTTCTACTTTTGCAGCAGCCACTGCTTTCAGAGGAGATGGCCACAGAAACACCAAGTATCACTGTAATCACAAGCACCAGTGCTCGGGGTCCTGGCCTAGAACTGCAGGTCACTACAAGAACTGAAGTAAAAAAGCCAAAAGACTCAAAGTGAATCACCCAAGATGTCCCTAACTAAACATTTCCTGACCATGTATGATAAAAACGAGAGCAGGCTCCCGGTGCTAAAGTGATTTAGTAAGAAAAGAAAGGTCTAAAAGCAAGGGGGCCTGGGCCAAGCAGGAGAATTCCCGTCAAGGATGGACCAGCACCAGTGCTGGGGCTGCTCAGCAGTGATGAGAGATGTCCCAGATGGAGCAGCACGGATTCAGTGGGTCAGAAGCTCCTTTTTATCCTGTTTTTGGTCCCTATGGATTGGTTTCTTTCTGGATCCTTCATTTGCATGAAGGTTTAAGGCGCTCAATTGGCCATTACAGCTCTGTCCAGGCTGGCTCGTGGTGTGCACTTTACTGAGCTGTGTTATGGTACCTTGAGTACTGTATTTCTTACAACTACCCTTTAACCCCTTTTATATTATAACAACCAAACTAACAGCACATGCTTAACAATCTATCAACTATTTTACAACAGTTTCTAACCTATTCTTAGCAATGCACAAACCTAGATGCACAACTCAGAGTTGCTCCTGTTGTCTCCAGGGCCCATTTCTGGAGCCAGTGAGTTGCAGGACAACCTGGCAACCCATTCCATGGAGCTGCAGCCTGTGGGCTAAGGAGGATCTCCTGCAGCTGTGAGTGGCACCCACCTGAGTTTTGAAGGCACATCTGTGTAGAGCCTGAGGATGAATTTCGTGGGGACACCTGGGATGTAGGTGGTGGGGACCAGGACGTAGCGGCCTTGCTGCAGGGTCCTCCTCAGGAACACGCTGCGAGTGTTGGAGTAGGGAGACGTGGCCACTCTCTCCTGCACCGTCAGCTTGTGCAGCCTGTACCTCCTGTTGTCCTCCACCTGCAGCAGGAGAGGGGTTAGGGACAGCAGGGCTAAGGGCAGGGCTCTCCCTGAGCACCACACAGCTTTTCACCCAACAAGGCAAATCCTTTGGCAAGTGTCTTCTCATCCAGTTAAGCTGTGGCAGGTGAAAGTTTGGGGCTGGCAAAGACAGGAGCCCACTGAAAGAGATGATGTGATGTTACTAAAGAGCTTGGGACACTTCCAGAGGTGGACACACAGCCCAAGGACTGCACCTGCCCAGACTAGGCTGAGATCCTGTGGAAGAAGTTTTACAGTGACTTCTGTGAGCCAGAGAGAAGTTTGAGAAGAGGATCCATGTTTGATAAGAGGATCCATGTTTACCCCTGAAAGAATTTTCTACCAATGTCATTGACATAGAAACCAAGAAAGAAAGAAGGATAAATAAGAGAAACCTGGAACTGCCTATTCCAATGAGCATTTTCTTTGTCTTTCCTGACCAATTGTCACAGACATCTTTTACGAAAATCCTTTCCCTTGGATTTTTTCCTCCTGAGAAGCTGGGAGGCCTCAGGAACAAAATGTAAACAATGGTTATCTGCTGCTGTGGAATGCAACAGGTGATCTGCAATTGGTCTCATGTGGTTGTTTGTAATTAATGGCCAATCACAGTCAGCTGGCTCAGATTCTGTCTGGACAGAAGCCTTTGTTATAACTCCTTTTTTTTCTATTCTTAGCCAGCCTTCTGATGAAATCCTTTCTTCTATTCTTTTAGTATAATTTTAATATAATATATATCATAAAATAATAAACCAGGCCTTCTGAAACATGGAGTCAGATCCTCGTCTCTTCCCTCATCCTCAGACCCCTGTGAACACCGTCACAACCAATGAGTAAAGTGTAAACTGATGAGTTTTTGTAGAATGTATAAAAAGCATGCAGGCTATAAAAAAAACAGTTTGAAGCCTTCTGAAAATTGAGAATTGCTTTGTATCAACTATGACAAGATCCCTCTGCCTCCCTTCTCTAGCCTCTCACAGCAGGCTCCCAATCCAGATGCACACAGCTGGATTTTCCTTGCCCTTTCCTGAATACAAAAGCCACAGAATAACCATGCATGTTTTCTTCTAAGCCTTGAAATTGTGCTTAACTCTTAACATCCTCCCCAGAGTACCGTTATTGCCAGAGCACAGTTTAAATATAAACCTCTTTCTCAAGCAGCTCTTGAGCAAAGGCAGCCCTTCATTCTTTACTGGCAGCTCTCTTCCCAAGGCCTTTAGTTATGCTAATGAGCCTGGTGTGTTAGAATATATCTAAAATAGAAAAATTATTGATTAGAAATAAAAATAGAGCACTGAAGCTTTTAGGAAGGTGTGATTTTCTTTTTCAAGCCTTTCCAAATTACAGGCAAGAACAAGGGAAATTATTCTTTCTGCAACAACACATTTCAATATATGTGTTTAACAGGTGATTGGCAAATGAGTAGGTGTGATGCAGATGTCAGCAGACCTAACCACCTGTTAAAAATTGACTTTTTTTTAGGGTAGGGCCATAGATTTAATGTAGTCCCAGGAGCTGTAGCAACAGATGACAGGATTACCCCAATCCTCAATAAAAGAGGAGAAAAATTGCTGTTTCTTTCCTTCCCTCCGCTGAGCTTGAGTGTTTTCATTTTACTCAATTTGCCTTAAGAGTACAATTAAATTACCTTTTGACATCCTGTGGTTCCTTTTCCCATATATTCATTTCCTGCTCACCAGTCCAGCTTTTGAAAAGACTTTTTTTCTAAGTGGCAAAAGACAAACTGCAGACTTTTCAACCTCATTCTCCTGGCTGTATTTGCTGGTGAAATGGAGGGAGAAGAAGGAGGAAAAAACTCTCCATGTTTTAAGTATTAATACAATTTTGCCTTTCTCTAGAGAGCTTTGGGGTAGGAAAAATACTTAAAATTCTTTTGCAAAGGGCAAAAATTATTTCTCTCAAATAAATGAAATTTATTCAAACAGAGTTTGAGCTGAACTAAAATCAATTGAGTTCCCATGGCCTGAGTGCAGTGCCCACACAGAGTTTGAGCACAGAGCCAGACCCCAGGATAATCCTGGTATATTATGTGAAAGATCCATTTTCAAAGTAGTAACCACCAGAGTGAGTGCCCAGACCCCACAGACAGTAACAGAAGTTATAGGTCTGAATTTGCATGTGCTGGGAGAGAGAAGGTCAGGAAGGTGGGAAAGGGAGTAGAAATGGATGAACAGATCACTGATCATCTAGATTTATCTATCTAGAGATAGATCTCTAGCTGGCAATGATCTCACTGTCAGGGTGAAGCAGGACTAAACAAACTGATCAAGCTCTGCACCAGGAGCACAGATGGCTGCCTACCTTAAGGATTTCAAAGCCAATGGTGATGTTGTCTCCTTTCCCTTCTTTCTTGTACTTGCGGCGATCCTCCTGTTGTAAGGACACCAGCACTTTGTCCTGGGCCTTCTTAACATCAAAGAGGTACTGGGAGGAGACGGGAGAGAGAAGAGCTGTTGGAATTTTACCCTTAGGAGGCTGAGGGTAAAGCCATCGCCAAGGAAATATGTTATCTGAGGTTGGAAATGGGGATGTGTGTTCTATCCCCATCTGTCAGAGCTGGGGCAGTTCTCTGCTGCCCATGGGGCAGTTTTTTCTTTATCTCTCCCACAGCCAACCCTCCCTCCAGGAGATCTCTGCTGTCCATGGCCACTGAGTGTCCCTGCAGGGCTGATCCAATCCCAGCATCCCATGGGGAGATGCTCCGCCCAGGGGAGGAGCCAAGCATTCCTACCTGGATCCAATCTGAGCCTGGCCCAGCACAGCAGCCTCTGCCCCCTGCATTGCCAGAGGAGCAGCTTTCTGCTGCCCTGCATGGCCAGAGGGAGCCCAGGCCCATCTTACTAAATCCCACTTGAACAGTTACCTTACTAAAAATCACTACCAGACCAGTTCATAAGTATGAACAAAAGAAGGTCAGACAGATGTCTCTTTATATGATAATGAATTTAATTAATTTGTTCATTATTAGAGAGTCCTTTAAATTTTGCTTTGTGCATGCAGAGAGCAAACCTGAGTTGTCAGGACCAGAGGAGAGGAGAGGACATAATTTACCCCATGTTTGGACAGATGCTGTACTCTCCCATCCTCAAAGACATTTAAATGAGAATAAAGTAAATAGAAACATAAACCTGCAGCAGTGCACAGCTGGGTACCATGTGCACCACATGTTCTGATTTAAGCAGAAAATTCTTTGGCAGCATAGAGAGGGATATCATCATTGGTTCAATTCCCCTCTCCCTCCTCCTTTGCTGCTAAAACACAAATTATTGAGCTTTGTTTTGAGGTAGATATTGAGATTGCCTAGATTACAGAACCATCCACATCCCTCTGCCTTGGAGCTCTGCTGAACCCATCCCAAGCTCTGATTTGTGTTTTACATCACTTACTGCAGCAGAGAAAGCACAGGGCCCTGGGAGAGTCCCAGGGGTTGTAAGAGAACCTAAAAAGTGAGATATAAAATGCAGCAACACCAAGTAAGGCACATTTTAATCCCTGGGCCATACACAGGTTACCCCCCCAGGCAGCCCAGGGTGCCCCAAGGCCATGGAGGGGTGGAAGGGCAACAAGTGGAACCAGGAAGGTTCTCCTGGTATGGTGACAGCTCTGCAACTGTGACCTTCTTCTGATGGCACCTCAGCTGTCCCAATGGGTGATGATCTAGAATTCAGCACATGACTACAGAATACACAAATACTTGGCTGAAATTGCCTTATCAAAGGGAATGGAAGTGGCACAATCCTCTCTGCACAGATAAACCTCACAGGAGGCCTCAGTGCAGTGCCCAGAGAACAGAGCGATTATCTCCAGATTATGGTGGGGTGTGCCACAGTAACCTAAGATAACAGAAATGTGTTCCAGCATTGCTGCTAAGAGCCTTTTAATCAACTGGCCCAGAGATAACACTGGAATACAGAGGCCTTCCACTGCATCAGGCATTACACTCAGCTGGAGCCGGGCATTTTGTTCTCTGTGACAGCTAAACACTTACAAATGAGACCAGACAAGCTCTTGGAACACATCCAGAATCTCACAGGCCAATACCTGAATTACATCACCCCCTGGAAATGAGGCACTGACAGAAGGCAGAGCAGTGAGGAACTGCAGGATGAGCTGGGAACTGAGACCTGATGTGAGCAGCAGAGGCTGCACTGCTGCAGCATCCTGCTCTGAAAACACAGGCTGCAAGCAGAAACCTCCCCTGCAAGTGCACAGAAGCAGATGCAAAAATATCTTTAATTAGTCTGGACAGAAAGATCCATTTTCAAAGGAGTAACTACCAGAGTAAGTGCCCAGACCCCACAGACAGTAACAGAAGTTGTATGCCTGAATTTGCATGTGCTGGGAGAGAGAAAGGCAGGAAGGTGGGAAAGGGACTAGGAATGGATGTACAGATGAACTGAATAGCTTGAAATGACCAGGTAGGATGAAAGGAAAACTGCATAATTCCCACCCTCACAGGGAACAATTTTTTCCTAACATCCAGTCTAATGAGAGGGTGAGCTTGGGGAAGAGATCAGGTACTTCCAGACTCTCACAGTAATACCAAGGGATACTAACTAAATACAGTGAATCAAATCCCTGAGCTGTTTAAGGGGGGTTAAGTGAGTTCTCTCATTAGAAAATTAGACTTGCTGCCTTGCTATGACTGGGAAAATGAAAGAAGTCCAGGCAGGATGTCAGTAATTCTGTTGTGTGTGTGACTCACCAGCCCCAAGCATGATCAGTCCTAAATAAATACATAAACCCTTCTGAGAAATTGCACCAAAATCATAAAACATGCAGTACTCAGCACACCCCCAGGGCAATGAGATTTTTTGTTTTGTAGTCACTGCCAACTCCTAAACAGGGTGGGTACTTCAGGAGCCCCAGCTAAAGTGGGTACACTTCAATACCTCACAAAACTTTCCTCTTGGGGGTTCTGCAGGAAGGTCTGTGTTACTAAATATCCCACAAAACACAGAGGTTCCCACCTGGGGGTTCTGCAGGAAGGTCTCTGTTACCAAATACCCCACAAAACACAGAGGTTCCCACCTGGGGGTTCTGCAGGAAGGTCTCTCTGTTATCAAAGCAGCCCCCAGATCGGTTCAGCAGGGGCTCTGGATGCTTTGCCCAAGCCCCATACATCATTTCCTTCTCCCAGGTCTTGTGGAGGCTGAAGCAGGAGGTGTTCACAGTCCTGCAGATGTCCACATCTGTGAAATTCTTACACCAGTCCTCAAACGTCATCCTGCTCCAGGGAACACCAGGGAAGTAATGGTTTGTTTAAAAATAAACAGTGATATTCACGCAAAGAGCCAAAACAAAACACAAAATCTTCCAGTAATTTGAAGAGGAGGCATTGCTCAGCTGTCCAGGGCACAAACTGATTCACTGGAAAGCTCTCCATGTGGAAATACTTGTGAAACCACAATCACAGAGTTTTAATTCAGAGCAGCATCACTCCATGGGTTTGGTCAGATCAGGATCTTTTGCCTCTCCTAAGCCTAAAGGACTGCTTGAACCTCCCAGGCAGGATTTGATAACACATTTTGCAAAGGCCAAAGAGATCACCTGCAATTAAAGCAGGATCCAATCCTCACTATTACAGTCCTTACATCTGTCCCTGAGGACAACTCCAACCTCTGCCCTCTGGACAGAGCTTTCCTTTAACCCCATCTCACCTGTGCCTGCTAAAGGAAGGGGCTGGACTACAGAGCAGCTGAAAACCAGCTTGGCTCTTTGAATTACCATCATGGCCTGGCTTATTCATGGCCCAGAGCCAAACCCTGCAGCTGCCAGTCCTGACAAAGCCAACAGAATGATTTTCACAGTGAGCCCTGCCAGCTCACTTGATGCAATATTGATCATCTCCTGAAGAACCTGCTAAGGATCTAAGCTTTAAGCAAGGTCAAAATTAACAGAGCTCTAGACATTGGATAGAGAATGAACACTTGGAGAACACCAACAAATATCAAAATTCACTGGATGCAACTCTATTTTTAGATGCCTCAGCCATGTCTGACCTACAGACAGGCATAGTACTCAGCAAACAGAGTGTGAAATACACATGGTACTTCCTCAGACATTTTTACCTATTTCAAAATTTAACTGGTCTAAACAGTGCTCAACGTTGGGCATTGTGTCATGTAAACCAGCACATATTCTTCAGGTTCCTGAGAGATTATCCTAAATATAGGCAAGAGATTCTGAGAGCTACTAATTCTGTTCCACTAGTTTAAAATCCATTTTTATTATTCTTCCCTGTCACCCCCGTGGGAGTTTGAAAGAAACAGACCTTGGGATAACTTTACCCATCTGTTTTTGAAGCTGTTAAATGGCAGATTAATGACAGTTCCTCAGCGTAGCCAGTGCCTCCAAACCCTTCTCATCACTCCCACTCACCAGAACTCTCCATCGTTCTCAACAGTGAGCCCCAGATTCTTGCGCTCAGAATCGCTGACTTTCTTCCACTCTTCAGAACTAAAAGGAAATAATAAAAAAAGGAGGAAAAAAATCAACAGTAAAGATGATTAATAATTTAAAATAAAAACCCTCATCTGGAAAAAAAATTGAAGTAAAAAAATCTCTCCTGGTCTGTGGTTTTAAAAAGAATATCAGAGTATTGAAAGGGCAGATGATATTAATGAAAGTGTGAGGCTTTCAGGAGGGGTTTTAAAACATTAATTGATTTGAGAGCTACTAAAAAAGAAAGAGATTAATAGGAAATAGGCTCAACTATAGCAGAACTTTATTGATTTCCTTTGTCACACCCTCCATTAGGACTCTTAAACACTTAAACAGCTGGTTTCCAAGGTCACAGGAGATTGACTCCGTTCCCTGAAGGGCCCTCAAATGAAACCTGGTTTTCCTCCTCAGGAGCTTATTGAACGCTTCACTTAGACCAGAGTATTCTCTTTGTCTTTTAATCACCTTAATAAAACAGCCCTGAGGTCTGAGATTTCCCTGGGGGCCTTTGGGCAGAAACTGCTGGAACCTGAGCACAGTGTCCAGTGTGCAGAGGGATATTCCAGTGCACAGACCCTTCAGGCACATAGACCCTGCAGGGGAGCACAGACCCTAAATTCCAGCAGCCTCCTGCTGAAACCCAAACCAGACCCTGGTCCTGATGGGTTACACCAGAAAAACAGAGCCACAACTCCCCCCTGCCCCTCCAAAAGCATCCAGAGGCTAAAGCTGAAGGAGGCTGGAAGGAGGGAAGGGAGGATGCTCACTCTAACAGCCTTTATCTTAACCTATTTGGAAGCTGTCAATTTAATTCTGCCAGACCAAAAGCCATGGGCTACCCTCAGAGTGTTCACTGCTGGCATGAGTGGCAGCTGTGCCAGGCTACTGGAGAACCCCAAGGGCTTCAGCTAAACAAGACACAGCAGCTCTTTTGTGCATTCTCTGCATTTCACCCAGACCAATCTCACTGAAAGTAGTAGAGTTTTGCTAGCTAAAACAAGGATTATAAGAAATTAATATGCTGCTGTTAAGAACACTGCAATGTTAAATACCAAATGCTAGCTGGTGAGCCCAGTGCTGAACTGTCACATGTTTTTCATGTATAAATCACCCATGATGGGAGACATCCCCTCCAGCAACAATTTCTCTTGCTGTGGAGGTACCTGCTAAGCCCATGTCCCACAAGAAAATTAATTAGAAAGTAAAATTAGAAAAAAACTGCAAATATGGCACTTTCACAGCATTTTTCACCAGTCACTTAAATCATCTACAAGACTTTTACCATGCCCAGCAGCTAGAAATGACAGGTGAGAAACTGAGTCACAGACAAGCTCAGTGGTGGAGCTGGAAATGATCCTTGTGTTCTTGACTCCTGAGCTGTTTTTCTTCCCATGTTCCAGTGGACCAGAAGAATGATGTAAACAGTAAATAAGGTCCAGAGAGCCAGGACAATAAATAAGGTCCAGACTCCTCCAGGACGTGCTCGTTTTCTCAGAGGAAAACGGACAGAGGTAGCAAAGAGGTCCAGCCATCTCTGAGTAGGAGTGTGTCCCACCAGTTGTGTGCTCCAGCACAGCTTCGCCCTTGGACACTGGGTTTGCAGCTCTTACCTGTCACTCCAAGCACCATGCCACTCTTTCTTGCCCCAGGGGTTCCTCAGCCTGATCATGAACAGCTTTTCTGCCTTGAAGGAGAGCACCATGCTCTCCCCGAGGCGCAGCTTCCTGATGGCAGTCACAGAGTAGGCATGGCCCACGATCAGCCCCATCGCTGTCTCTGCTTCACTGGGCCGCCCAGGGGACTCCTGGGGCATGGAAAATGACAATTAAACCAAAAGAACTCACATCTCTGAGGAACCTGATGTGCCAGCAGCTCTCTGGCCACAGGGAGAAGCAGCCAACTTTCCCAGGCATGGTTCTGGGAGAAGATCAGATAAGAATTGTTTCTCATTCTTTTATCTTCACTTGCTGCACCTGGTGTTGTGTACATGTGGAATGTGTTCTGGAGATTTGTTTACAGACCCTTCAAGCACACAGCACAGCCCCTGCAGGCTGTGGTTTCTTAATTAGCCAATGGTGATGGTGTTTTAACTAAAGGACCAATTAGGTCCACCTGTAGCAAACTAGGGTATAAAAAGTATGGGTTTCTTAATAAAGAAATTATCAGCCTTCTGAAATACATGGAGTCTATGTCAATTATTACCTGGCTGGGGACCTGTTGTGCTGACAATCTGATAGTTCCAAGTTCAAGGGGAAGGACAAGAAAAATTTTTCATTCTCTTCCTGAGTGATTTTGCTGTGCATAATAATAACGCCACTAGGAATCAGAACTAGGGGCTCACTAGTGTGGTGTTGTTAGCGCCAGACAATTCCAGTGCCAGACAATCCCAGGGCACAGGGGAATCCTTCCTGCTGCAGCCAGTCTGTCTCCTCCTGGCCTCAGAGTTAGAGACGGTAATGGAAAATCAGCCCTCCCAAAATCTGGGCATCTTTACCAAATGGCTTTTCTGGACACGGATGGTTGTGCCCAGACTGTCTGGGGTATCCTCACCTGGGCACTCATGAGTTTAGCTGCTGGTCCAAAGCTTGTTCTTCTGTTGGAATAAATTAATACCCAGGAAGAAGTTCTGGCAGTGGGTAAAGTGGGAGAGCACAGGCACAAGTGAAAAAGCTTCCAAGGCATTTGTGTCCTGTACCTCACTCACTCCTGGCAGAGGGAAGATGGGTAGGATGCTTTAGGAACATCGGTAGGATGGGTTTGCTCATCATAAACTCCACATAAAAATCTCAGTTTCCATCAGTGTTCAGGCTGCCCCTAAACTGTCCTGTTTGATGAACTAGGCCTGATCAGATGCTGATCTAAGAATACAAAAAAAGTAGTCAAATTCTGAAAAAGACCGCAATTTCATTTGATGCATCCAAATCTCCTGATCTAAACCCAGAAAAGCAGCACCACACAGAGATGAAGTTGTTTTGATGATCCTGGATCCAGATTCTCCTCACCCTCACTGAATCCAGCCAAGCCACCCTTGAGTCTCTCTCATCTATCACCCACAGGGCCTGGAAACATTCATTCCCTTGGACAAAGATTTGACTCGGTGCAGATCCTTGTGTGTAAACTTGTAATTACCTAATTAATGCTCAATCAAGCCTTGGCTGGGGTGGAGAGAGCAAGAGGTGTGGTTCTCTTGGTGTTACTAATGCAAATATTTAAACATAAATATGTTTTTATAATTGCACATTAATATATTAGTATAAATATATGAATATTTAAATATAAATAAGGACTTACCACAAGTGTGAAATGCACATAGTATTTTCTCAGATATTTTTACCCATTGCAAAATTTAACTGGCCTAGACAGACAAGATCCTTGTCCTAAGGAAAATGTTGCACTGATACAACAGTGCTCAGCCCCAAAGGTAAGAAATCACATTAAGGAAAAAAAAAAAAAAAAAAAAAAAAAAAAGGAGGAAGGAGAAATTCCTATCAAATTGGAGCTGACAGATGGGCTGGCAACTGTGAGAGTGTCACCAAGGCCTCTGTGCCTCTCCCTGACAGCAGCTCCCAGAGAATCAGCTCAAGTGCTCCCCCAGCCTGGCTGACATCCCGGGGCTCTGGGCTCCCTCCTGTGTAACACTTTCACTGGCATTTTTCACAATTAAAAGCAAACAAAGAGCCCTTGACAGCACAGGAGTCTGTAACTTCTCCTGCTGTCTTTATCATCCCCCAGGCTTTTCTCACTGCTGGCCTTTCCCACCTCATTCTGCAGATACTTATTTATTTCTTTATTCAAATGAGATATTGAAGCATCTCCTGTCTGTTCAGATTTCCAAATGGTGATGCTTAGGGCCATTCTGTAATCCAAGGCAAATGATAACATGTTTGTAAGGCAGCAATGAAGCCATTTGAGTATTAAATATTCTGCACCTAGCAAGATCCACTGGGTGCATATTACATCAAAAAGTGACAAATGCAGGCAAACTTAGGAATGGCCTCTCTACAACCAATGTTTAGAAGCATTTGTGTTTAATTTGGAATGCAGAAACATAATGCCAGGAATCAGTGGAAGCACTACAACTGCCTAATTAATTGCTTTTTCAAACATAGCTCCCTGTATATCCTGGTCAATCACCTCAGTAAATTCTTGTTAACAAACAGAACTGCTCTAGCATTTGGGAGCAGCCCATCATTCTGGAAACAATGTCTGCAGTAACAATTCACACCAGGCAGTCTGCTCTGAGCAAATCAGATGGAATTCTTGCAAATAAAAACCCAGGCATTATGAAAAAAAAGGTAAAACAAAACCCAAAGACCTTGAAGCTTTTGTTTCTGAGCTGTTTTCTGATGTTGCTGAAGGGACAGTCCCTGTTCTATCTCAAGGTAAAGTTTGTGTCCCAGAAGGTAGCAGGTATATCAAATTCAGGGTGCCCCCGATGTGGGGAATGATTGGCATTGATTCAGAAGGCTGAACAATTGCTTTATTAAAACTAACCTATATTACTTAATACTATATTATAACTATACTAAAGAGTTAGTATATTATATTAAAGAGATACTAAAGAAAAACCCATGACTGTCTGAGACAGCCAGGACACAGCTTTGAGCCAATTGGCCAAGGAACAAAAACAATCCTCAGCAGAATCCAACTGACAAATCCCCTCAGGTAAACAATCTTCCTAACACATTCCACAACAGGAGCACAGAATAGAGATAAGAGGTGTTTTCTCCTCGCTGTGCTTCTCACTGCATTCCCAAGGAAAATCCTGTGTGGATTTGTGAATGTGGAAAAATGCTGTGTGGACTTGGGAAAGCTTCTGCCTCCTGCTTTCTGTGAAGAGAGCTGAGGCCACCCCAGGTGTTCCTCTTTGGTGCCAGGCCCTGATGCAGGACAGTGCATGGCCAGGGCCAGATCAACAGGTAACATTCTCAGGAACCCCCCAAACCAGCTGATTTTCTGCTGCTCTTGACAATTCCACAACTCTCTTCATACTCATAAGAATTTCTGAATGAATCGTCTTCATTCACAGAGAGGGAAATGAAAGAAAAATGTTTAAGTGATTTAACTAAGATCAGCCTTACCTAAGACCTTAAACTGAAGCAGGGGCTGTGGGAGGCAGATGCTGAAGTGCACTTAGATGCCAACCCTGCAACTCCTAGAAAATAATCCCTTTTCTGTGGGCTGCTGGATTAATGGTGCATGATAAATTATTTTTAAAAAATCACTTTAAAGCAATTTTTAAGGAAATATTCAGGTGCATTGCAGTTTGTTAGCCCTTCAGATGTGATAACAGACTATCCAGCCAGGGTCTGACATTGCAGATTTAGAAGGGGAGCTCAGTCCAGCTGTCAATGGTTTGCCTCCTCTGGCCAGGGGCTGGGCCATAGGTGCTTTGTGAAGCACAGAGCATCCTCTGGGAGCTGTTATTCAACCATCTTCTAGCATAGGACTGGAGAGGGGTAGATCTTCCTCAGAAACCATCCCCTTCTCTACTGACTGCAGGAACTTCATGGCTCCTAATGTGGGCACTGAGATACCTGAGCCCCACATGAGCCAGCACAGGCAAGCTCTGCAGGTTAATGCCAGTGGGGAGATTATTCAATATATTGACTATATTGCATATATTCAATATCAGATAGCTGAAATATCAATTAAATAGCAAATACCTGAATAACCAGTTGAGCTCAGCTCCACTGTTGCCCTGGGCTGCACTGGCACAATCAAAGTCAAGAAGTCTCAGCAGCCCTGTGCCAGAAGTGTTTTCTCTAAAGAGATCTCTCTAAGAAATAAAGCAGTTGAATGCTGCTATCTGCTGTGTAAATTAGGGTGGATTTACCTCAGGTCAGTTCACAATTGTGACCATGCAGAAAGAAAAAGAATTTCAGACACACAGTGAAGTGGCAGCACAAGCAGTTGTGATTGTGTTTAGGGGCTCCTGGAGCTGGAAGCACTTGCTAGATTTCTCCATACAAAGCTTTTCCAAACATGCAAAGGAAGGACATACTCAATATCCTAATAATGGTATTTCTTCCAGAATATTTTCATTGAAATAAACCCTTAAAATCCATCTCTCTGTACTCACCGAAATGGAGCAGCTGATGAACCCTCCTCTTTTATGCACTTTCATCAGGTCTTCAAACAGCTTCATCTGCTCAGAAATAACCTCACCATATCTGCCCTCTTCCAAATTGATGGATTCTGCCACTGCTCCAGTGAAATCCACCAGGGCTTCTGCAGCACAGCCTCCATCCAGGGCTTGGTAGGATCCAGCCAGCCTGGGGGCAACACAGAACATCCTCAATTTACAGGGGGCTGGAACAAGTGCTCTAATTTGGCTTGAATGTAGGGAACATGTTTGTGTTTCACCAAGGAAAAACAGAACAAAAAAGAACAGAACAAAATAGAGGTGGAGAGAGCAAGAGGTGTGGTCTTTTGGTGTTACTAATGCAAATATTTAAACATAAATGTGTTTTTATCATTGCACATTAATATATCAGTATAAATATATGAATATTTAAACATAAATAAAGACTTAACCACAAGTGTGAAATGCACATAGTATTTTCTCAGATATTTTTACCCATTTCAAAATTTAACTGGTCTAAACAGACAAGGTCCTTGTCCTAAGGCAAATGTTGCACTGATACAACAGTGCTCAGCCCCAAAGGTAAGAAATCACATAAATGAACAGAATCACATATATGAACAGAGCAAAAAAGCCTGAGCAAACTGCAGATAAATCTTCTCTGGTTTCTAGGATTCTTAAGGATTTGGGCTGCTGAAGAAGAGAGTATTGCAGTCATTTATGATTTTAACAGAGATTAAAGAGGAAGTTTTCAGTCTTTTTTAGGTTCTCTACTAGCAGCAAAACTAAAACCTATGGGAAGTCTGACAGAATTGAAGGACAAATCAGACAAAGGGACAACACTGAGGACTACGAGGACAACAAACCAGCTCATACTTAGCATAAGCTTTCTCCAGCAGAGCACTCCAGAATTCATTCCTCACATTGGAATGGCAGTAGATGAGCCTCCCATTCTCTGTGGGCAGCAGATCATCCACCACCACCTCTGTCCACTCTCCAAAGCGCCAGAAGCGGAAACGGAAAATCCCAGCGTATTTCCTCGGGCTTTTGGGGTCCCACTCCTGCTCATTGTAGTCTGGAATCACCTGAGAAACCATAGAAGGGTGGGAAAAATGCCAAATCACTTGTTTTTAGAGTTTTAAAAGTTTAATAGTAATAAATTGGTTATAAAAATTGTAATATAATTAGAGTAATAAAAAATTGGACAATTTGGATTAGGACAATACGAGACAATAAATAAAAACAAAGAGTTATGGACAGTCCGGGTACCTTTTCTGGCCAAAATAAGCCCAAAAAAGGACCCACATTAACAGAAGATTAACCCTTAAAAACAACAGCCTGTTGCATATTCATACACTTCATACATGGTGCATAAATTCCATTCAAACACAGGATTCTGTCTGGTCAGTGTCAGCTTCTTCCTCTTAATCATAACAGCATCTTCAGGGCTAAGCAAGGTGGGAAGAAGTTTGTTTCTTCTGATAAGAGGGCAATAAATGCTTTTTCTCTGAAAGATTCAGGTGTCCTGTGGCTGCTATCTGGTTTGAGTACCTCATTCCTTTCTTTAAAAAAATAACCCACGTACATAGTTTCTAGTTTAACATTATGTTATAGCCTAAAACTATATTTAACACACTACTTAAGAAAATAATACAGCATAACTTTCTAACATAACACATATAATATTCATGTTAATATTTGTGAAAAGCCAATCATAAAATATGCATTTTTCACAGAGGGGAAGTTCGGCAAGTGCACTGCGCTGAGGTTTATTCCCAGGGTAGATTGTCCTGGAATATGTTAAAGAAAGGGAAGATTTGAATCCACCAAAATTCACCCCTTGTTAGTCCTAGGGAGAAAAACAACAAAGTTCAGCTTGGTTTATCAGTTTTATTTCCTGCACCAGACACACCAATCACCCACCTGCTGCCAGAGGCTCTTCCTCAAAGCCAGGCAGGAGCACGCAGCCACAAACCAGCAGTTCCCCAGCTTGCCCTGGTGGAAGTCGTGGGAGCTCATTCCATCCACAAGCAGGTGGGGATCATCACAGAGGTCCTGGCAAAGCAAACCAGAGGTTGCTGGAGACTCCACTCCCAAAACGATCACAGCATCCTTCTGTTGTCTTATATATTACAACAGTTCTCTTATCATTAATGGTGCAAAGTTGTCTTATAAATATTAAGAGTTCTATTATCGTTATGGTGCAAGGATTCCATAGCCTCAGAGTTTTGGGCCTCCTCGAAGGTTTCTGTAGGCAGCTCCTCTGAGCACTTCCTGGTCCTTGTAGCAGCTATCAGATTCCTCTAACTCTAGTTCCCACCAATCCATTCTCTTATGCTGCTTATTCTTATTGGCTACAGGTGTGGCCTGTTAAGAGCAGGCCTGTTCATAATCTTTAGTAATTGGTTCCAGCTGCCACTCGTTGGGGAATAAGATTACATTCTACGTTACCTTCATTTATCCATACTGTGTCCCCCTACATCTTTCCAGTCAAGAAAAGCAGGAGGAATTGATGCTGCTGACATCTGAGCTCTGAGCTTCTCCTTGTCAAGCCTCTAAAGGGGGGGAATGCTGCCTTAAGATTTTAGCCTTTATATGTTTCAAATTCTATGCTACAATAGTGCATAACTCTACACTTCATATAAAGTATTAACTACTGTCTTCACACTCTGGTCAGATAAAACAATTCCTCTGGGCCTGGAACCCAAGGACACCCTACAGCCCCAGGCCCCAAAAAGTACAAACAAAAGTGAATTGTGGGGGAGCAAACTGGGGGAATGTGACTTCATTACCTGAAGCTGTAATTGGGGAATGAACCTCTGATATGCAAATAGACCAAACTTATATCTGTCTGAGAAACTCGTGACCATTGTCCATCTTGGGAGTAGCCTCTGCCAGGCTCCTGCACTGCCCAAGGTGAACCTGTTAAAGGCCTTTAATAAATACCCACTTTAATAAATACCCACTTTATTATTTTAACTTTGTCCTTTGCCTTATTCTAGGTGGCCACTTCAAGGCATCATCTCCACTGCCATTCCTTTGGCTGGCACACTGGAAACCCTGCTTCACCAACAGCCTGGGTCACTGCAGTGACCCCAACCCCTCAGCACCACAGCAGGAAGAGAACACTCTTTGTGAAGCACACTTTTTATTCTCTGGGTCTCATAACTTCCATGATTCTGGCTCCTGTTAGAATTATTTGTCCCTCCTTTCCTGGCTCCATCTCCATCCACATGCAGATTCCCACCAGAGTGTGGCTGGGATGTCTCCCTGCTCCTCTCTGGATTACGCCTTGCACTAAAGGGAGAACCTCTCAGTTTCCTGGACCATGGGAAAGCCACAGGGGTGCATTTTGCAGCAGTGATGTGTGTGTGCCCACAAAATCCTTGGCAGAGGTGTCCTGCTGACTGGAGAGGGAGCCTCCCACCAGCACTTCATCCCTAACTAGTGTGGAACCTGCAGAGTTCACCCCAGTGACGACTTCTGACACTCTCCTGTCAGTCACTGCTCTTCCTGGCCGAGAAGATGGCAGAGCAGGCAGTGTCAGGAAGTTCTGCTCTTTCACAGTTTAATAACCCTCAATTTCAACACTGTGGAGATGATCCTGTATCCGAGCATTAGAAATGCAGAATAAGTAATTCAATTTCATCTCAAAATGACGGGAGACCCCAGATCTCCTGCAGTCTGTCCTGTCTGCCATCAGCAGCAGAGGAAGGAGCTGTGCTCCTTAGCTGTGGAATCCTCTCTGCCCTTTGGCAATTAAAGATGATGATCCCCAAATAACAGGAGTGCAACCCAAGCATGGCTACACACCACAGGCATCCATCCCTCTGATGTGACTCTGACAAATCAGAGCCAGATGAACTCATTTCCAGAGAAAAGAGCCACCTTAGTGCTCAGCTGATGGTTTAAAAACCTGGGCTGGTTTAGCTGATGGATCTTGAAATCAGCTCACAGCATGGAATTCATAGAGCTGCAGCCGTTCTCCTTAAGGAAATTATATTTTGGGCATGAGGCTTTTCTCATTAAATAACAGTTTATTTTATTCTCATAAAATAAGCAGACATTTTAAATTCCTTTTGGGAAACAAGCAACTGATCATTGCATGACACTGCTCTCCTGTCAGGAATTCTCACATGTCTGCACTTAGAGAAAATTCAAAGCTTATTAAGAGACCTCAACAAAAATCTGAGTAACAAAATGGTGCCCAGGAGGAAAACTGAGCACGGACACGATGCTCATCAGCATCATGGACACGTTCTTTGAGCCTCCCTGGGTGCTCTGACATGGAATGGCACCTCAGAGATGTGAATCCACCTGGCTGCAGGGGTGGACATCAGTTGGCCACTTGGCTTTCATGGTGGTAGCACACATCCACATCCACGTGGGCCAGATTCCATTTTATGTCCCATTTCCTGGCAGCTCTGGCATTAATAATTTCTAGTTTGTTTTTCCTTTCAAAATGTTATTTTCTTAGAATAATAAATGAGGGATAAATGGAGCCATTGGGGTTAGAACTGTCCAAACTTTTCTGTCACTAGTGGAAGCCAAAACTTTAATTAGTTTTGGAAAGAAATTAAGCACTGCTGTGTATTATGAATATCTATTTGGTTTGTTTTGATAAAAATAACCACATTGAACTACCATTTTATAATTGAAGTGTGTCTTGCATCTCACAAAGTCCTCAGAGGAAAAACAGAGCAGCATGTGCCAACTGCCAAAATTTATGGATGAGATCAGCATTTGCTGAGTGCTGGGGTCCAAAGCAAACATGGAACAGCAGAGCTCAGAGACAGAACCTCCCTGCTTCCCCCAGAGCCACCAAATTCTCCAGGATCCTGCCTGACAAATCCTTTCTGATTAAACCACCTAAGAGCCCTGGAGTTCTGGGGCTAAAGAACAGTGTAAGAAAATGCTACCAATTCTGTTTCTTTTATTAATTAATAAATAAATAAATTAAAGAATTAATGTAATTTTAACATCTTCTCTGGTGACTGTCACTATGTGGCTCAGATGAGACACAATAACACTGCAGCACAGCCTAGAGCTCATTTCAGCTCTTTGCTCTCTTCTGGGCTTTGTGGTTTTCACCACTTATGCCATATAGTAAATTCTTAGGAATACTTTTATCTATCTAAGCCACAATTCCCCCAACACAAGTTAGAAATGTGCTGTTTCAATACATTATTCTGCAGTCCTTGTGAGGGTCTTTAAGCATTATTGATTGCCCGAAGCATGTAAAAATAGAAATTGAAAAAAAAATTAAACATATATTTATCTGCAATGCTCCCAGCAGTTAGGATATATAATGTGACAGTGTTCACAGGGGTCTCAGGCTGAGGGAAGAGATGAGGATCTGACTCCATGTTTCAGTAGGCTTGATTTATTATTTTATGGTATATATTATATTAAAACTACACTAAACGAATAGAAGAAAGGATTTCATCAGAAGGCTGGCTAAGAATAGAAAAAAAGAATGATAACAAAGGTTTGTGGCTCAGACTCTCTGTCCGAGCCATCTGGGCTGTGGTTGGCCATTAATTACAAACAAGTACATGAGACCAATCACAGATGCACCTGTTGCATTCCACAGCAGCAGATAATAATTGTTTACATTTTGTTCCTGAGGCTTCTCAGATTCTCAGGAGGAAAAATCCTAAGGAAAGGATTTTTAATAAAAGAGGTCTGTGACAATATAATGTTCCCAATTTAGGATAGCTGAGGATCAAGCCAGTTACTATCAGAGGAATTCCAAGGAGGAGACACTGACAGGAGACGTGATCCAGGCACTTCAGGAGTCCCAATCCCTTCTCTGTCTTGCTGCCTGAGCACCCAAGCACTGGGGCTGGGAGTTCCACCAGAACCTCTTCCTTTGCAGACAATGGTTTAACCCCAATCCTTTTTCTCAGATGATGCATCATCTGTGCTGTGAAGGAGAGAAATATCTTCCCATTTCCAAGGAAACATTTAATGCAGTTACTACAGGATCCCACTACACACCATTAAAGCCTGGCAGCCACCCTATTTCTGACAGAGCACCACAATAAAAGCAGTTGTTGCAGTATTTGTGCCTGCAGGGAGCATCCCAAATGGGAGAGCAGAGCTCTCCCTGTTTCTCCCCTCTCATATGAAATAAACACCATCTGCAGAGCTCTAATTGGGCTGGGCACAGTCTGGAAGGGAGGTTGGAGGTTTCAGGGCCTCCTGGTTCTGCTGAAAGCCCTGATACCCTCATTGTCCTACCAGGCTTTCATTTGCATGGCAGAAGTCTGGTTGTGTCACCTCCCATCCTTGCTGTGTAGTTGAAATATCTGACATCCAGGCACTGATGCTGTGAGGAATAGAGTGGCTCACAAACCTCTTTTCCCTGATTTTAAATGGTCCCTTTATTTGTAACAGAGCAACCTGGTCAACTGGCTTGCAATCCTATCCCAGTCTGGATCCTACAGAATTCCCATACCTGCCTTCCTAGCCCCTCATCCAAGCAGTAATGAAAATTCTGATGGGGGAAGATTCCTGTAGGACTCCTGCAACACAATCTGAGAGTACTCCAAGTAATTTATTTCACCAGCTATGCATCCCCATGAAGGAGTTTTGCAAAACAATGTGAACCATGGGAGAAAACAGACACTCATTTCACTGGAGCCATGAAATGGTTTGTGTGTTGTTCTGCCACAATTCCCAAAAATTAAAAAAGAAAGGATGGGTTTTATTTGAGACCAGATGCACCACTGAAAGTCCAACAGGTAACTGATTGTGCATTGATAAATGTATTGACTCTTGGAGTAATTTAGCTAAAGGAAAAAAATTCCCCTTAGCTCTGAACATGCATCTCCTGGTGTGAGTATTACAAATATTCATTAACTAAAGGTTATGCAGTATTGGTTAGAGATAGGGAGAAAGACATTCAGAGGGCTAATTAATCAGCTGTGTGTCTTCACAGGTGTTAGCTGAAGCTGCACTGTAAAAAAATGTTAATTCTTGGACGATCTCAGATGTCCAAGAAAAGGGAAAGATGATTTTTAACAGATTAGGGTCTGTCAACTGTCTCAGAGACAGACCCTCATTATTCAGAGATTATACAGGGTCTATATAACAGAGATTATATAGAGATTCAGTCAAGGGAGGAAGACAGAAGAGCAGTAATTGTTTGCAACTAAGATTTTCAAAGGTTTTTGTAGTATTTAGAGCTTCCTTTCTCCAGCACCCTTTAAAGAACCCAGCCCTAGCATGACAAATAATCCACTTTTGCTTGCACAAGTGACTTTCAGAGGCAGGCACTATCAGACTGATCTACTTAAGCCCAGTCACCATTCCCTTAAATTCTTTAAAGCAGGTTGATTTCTGTCAGAGCTGAGAATTGTTTCCATTTTCTTCCCTTCTCCCACTCTCCCATCATCCTGAGACAACTCCTGCAAAGGCAGTGTAGGGAGCAGGGGGAAAGGCAATTCTTCCTGAACATGGATGTGAAAATTCAGCTTTGGCTGCAGCTGACACCAAACCAACCTCATCTAAAGGAAGGCAGCAAAGACAGCACCCTGTGGTTGTGGAGCTGAACAGGTAAATGGGGTTGTCCATGCTATAATAACCCCCAGCTGTGCTGGCATGGCCACAGAGGCTCTCCCCAGTGCAGGCTGTGTGCCAAAGCATTTGCAGTTAGCCCAAGGAGCAAAAGAACCAAGCCCAACTGCACTGGATACTCCAGTGCATGCAAAAAGACTTTTAAACCTCATTGTTGCTGGAAAAAAAATCTGCCTGTGGAGTGGAAAAGACAAGTGAACACACAGGGGCATCCAAAAAAACCCAGGGTCAGATGTGAGCTGACTGATACAGCCCTTGCTTCTCGGGTTGCTGTTGATAATTGCTGCCCCAAGATGTGCAGG
>JAHXMQ010003489.1:15680904-15700108 GCA_020466415.1 Ammodramus savannarum pratensis
AGGTGCTCTGGGCTGTGTGCCAGGGTCTCTGAGCCCCCCGGGCAGGGTCCTTGGCAACTCTGGACACCCAGAGGGATTCACTGAGTTCTGACACTTGCTGAGATCAGGAGGGGACTTTGGGCAGGTTTAGCCCCAGGTTTCTGTCTGTCCGCCCTGAGCTCAGGATGTGCAACTCCTCTGAAAGCTCTGTGCCCATCCTCCAGCAGCACCAATTCCTGAAAATGAGATAATGCCCAGTGATGCTTCAAGAGAAACTGAGCAGCACAGGAGCAAGGGGAAGGACATGCCAAAGCTCGAGCCTTGTGTAAAAGAAAACTCAGCTATCTGGGGATTGAGAAATGCTTCTTCCCCCTCCTCCCTCTCTGCTAAATCCTGTTACAAAACCAAATGCATCACAACATTTTTATAGTGTTCTTTTTTTCCTTTTTCAGTTTGGGGCTAGTGGTGACTAATGCTCAGCCCATGGGTTTCAGCCTTGCCCTGCCTGTGGGACACGTGTGTTTGGGGAGGATCTGAACCAATGTTTTGGAAGAAAAACCCCAAAAAATTGGAATTGGGCAACATGGTGTGTGTATCTTGGCTGTCTGTGGGTTTCACCTGACCCCTGGAGCAGCTGTGCTGCTCTCTCCAGAATGCTGACAGGGCTGGGCAGGGCTCAGTGAGTGATGGGCCCTAGGGCTGACCTCCTCCTGAACCTCCTGACAAAGCCTCTGCTGAAGCTCTGCCAGCCCTCTGCCACTGCAGCCCAGAAATCACTGCAGACTCCAGTGAGAGATTTGCTGTTCTCCCAGAGCTCTCAGACAAGGACAAACCACCTCAAATCACCTCTTGCTGCGCCATCTGAGTTTGTGATGCTCCAGAACTGCAGCACATCCATAACACCTCTAGAGAAAAGCTGCCTTGTTTGAGAAGAACACTTTGATTTTCACTGAATTTACCAGAACCCAGCCTTTGCCTCCTGCCTTCTTCCCCTTGGACTTATTCCCTTCTCTAAACTCAATCTGTGTGACTTTTCCCCAGCAGCAGCAGCAATCAGAGATACCATTCTGAGGACAGGATTCACGTCAGGCAACATCAGATTCTCTCAGCCAGATGTCAAAACTGCCCTGGAAGCAGAGCTCAGGTCCTTCCAAAGGGCAATGCACAGACATCACCCTGCCACTGCCATGGTGCTGGGACACTGGAGACAGCCCTGGGTCTCTACTGATCACATAAACTGTGATGGGGTTCACAGGGGTTTTCAGGTGAGGGAAGAGACAAGAATGTTGACTCCATGTTCAGAAGGCTTGATTTATTATTTTATTATATATATTATATTGAAACTATACTAAAAAGAATAGAAGGAAAGTTTTCATCTCAGAAGGCTGGCTAAGCTAAGAATAGAAAAGAAACGAATGATAACAAAGGCAGTTACCTCAGACTCTCTGTCCAAGCCAGCTGACTGTGATTGGCCATTAATTACAAACAACCACATGAGACCAATCACAGATGCACCTGTTGCATTCCACAGCAGCAGATAATCAATGTTTGCATTTTGTTCCCGAGGCCTCTCAGCTTCTCAGGAGGAAAAATCCTAAGAAAGGATTTTTAATGAAAAGATGTCAGCGACAATAAACCTAAATATAAAATTGTTCACAGCAATTCCAATAAAATGTGATTTTCAGCTATTCCAAAGTTACAACAACTGTGACATGATGTGGGGAAAAAATTAATCAAAGTCCCAATTTAATCGGCTAAAACTGTATATGTTTCAACTTTCTGGGAAAAGTGATAGTTTTCCATCCTAAAGGGACCATTTTGGGGTCACTAATATGAAGTTTTCTTGCAAAATGCTTTTACAAGGATTTATTCTGATTTTGAGGCGGTGATGCTCCATGAAAAACAGGTAGATAAAGTTGCAACATTTGAAAGAAAATCAGAATGTAGCCATGCACCAAAGCAGGGCAGATGTTTTTGCATTAAATGCAATAAAAGAGGATGGCCAGGAACAAAGCCAGTCCTTGGAGCAACTCCCTGACATCATTTCCTAAACACCCTGACGTGGTGAGGTCAGACATGGGCTGTAAGGCCACTCATCACACTCAAAGGCCACCCACTGTTCACCTCCAGCTTTTTACTGCTTCCTCAAAACATGTTTGTCTATCAAATTCTTGGACAAGTTTCCTCAGATGGGGAATAAAAACAATAAGAAAAGGAGGTTGGAAAATGTCACACACATTTTTTCACAGCACTGAAATATTCAGCACTGGAGCAGTGTGGAATAAACTATTCCCAGGTCAGAACTCCTGACTGTCCAGCTCTGCCTGGGGAGGAAAATATTTGTTTGCCTGATAATGAGCATCATTTTGGCTCAGGGGCCATGATCTTGTCCAGTCTGACCTTCTGCTGTGTCTCAGGGGGCTGGCAACTGATGCAGACGGAATTCTCCATCACTGCCTTGTCTGAAGACGGGAATTTGCTCATTACAAAAGAGTATCGGGCAGATTTCAGCAAAGTCACATTTATTTTTTTTATTACATTGAGTGTTTTGTGGCAAAACTAAAGTCAAGTAATCTAAACATTGTCTGGAGTGAAAATTCACATTGATATGGGAGATGATTTGTTTTTCCTTAAAGGAGATATTTCTCCCCTGCCCAGTGGCAATGCACAGACTACAAAGATTAAAAAGCAAAAGTCTAAACACCACATTATGGAGCAGAAACCCCTTTAGCAAAAAGTTCCTCCTTTCCACATCCCTTTTCCAGCAGGCTTTGTTTCAGCCTACATTCCACTATCTACCATTTATCTCAGACACTCAAGGATAAAAATCCTTTATCCTCTTCTCCCAGACTCCTCATCTTTTTCAGACTGCACCTTGAGGTGCTCTCCCTCTTATTTGCTTCAAGCAAAAATCTGTGAATGTCTGGGATAACAAGTCAAGGCCTATCCAGTGACACCTTGCACAGAAATCCACCTCACACCGTTCTGGACTAGGTGTTTGCTTCATAACACAAAAAGAGGAACTGTAAAATGACATAAAGCCCTGAGCATAAGACACAAGCTTAATAGACTATTAGCTGTAACAAATTTTGGATTTTGAATTGGTTTTTAATAGAAATTTTGTTCTACCCAGCAGAGCACAACTTTGCTGAGCCTGTGAAGGCAGAGTCAATGGAGGGTCTCTGTCCCAACATGACACATACCAGACTTGAAATTCTAGTCTGGACATCCTTTCTGGCAAAGAGCAGCCTTAGAACATGTAAACAAGAGTATTTTTCTGTCAGGAAGATAGAGGGCTCAAATTCTAAGCTATAAAAATATCGCTTCAAAAGTGACACAGCAGCATTCATTTTACTCCTGAATACTGAAAGCACTTTTATGACTCAGCCAAATCAGTGTATCCCAGACTCATAAATTCACAGGAACTACCAGGAAGGCTTTTATTTATACATTTTGAAAACAAACAGCAGCTTCTATCTATCTCTAACACATCTTTTAAAACTTTGTCTTGGAAAGATTTTCGTTTAGCAATAACATTATCAGCATGTGAGATAAGTTTCTTCAGTTTTGAGTGATGACACTGAAAAACCCACATCAGTGACTTCCAAAGAAAAATTAAGGAAAATCACAGTTGCTGTATCTGCCAGGCAATCAAGCCCATGCTTTTCCCTCTATGCAGATGATTTTGTCTTGCACAGATGGCTATTAGAGTACTAAAATTAATAAAATATGTTTGGATAACATGCTGTTGTTATACAAAGCGACCTTGAGGATTTCTTCGTTCCAGCCTCAAGAGAATTTCCAGGATAAACCAGTCTGAATATTCTTTAATGTTTTTACAAATAATAAAGTGCATGCCACTTTATTATTATTACTGTGCAACTTAAATGTCCAAACCATTGAAAAGCCAGAGGAACTTGGATGCTTTAATCACTTAAGGACTTGTGAAAATGTGGAGCTCTACCACTGTTTGAATAGTCAGTAAGTTTCCTAGCACCATTAATGATCATTAATTTTGAATTCTCCTTTTGCTTCAACCCCAAACAAAGAGTAGAGCAGATTCAGTCAGACAGATCCATGGACAGGAGCCTTTGGCTGTCTGGGAGGACCCAGCCTGTCAGGGTGTAGTCAGAATATTTACATGGTCATGACTTTATCCCAGCTGAAGCACAGTGAGTTTCATCTTTGTGATTAAATTGTTCAGACATTTAAGAGACTTCTTGCTTGCAAAGACAGAATAAGAAACTTTTTTCTTTATTTATATCAAGCTGTTTCTTTCCATAGTTCTTTCACAGCTTGAGCTAATTTTTGACTTTTTTCAACTGAGTTGAATTCACCACTTCATTTCAGACAAATTTCTCTATTAAACACTAACATCAGTGCCATCCATCACTGAGAAATTACCCTCCTGATTTACCAGCTTAGAAATCTTTGGAATCCCAATAATCTCCCGCCTATCTTTTGCAATGACTGCTGGCAGCCATAGGAATATTCACAGTGCCCAACCTCACAGCACTTCCCAGAGAACACAAAGTGTTTGATTTGGAATTATGGATTTGAAGTCACATTCTGGGCAAAACAAAAGGGATCCAGACCTCCAGTTCCTCTTGTGTGTTCAAAGCAACACAAAATTTCCTCTAAAGATGAAGATTCTCTACAAATACCCAGGAATTGCTGTGAGAACTTCATCATCTTTATTTAATCAAGGACTAACAGCTAAAGTGAAGTCAGTGAAAAACCTGAGGAAACATTTCTTAACTCTCAAAAGACAGGAGAAGAGCCTGTTTCTAATAATCTTGAGGTTTGTCAGTGTTGCTTTTCCCTTGTCTTACAACATAAGTATTTACAGATCAGCCATTATGTTCATTGGGGGGGATGTTGCTTTTTAATTTTTTACAGATTTTGGAATGTCTGTACAAGCAGCTTAACCTGGTGTCTTCCAACCACAGCCTCTCCTTCAGGGTCTGCAGCTTGCACTCCACCCAAATGCAGAGCTGCAGGGCAGATTCTCAGCTCTAAATCATCCTCACTTCGGCTAAAACCATCCTCATCCTCAGATTCTCAGCTCTAAATCATCCTCACTGCAGCTAAACCATCCTCATCCTCAGATTCTCAGCTCTAAACCATCCTCATCCTCAGATTCTCAGCTGTAAATCATCTTCACCTCAGCTAAACCAAGGGCTGATGCTGCTTGCAAGTCCCCTCAATCTACCTCTGTCCACAGGCACATACAGCTTTGGTTTGGTTCATGAGACATTCAGCATTTTAGGGGAATTAATATGCTTTTTAAGATCAGGAAGGAGAAACACCATGGTTGGATTACATCTGAAATATTTGGATTAAATTGGAGTTATTCCTCTTATAGAGCAGACACCAGCTGTTTGAGCAGTTGGGTCATGTGCCCAAATGTGAAAAGTAGCTTTTGGGCAACTGTCACTTGTGAGGAGTTTTGTTTGTGGAGAGCAGAGTCAGAGAGTGAAGAGAGGCCAGAGAATGAGGTGCTGCATTCACATCTCCATTTAGGGAGGAAAATGAGATATCCAAAGCTTAAATGCCCTTATCTGAAGGGAGGAGGAAACAGATAGCAGTGGTCATGCACAGCAAATGCAGCTCTGCACACAAATGGATTATCTATAGCTATCCTACTGACCCAAGCAGAAAAAATTCCTGACTTTTTGTCTTTTATCAGTCCCACAAGTGCTTCCTTAAAGCTCCTGTGGTAAACTTGCAGCAGCAATAAAACTCCGAACATGCACACCAAAGCTCAGCCCACAGGTGGATCACTGCTAAATGAGATTTAATTTTTTACTCACCATCACAGGACTGAAGATTCAGTACAGTCTTAGGCAAAAACCCAACCCCATTTTGATAATTATTCAGTGTATCAGACTGGAAAGTGCTGTCTCCAGACAAAAATCAGACCTCAGTGTGCTTTCTATAGCACAGATACTCTTTATTAAGCAGATTTTGGGAAGCCACTTGTGCACCTCCCAAGCCCAGGAGTGCCCAGATGGCTCCAGACACAAATTCCATTTCCTGATGCACATAAGGAGCTCAAGGTGGCCTCTGCCACCTCCAACGCTGGCCAAAGTTCAGTGCAATAAGTGAATAATTGTAAGATAATTGTAAGATAACCCTTGCTCTTAACGAAAAGTGTATTTTTCTAAAGAAGCAACATTTTATTTCCTGAAAGCTTGAAAAAATGCAAATTCTAAATTGTTTAGTCTTTGTGATTAAGTTAGAAACATTGCCACATACAGGCAAGAAAGCAGTTCTAAAAGGTTTTTTCAGCTGTGAAGGATTTTTAAAAGCTTCTTTTTAGCCAAGAAAACATACATATTTATTTAATCTTTAAATAGAATTAATCTTGAAGGAAACATACATTTGAATCACAGGAACACAGCATGAAATTCAAACAAATTACTCTGCAAATGGAAGGCAGAATGGCTTACTAAACCTCAAATTCCAGCTCATCCCCAATACCCTTTTAAATATGGAAATAATATGACAAAAGCATGAAGCTCTTCACACAGAAAGCATTTTTTGGATGTGGATGCTTTCCACTCTTGCTGAAGAGTGTTGACAGAACAATACCTCCATTTCCTTTGCAACTGGCATGTTTAGGCTGTAATTTTTGCTTCAGACAAGTCAGACATTTAATTCTTTTGGAAGACTAAATCAATGAACTACCAATTACTGTAAGAAGACTTATGCTAGCTGGGGATATGATCCTCAGGCTTTTTGTTTTACAGTCTCAAAATAAATTTTACCATGTCATTCTTGCCATCACCACATTGCCTCAGGACAAACAGAAACCAATTTTCATCTAATGACAACTGAACCAACTAAATGAAACCTGACATTTTAAACTTTAAAGAAACATTCAGAGCCTTGGAGTTGTACTGTTTGTGCTCTAGAAATGACATTGAGGCCGTTTAATATTTTTTTTTCTTTAGAGGAAACAACCACAACAACATAAGAAAGCCTTCATCCAGTCTGAGGGAGGGAAATACAAACTGGAAAAAGTGCCAAGAGAGAAGATAACAGAATACTGGCATCTGGAGAGCTGTCTGCTTGGCAAGCATGCAATGTCATTTACAAATGTTTGCCTTTAATTATAGTCCTGCAAGACTTGGGTGAATAATCCCACTGAGCAAGCTGCCACTTTTCAAAATTGCCACTCCAAGCTATGGAAATAAAGGGTGGACACTGTGGGGTTTTTGCTTCCTGTCAGGACGCAGCCAGCAACAAAGGGCACATGTAAAACCAAAGAATTTTCTTACTGACATCAGGAGTGGGATTGGGCCATCAAATTGATGTCATATGAGGTCCACTCAGTCACCAGGCTGTACTGGAGAGCTCAGACCTCCAGGCTTTATGGTGCCTTGCTCAGCTCTTCTTCTGGGCAAGCCCCATCTTAACAAGATTTTCCAGGCAAAATGAAAATAAAATGATGGAATTCGTGGAACAAGGGTGAGCAACAGCTCAATTCTGGGAACATTTCGGCAATTCCAGAAAGGAACATGTCACAACTTCCCCAGCTGAAAACATTAAGGACAGAATATTTTGGGAGGAATGTTTTATCCAGTCAGAAACCAAGATGGAAACATGCCAAACAGTGTTTTCATGATGCCTCCCATACTCAGCCTGTTGGGGGACAGACAAGGTGACAAACAGAACACAGTGAGATTCCCAAAGCTTTGAAAGGAGCCAGGGAACAAAAACCCTGATATTAATATTGAGGTGTACCAGCATAAATCACTGGTAGGACTAAAACTGAATTAAACTATGTTTATAAGTTTCTATTGTTTAGAAAAGACACTTCCTTAAAATAACATCCCCAAGAGAACAAAACAGTATCTGTTTCAGTCTCAATAGAGCTTCTTAAATTAAACACTCATCTCAAAAAAAGTAAGGCCCTCCCAAGTTGTGGAGCATTGTATATTTTCATTTTTCAAAATAACACACAAGATCTCTTTGGGGTGAAGCATTCTGCCAGAGCTGGGCATCACCAGCCTGCTGCAGGAAGGTGAGGAAGGACACAAAATCCTGGAACAGTGTGGAATTCCTGATCCTGTTCCTGGTGGACCTTCTCAGACACAGAAATTGAATTTTACCAGGTTCTCAGGATTTCTGGTCTAGAGGCACAGCACCCTGCGCTCACCTTGTTAGTGTTCAGGAACACATAATCACAGAATGTTGATAAGCAGGTGCTTTCATTGAAGAGCTCTCGGTGTCAGGGGTGCACAGAACCAAATCTGACTCCAACATGGGTTTGGGATGAACATATTTTTATATTCTATCATTGCATAACTTACATATTCATTATTAAACTTACATTGTTCTATTGCATACCTTGATTTCATGCAAGCATGGGTTTCTCATGATCCCCCTCAAACCCTTAAACATGGTGTCTCATGATTCTTCTCACGATTAAACAATAATTATATCTAATTACTAAGCAATCATCACATTAACAATTATATCATTTATCATATACTGATTACACAGGTGCAGTTTTACATGATCCAGCAAACACAGGGCCTAACACTTCCCAGGGCCTACCCTTAACATTTTCCCGGGGCCTACTAAGCCTGACTTCCTTTCTAACTGCCATGAATATACCATGATTTCAGAAACATTTTATCCCTATACTATCAGCCTTAGCCTGGATGTGGCCTGGAGACCCTTTCTTTCTAACTCCCCTGAATAAACCATGATAATTGGAAACATTTTATCCCTATACTATCAACCCCGCCTGGATGTGGCTTGCAGACCCTTTCTTTCTAACTCCCCTGAATATACCATGATTTTAGAAACATTTTATCCCTATACTATCAGCCTCAGCCTGGATGTGGCCTGCAGACCCTGGCCTGGGAAATGGGGCCTGGACAAGGCTCACACAGCTGGACACAACCCCTGAGAGTGGAACCCAGCCCCTGCCAGCAATAACTGCTGGGAGGGACTCAGGGATTTAAGAGATCCCTCCTTGTTTGTTTGGCTGTGTGAGAGGAGTCCTGGGGACACCACACACAGCTCTGCTCCCCTTCCTGCCTCCAGGACCCAAACAGCTGGGAAAGAAAGTGCTCAACAATACATCTGCAACAACCCTTTGTGTCTGGTGGCTGCTCAGCCCAGTCACTTCTCCTTGGACCCATCCTCTTTCCCATCACTACTCTTAGTACAAAAGAAAAATTGTACTTCCCTTATGAAGCTACCACCATGGAAATTGTACAGCACAGATTCTGGGGCTCTGCCTGCCTTCCAAATGCCTCAGATTTGCCCTGGGATGGTGTCAGAACCCAGGACATCCCTCTGGCTGCCCTGGATGGCTCGAGAACCTGCCAAGGGGCTCAGAGACCTTGGCACAGAGCCCAAGACCCCTGTGCCTTTGATTTTGACCCATGGAAAAAATTACCAACCTTATATGAGGATTTACAAGCCACAAAAGTTTGAATAGAATGATAATTAGTTTGTCACAGAGTGAAAAGTAGATTTTTTGGGTTTTTAGAATGGGGGCTCAGGGTCCCAAGATGGAGGAATTTGGGTGTACCCTGTCCTTCTTCTTTCTTGTTCCTAGCCTCAATGTTCTGGGTGATGCTGGAACTTTTGGATTGGTTTAAGGTAGAAACTCACTGTCCAATATAGGTGATAGGTATTGGAAAATAATTGTAAATAATGTACAGGTAGTTTTTAGTGTAAAAGACAACACCGCCCTAAAGGTGGGCAGTGTGCCATGGACTGACCTGCTGGACAGACCTTGACAGGTCACAGAAAGAATGTGAAGAGATAAGAGAAAATAAACAACCTTGAAAACCAGAACAGAAGAATCCTGACTCCTTCTTCGGTCTCAGGGATAGGAAAAAGAGACTTTTAACACCTTGGGGTCATCTTGACACCAGAGACCTCATCAGGGTGGCAAAGCAAGTCCAAAGACTTCACCCTTCAGCATCCTGCTTCCCAAGCCCCTGCCCCATTCATATACGCACATCCATGTGCATATATCCATTTAAACACCTTTAAACACATTGCACACCATTAAACACCAACCCTGCCTGCCTGCTCTTGGTTCATGCCCTCACAGCCCAGCGTTCAGGCTTCATTTTCCTGTTAGAAATTGGGTTGGTCTCACCACAGGCAGAAATGCTGTTGTAAATGAATCAAGATTTCAGCTTGCTGGGGGGTTACATTGTGAAATTGATAATAGTATGTGAAGTTTATATTGTTCAGTTTAAAATTCTCTTTAGCAAAACGCAATCCAATATGAAATATTTGCTGTTAACAGGATTTTCTCACAGTCCAATGCCCATCAGATTTCCAGAGACAAGCCTGTTAATTATTACTTGGAGGCTTTGGTGACAAAGGTTACTTTAGAATAATAATAGGCCAAACCTGCAGACAAAGTCAACACACATTTTCGAGTTTGTCTGGTGACAGCAGAACACCTGCAGAAGCTGAGGCAGGGCTTGCAGCAGAGATGTCATAGCCACAGAGAAAGGATCAGTGTCATGTTGAACATGAATTAGCACAGTGGCCACAGTCTGGGCATTTCAACCTTCCCATCCCCTTTTCCTGGGATCAACATAGTATTTCCTCAACTGATTATTAAGTATTTTTATTATTTATAGTAAAATAAATATAATTATAAATTTTATATATATATATATATAAATTAAAAAAATTTATTCAACAAGGTATATTTTGTGGCAGTTCTTCTGCTGTGGCAATAAAGGCCTTTCCCTTTGCACTGCAGGTTGGCTCCAGAAAAGATTAGCTAACAAACACATTATTAATAATATCAGCCTGGAACACAGGAAACTCCTTTGGAATCTCCCTGGTTCCTCAGGAGGCTGCTCTCAGATGTTGTGAGCTCTCAAGCATGTTTTACATGCCGGATGTAACAAAAATCCTCCTGTTTGGTTCTTCCTTTTCCATCCAGCTATGAAAAAAAAAAATCCCAAATGAACCTCCCAGTTGTGAAACACAAAAACACACTCCTCAAAAAAAAAAAAATACACCTTTGCTATTTCTCAGCCAAGAAAGGGCGATGGTCTGTAGTAAACAGCTGCCTGGAGCTGCCTATCTTCACCTGCCAGGGAGCCACATTTTCTCTTCAGAACACGTTCAGTGAAAAAAAAATGAAACAACCCAACTTCAAAACCTTAGGAGAAAATAATAATGGGAGAAGGGCAAAAATAAAACAAAGCCCACAATGTTTTCAGTGAATTGTTTGGCTGGACACCATCAGAACATGCTGTTCTAAATACCTTAAATTACCAACAAGGGAAAGCCCTTCAGGGCTGAAAAATGTTTCCTTGCCTCCAAGAAAAAAAAATTTAATAAATATTTGAGATTTATTAGCACATTTGGGGAAAATTGCAACATTAAAATTAAATCAAAAAGTATTTTAACCCAGTATTTTTCCCCCACAAAAACCTCACTATTTCTCCCGTTCATTCTTACAAAATGTGTGTGCTCCTCAAAAAGATCAATTCCTTGGAACAGCTGGGACTGTTCTTAACTTCAAAATAATTACAAAATTGTCCTAGGGTAGCACAAATAATGCCAATGTTATTCTATCATTATGTGCTCTATGAGAACTTCCATTCTTGGTTGGTAAAATGAGAATTCCACTTCCAAGGGGCTCCAGTTACTTTTTTGATCTCTGTAGATCAGTGCATCCTATATGTATTTGAGTTATTAGAACTCTTATTTAGATTACATTTAGATTTCAAAATCCTGGCTGCTAAGTGCTTTAGAAAGTTTTGAATTTCAGTGAATTGCCATGCACCAAATCACAATTGACCTCCCATGTCTCAGCACTCCAGGGCATAACCAGGTGGGCACACTTCTCTTGAAAATGACATTACATTTCCAGCTGCTTTTAAAAATATACAAATCAACTGATTTCACCAAATAAAAGAAGAAAGCAGATTCTGGACACAGCTGATCCAGAATTGCAGCCATACAGGAAGGGTAAGATTTGTTTTGACCTGGATTTGACAGACCTTGCCCTCCACTTTTGGACACCTCCTCCTAGGAGCCCAATTGCCTCAGACCTTGGTAATCCCTGCATTTCCAGTCTGTGCATCACCAGGATGCAAGAACAGCAATAGCTGCACAGAAGATCACTCACTCCACCAAATCCACCCTCATTAAACAAATAAAGCTCCCGAGGCTGATTTTTAGTCTCTCCAACAAAAAAACCCCCAAGGTTCAGAAGCCAAGTGCCAGCACTAATTTACCCTTAGAGAAGCCCAGAGCACGATGAAGCCCTGCCCAGCCGGCATCTCAGAGGGGTGGCAGCTCATTGTCCTACCCCCACCACCCCTCCCATTCCCTCCCAGCTCAGAATTAATTCCAACAACGTGAAGACAATTCGACTTCATTGCAGCTGCATCATCTCCTGCAGGATCCCGCTGCCAATCCCGCCCTCTGAATGCGCAGTTGCCAGGGCAACGGGCACTGAGAGGATGCTTTTGTGCTGCCACTTGCATCCTCGGGAGCCGTGCCAACCTCCCGCAGCTGGGATGGGATGGGGTTAACGCCTTCCTGCCCGGGAGCCGCCTGTCTGTCTGTCCTGCCTGGCATCGCCAGCCCTTGGCAAGCAGCTCCTTGTGAGAGTCTGACCGAAATATGCTTCATTTTTGCCTCACGATTGTCATGGAAAGAGACCGCTGAAAAATTAAAGACTGCTGTCTGCTGAACCAGTGCGGGGGTAAAATCATGTGCCTGATTCTTAGCTCACTGTTTCCACAGGTGTTGTTTGCTATACGCCACACTGAACTCGCAGGGGCACCCTGCCCTTTTTGCACAATGGCCCAGGAATCCCCCTCACCTCCTGGCCTGGCTGGTTTGAGCTGTGGGATGGTCCCTCCTCCAAGAGAAGACCCCTCTCGCCTATCCTCAACCATGGTGACAGACAAGCAGAGATGTAAGAAGTCTCTTCATCAAGGGACCGAGACATGAAATCCCTGTGTGAGAACACCCCCTCTCACCCTCTTCCAAAGACTGGCGCTGAAACCCCAAACTCAGGGGAAGTGTGCAGTGGTGGGGAGGAAAGCTGCCCAGAGCAAGCACAGGTGCGAGCACTGGGCCATGAAAACAATGGCTCTTGCCTGCTGCCTGGCTCGACTTTGTGTACTCCTGAACAAATCCATTCTTTCCCCCTGAAGACCTTTGTTTTGGTTGCGAAATTCATTCCCCCTTCCCTCAACGAAAATCAGTGTAACTGGGGTCCAGATGAACTGTGCCTCTGAGATCTCCCCGGACATGGCCTGGTGAATTCCGTCGGCAGGATCCCAAAGGATAACGCAGCACCATGTTTGGTAGCTATAACCCACCCCTCCTCCACCTCCTCTTTTCCTTATTTTCTCCTTTTTTCCCCAGTTCCCCTCACCAATGCATTTCTGTTGTGGTTATTTCAATAAAATTGCACTTGTTGATTGTTACTGCAAATCCCCTGTGCTGTGATGGTTCTTTGCACCCTGAGATCACCCCTATGAACCATCACGTCATCCATTCACTAGGATGGATCGCGACACTCCTCCTGCTCTGCAGAGCAACACCTGCACCACAGGGACAGATGGCTGCAGCTCAGCTCGACAGCTCCGGGCACCCATGGTGCTGGAACAGCTCCCCTCAAACTGCAGCAGTGCCAGACCCCATTTGCAGGAGCTTTGGGGTACATAGTTTGTCCTCAGTGAGGAAAGAAAAGATGCTTCACCATCCTTCAGGAATTATTTTCTTCTTGTGGTTTCCCATCTGCCTGTTGTTGTCCCTCCGCCCACGGTCTCTGCACTAACAGAGGACTGCACTGTCGCAGACATCTTTTCATGAAAAATCTTTTCTTTAGGATTTTTCCTCCTGAGAAGCTGAGAGGCCTCAGGAACAAAACGGAAATAATGGTTATCTGCTGCTGTGGAATGCAACAGGTGCATCTGGGATTGGCCTCATGAAGTTGTTTGTAATTAATGGCCAATCACAGTCAGCTGGCTCAGACTCTCTGTCTGAGCCACAAACCTTTATCATTCCTTGCTATTCTTAGCTTAGCCAGCCTTCTGATGAAACCTTTTCTTCTATTCTTTTAGTATAGTTTTAATGTGATATATATCATAAAATAATAAATCAAGCCTTCTGAAACATGGGGTCACATCCTCCTCTCTTCCCTCATCCAAGAACCCCTGTGAACACAGTGACACTGCACCATGTCTGGAGGAGTACACGGTCCCTGCCTAAAACCTAAAAACCATGATTAATGTGCACAGAAACCTCCCCATCAATCTCTGATTATCTTCCAGGGCAGACTGCTTCCCAGAGCTTAGCTCTAATAGCTTTCCTATTTATTTAAGATGAAGGGTTTAAACTTAGGTCAGAGCCTACTTTGCCTATGACCTTTTATACTTTTGAGTCTGCAAGGCTTTTATACCATTTTTCAGTCCACAAGTCTTAAGCCCTTCTATAAAAATTAAGGTGTGCTGCAATCATTCTCTATACACACACACACACACATGCAGTTAACAAAGAAATATCTGACTTTAAACTCTTCCACAGATAATGAGCTGTAGCTGAAGATCACGAGCTAAATCTGCTTTTAATGGCAAGGAAAACTATTTGCAACAATGGCAAACAGCCTCCCTGCTAGTACACTCACAACTAATTACAGCACACAAAGTGCCTGTTGAAAGGATCACCAGTGTCCTCTAGGAACTCCTAAAATCCTCCAGTAGCCCTGTACAGCTGCACTCATGGAGTGAATGTCTGAAAGTCACCCACTGAAAATGCTGGACTCTCTGTGAGGACAACATCCATGGTGTTGAAATCCAGGATGTGACAGACACACAAGGAAAAGAAGCCAGTTCAGGATTTATTTCATCTTAGTGCAAAGCTGAGTGTTTCACAGCCCTTTTCTGCTACAAACAAGTCCCAGAGAAGCCCAGCAAACAAGCAAACCACAAGACAGTGTCTCACACAGCAGCCAAGCTGAAACCACCTTTGTGTCCCCAGCTGTGCTTGAGGCACACAAAAGGATTTGTGAGCTCCCTCAAAGCTCAGCAGAAGTTCAGCATCTTTTGAAACACATTTCCTCACCTCCCAGATGCCACATGTGCCATTTTTCCCAGTGCAAACATGAATGTCAGCACACAGAGCTTTGCAACTTATGTTTGCCTACACTTGAATAAGAGTCAATAACCACCAACAGCAGAGAAATGTGCACAATTCTGGGATAGGCAGGAAAACAGAAGCCTAAACTTCTGCTTGTAGCCTTTGCAGAATAAGTATTTTTTTCAGGAAAATAATAATTCTATTATTATACTATTAAAGAACTGTTATTTCCTGCTCCTATATTTTTGCCTGAGAGCCCCTTAATTTAAAATTTATAGCAATTTGGAGGAGTGGGGAGGGTTTACATTCTCCATTTCAGGGGAGGCTCCTGCCTTCCTCAGCAGACTCTTGTCTTTCCAAACCAAGACAGTCACACAGAAGGCAGCAGTGCAGCTGCTCTGAGAGGAGTGCACATCACTGCCATGCCAGCTGATGGCATTCCCCTTTAATATCCACTCTCCTCCAGCTCTGGATTCCCCCCAGGCCCCATCCTGGCAGATATCCCAGGGTGTGAGGAGCTGTCACTCCTCTCCATGCGCCGAAACTGCTCTTGCAGTGGTCATGCAACTGCTCAAAGCCTGACACAGTGCCAGGACACCTCCCTCTCCTGCAGGCACCACTGGGCTCCACACAAGTCCCAAACATAGGCAGATGTCTCTGGTCTTGTTCAAACTGGAAAACAGGGTCAGACTGCAGTGACACAGCTACAGAGGAGACAGGAATTAAATGATGAAGAGCATTACATCTGAGGGACATTTAACCTGACAGCCAAATCTATCATGACCCTCTTTCCATGAAATTTATGACAACTGGGTTACTGTTGATTATTCTGGAGGACACTGAGACCACAAATCCTGTGGAATAAAGAACATTAATGCAAAATCTGTAAAGCTCACCCAGATGAAATGCCCACACAGGGATTTGCCCCAAGCTTCCTCTGCCTTCCAAATGAGAGCAAAATCTTAAACAGGTAACAAGGTAGAGGAGGGTTTAGGGTTTCAATCAGCACTTGTAAATATGAAGATGTTTCAGCTCCTGAGACAATGGATCACTTTCCACCAGTTAGAAGCAAACAAAAGCTGGTGCTGCAGAACTCAGAGCCCCTGAATTCTCTGGCACCTCAGCCCTGGATAAATCACCAACCTGCTCATCCCACACACCCCAGTTTGGGAAGTGGGGAGACACTTTTTCCATCTATTCCTATCACTGCATCATTCCAGAACACAGTACTGCCTTATTTCTTGGACTTTTCACTTGCATGGTGACAATCACCCCTGAAGAGTCTGGAAAACTGGTGAGAAGAGTGAGAATGGGGCCCATGGCATGCAGTGTTTCCAGGAAAAAGGGCACTGGGCTGTGCAGAGGCAACTCCCCACCTTCAGGCAGATATCTGACCTTTGGAGTTAATGGGAATTTAATCAAACAGAGCAGTGTCCCTCAGTGGGCTGGGACACAGGAGGGGTTTCTGGGGAAGCAGATCAGCAGCCCTGTCTCACGGTGCCTTTCTGTGCTGTTTTCCTGGACACAGACCAGCTCTGTCTTCCCAGAACATCAGGGTGCAATCACAGCCCTCTCACAAAGAGAAGATGCAGATGAAAGCAGAATCAGGGCTTAAAAAACACAGGGTCAAACAGGGAAACCAGGAAAGCACATGATAAAAGTCTCATTCTGTAGGATCAGACTATTTTCCTTTGTGAATAACTAAAGAACACTGTTTATCTCTGAAGCAAACTTACCCACTCCTTCCTCACATGCCTGCCTGCCCTACTTGGGGGATCACTGCTGTTTGTCTAACACTGACAAAGATGTCCTTGAGATTCCATCCTTTCTGCAGGGTCAGTGAAAAAGTTCTCACAAACCCGAGGTTTGGTTAAAAATAAGACAAAGCATCCATTCAGCAGTGACAGGAATTCCTGGGTATTTTCAGGCCATGCTGAGCAAGACCACCACACAGAGGCAGTGTTAACCAGGACAGGTGGTCAAGGACTCCCCTTGTGGCAGGACACAGCTGCCCCCAGCCCCACTTCAGCCTGGCAGAAGCTGAAAGAAATTTTTTCCAGGGAAAAGAAGATTTTTTTTCCAGGGAAAACACAGGAAAAGAGCAGGATGATGCTAATATCAGTGGGCAGAAAGAATGTCCACTGACCAGAGGCAATGTTTCTTACCCTTTTTCCAACAAACCAGCAGGTTTTCTCCACAGAGTCTCCCCAGGAGGCTTCCTGCATGAGCTGAAGGGCTCTGGAAGATGCTGCACCTTTGAAATGGTCATGCTCAGCTCAGTTATTTCACAGGTTTATCCCAGAGGAACTGGGGTATTAGTAGAGCCCAACGTTCTGAAACACCAGCAAAGGATTCATACACCAGGAGAGGCTTAGATCAGATACAAGGAGGAATTTCTTTACCAAAAGGGTTGTCAAGCAGTGGAACTGAAGTGGTTTTTTAGAGACCTGGTGCTAGGGACATAGCTTAGTAATGGACTCAGTAGTGTCAGGGTAAGTGTTGGACTCACTGACCTTAGAAGGCTTTTTCAACCTTAAAGTCTTTTTCAACCTAGAAGATTCATTGGTTCTGTGTTGTTGGCATCAACACCAGAATTCACCCTCTGAACTTCGCCAGGGACTGTTGGGATATGGTTCAACATCTCAGGAGGGTCAGGTCAATCTATGATGGTTTTATGATAAATGATAATAAAATTTATGTAAATAGAACATTAATTAACATGTGAGGTTTCCTACATTAAAATCATGTTCAATGGGTAATAATTAAATGTAAAGGTAATCACTGGCCTACAATTAGGCTTCAAACAATTTATCACCACCTTGAACAATCTCATACACACAAGAATGGCCCAAAAATGGCATCCTTGGCTAGAGTTTAGCCCTTGCTTCACATCTTTTATGAAGAACAAACACACTTCCTGACCTCACTGTGAATGGTTGCACAGTATTTCCTCTTCTAGGAGGGGATAAAAGATCCAATAAACAGGAAGGTGCTCAGAAAAGAAAATAAATCCACAGACTTTGGAATGTCTTCTTTTTCTTTCCCAAATTACTTCTCCCCATTCTTAGTCTCATGTCTTACTTGAAAAGCTGGAATGAGAAGCAGGAAAGCAACCCTTGGACTGCTGACTGAAATTCCAGTAGAGAAGCTGCTGTGAGGAATGAGCACCACCAGGAAAGAAGAAAAAAGAGAAGCAGCCTCAGGCCATCCTGGCAAAGAGAGTCCAGCCTTGGTCAGCCTCACCTGCTGTCCCCTGTCACAGAAGACACAAAACAGCCCCAGATGCATAGGAAGGACATCACATTGACATCGAGTTTTCTAAGGACAGACACCCAAGTCTGTGCTTCCAGAAGATTAACTCCAATTCCAAAAGTGGACATGGGTGAAGTAAAGGAGTGATTCATCATGCCTAAGGGCAAAAATACTGCATGCATCTGGTTGGAGGCTTCCCCTGTCCTCTCCATTACACTTGTCACAGTAAGAGAACAGATGACACTGATGGAAAGCCAGACTGGGAATGGGTTTGTGTTCTTCTGAATTGTTTGCTTATGGCTGTGAACCGATTTAAAAATACATGTGAAGCATAAAACCTCAGAGCAAACCAACTGACAGACTACAGATATAGGTGGTATTGATGATTTGAAATGCCTACTACATTAGTTACAATTCAAAGCAAATGACATATTTGTTTTCCTGTTAAGATGCCAGTAAAAGTGGCAAACAGACACAAGCATTCTTGGTTGCTTACAGATAATAGCTGATCATTTGGCACAGAAAATCACTGGTGGGTAATTGAGGTTCTACACAAGTCAGAGACAAAATCCACTGTGAATTCAGCACAGCCATGCAGAGACCAGAGCTAGCATCAACCAATAAAGGAGAACTTCCCACTCTGTCTGTGTAGAACTTGCTGCTAAGGCTTCACCAGACCCAAACAGCGAGGGAGAGGGTGGCAATTCAGAACAGAACAAAGTGTTTCAGATTGCAAGGCAAGATGTTTTCCATTACCATCTGTATGGCAGATTATCTTTGTCAAGTGGGCAGTTTGCCTTATCTCTTCCACAATCACACCTCCCTCGACATCTGCTGATAACAGCTATTGAATGTCACTGCATGGCTG
>JAHXMQ010003489.1:15715798-15732018 GCA_020466415.1 Ammodramus savannarum pratensis
GATAAGGACAGTGTGATGCATCAGAAATGAAGAAACTAATGGTGATGATGATGATGATGATGATAAAAGAGAATTACAATGTACAAAGCAAGTGATGCACAATGCAGTTGCCCAGCCCATGGATGGCTTTCCCTCAGTTTATGTGATAAGCATGACTCCAGATGGTCTGCAATATCCCTGGGTCAGTTGGGGTCAGCTGTCCTGACTGTGACCCCTCCATGCTCCTTGTGCCCAGAATCTCCTCACTGGCAGGGCATGAGAGGCTGAAAAGTCTGAGCACAGACACTGCTTAGCCATGACTGAAAACAAGTGTGTTATCAGCATTATCCTCACACCAACTTCAAACCACAACAGTTGGTGCTGGTGGGAAGAAAATTAACTCTCTCCCAGCCAAAACCAGGCCAGGGAACTCTTAGTCAGGTCTCTCATGTTCAGAATATATGAATATAAAAAGCTTTTGCATAAGTTTTTAAGGCAGCTGGAGATGCAGGTCAGTGTGATGAGGCTGAGAAGGCACTGATACAATTAAAGCAGAGTCACTGGAGTGTTCATCCCACTCAGGGGTTTTCACAGCTCCCTGGAGAATCTCCCCATGGTTATGGTCACTCCCATCCTTTGGAACACCTCTGCTTTAGAACGTGGTCCAGCACTGCCTGGTGTGTTGTCTGGAGCACGGCACAGAGCCAGCCTGGGGTGACAACCTGAAAAAACCTTAAATCACAAGATTTGGTGGCAGATGGTGAAAGGGAGCAGCAGAAAGTGAGGTCAAACTCTGGATTTGATGGCCCAGGCTCAGGAAGCCCAAAATCTGAACACAGATGCTTAGCATCATTTCCAGGGATCTAAAATAGTCCTCTGTGTTGTCTTCACAAACCAGGAAAAGCAGAAGGCAGCAGCCAAGGGGTTTTGAACCAGGCCAGAAGTTATTTCAGTCCAAGCAACTGATACCACATAAGGGCTGATCTGACACACTTGGACTGAGACTTTTCAGGAGCAAACACTTTTGCTGCTCTGATGTACCAACATATTCCAGGATCCCTGATGTTCGTCCAGGCTGATGCAGCAGGAAGACCAGGATGTGGAAGCTGAATTTTGCTCTTACTGGCACAACAATAAATCTGGAGTGATTCCACATGTGCCAGAGGAGTTCCTGCTAGGACAGCAGCATCATTTCCAATGGCTTGCAGTGCTGGTTGGGGGTGCCACACTACCAGCATTTAGCATTTTAACTCTCTCTCCAGAGTCCCTGGAATAGCTGTGATAGATGCACACAGCAGGTTTTTCAGAACATTTTGCATGGGCAGGAGCACTTCCTCCAGGATTTTATTGTCCTGATCCAACACATAGCCCCTGAAAGAGACACCAGGCTGCTTTGTTGTTGGCTCCTTGAGTGCACAGGGACACAAGCAGAGAGTGTTCTAAAGCACTCGTTCTGCTTTTCTGATAACATTTCCTTCAGTTTCAGCCCATGCACAGTCACATAAAGGCTGCTCTGAGTGTGGTTTCCTCCTGGTTTCATGATGGGAACTGCATTTTTTTCCACATGGCCTTTCCCTACAAACAGAACTGCACTGTCTGTGCTGCTCGGGCCTGTCCAGGCACCAGCGGGTGCCAGCACTTTGCCAAGAGGGGCCATGGGTTGGTGGCCCAAGCTTTATTGTCATTTCTCAGGGCTCACAGGGAAGAAAGCTTTTGTCCTCACTGTGGTTCTGACAGAGAGGCTGGGAAAGGAAAACTTGGAGCTTTGTCAGGCCTGTGTGGGAAGGCAGGACAAACACAGTGCAGCTCTCAAATGTCACCAAACTTCCCCAAACTCATGTGGGACTGCACGGGCCTTGCCCAGTCTCTGGGTGCCAGGGCAGAGTTCAGATGGGGGCCATTTGCTGCTCTGAATCTGCAGTTTTATCTGCAGTGCTCACACAGGGAAAGAGCTGCCCCTATTTCCCCCTTTTCCCCCAGAGTGGGACCCACACAGAGTTCATCCCTTTAGGCAAAAGGATGGGTCCTGCATAGGTTGGGCTGCTTCAGTCAGGCAGATTTGTATCTTAATTAATTCAGGGGCATCAAATTCCCTCCCCAGCCTCTTTTTTTTTCTGCATTTATACAAGTGGGGCAGGTTTGGGAAAGGCTGAGGTATCACAATGAATGAGTGTTCTGTAATTCACAAGTCACAGTCAATGCACACTCGACAAATAAAAGCCTCAGAAAGGTTTTTATCGGCCTAAATATTGAAACCAAATTTTATTTTTTGAAAATGACATTACACACATCTTGCAAATGTACATTTAGATGAGAAAACAATGAGTAACAAATATTGAGAGCAAAGCTATAAAGTGGACAGGTTCTCTGCTGCATGGCATTGCATTACAGGAATACTCAGACCCGGGATGGTTATTACAAGTAGTAAAAACAGTTCACAACACCTCACAAAAATGGAATTTTTTCCTAGTCAAATCTTCTGACAAAAGGAACTTCTGTTAAGGGAGAAGAGCCATAGGGAATAGAGGTGTGGATCTAGGTACACTTTGTGATTTTGTGGCACGGCTTTTTTGGGGTTTCTTTAAGTCCATTTCTTACAAAATGCGTCTTTGTGAGTGACCCCGTCTTTTCCAAGACTTTGCCTGTTTTCTGTCCTCCACTGCCAACAGAACCACAGCTAACAAACAAGAAGCCCCTTGTACTCAACTCAGAGCTCAGGAGTGCGGAGAAGGAGTTGTTTACAGACTCCCCCAACAACAAAATTCCCATATCCCACCCCCACCCCCTTGCTGTGGATCCAGAAAAATCAAAAGCGTGTGCAAACTCCGCAAATCAGGGGCTGTGGGACGTGTCCCAGGGACATCCCCACCACCACCAGCAGGAGTGGAGGCCGCGGCCAACACCACCCGTGCCTCTTGCCTCAGCTGCAGAGGCCCAGCAGCGCCTCACCCTCCAGCAGAGCCAACCTCCCCAAGGCTGCAGTGGGCCCCCAGCTCGGGCAGAGGCACCGGGGACTGAGCTCCTGCTCCTGCTGGGTCCTGCAGGCTGGATCTGATCAACGTGCCAAGGCAAGGCACCAACGCGAGAAGTACGTTCCCCCAGAAAACCTGTTGAGAACTGCTTTTCAAACCTGGTCGTTCATCGTTTGATTTATGCCCAAATCTGTACTTTACAACCACGAGAGAGAGAGAGAGAGACAAAGACAGAGTAAGAGAGAGGGAGAGAGAGAGAATCTTTCCAGGAGGAAATGAAGAGCTAATTAAGAAAAGAGAGGTACAGGACCATGCATTTACTCTCAAGAGCTTGTTCACGAGCAAGCCAACATTTCTAACACTACAACCACTCATCTACATCTGTTTGCTAAGTAACTGAGTTCTACCTACAACTAGAGAGCAGAAGGGGTCTTTTTATTTTCTTCCCCCTCCCTTTAAAACGTCAATAAAAATGTTTTCTGTACAAGTTGAATGGCACAAAAGGTGGTAAAAATGCTAAGTAACTCACCACAAATGGAGAATGCAAAATTAGTTCAAAACATGCATGGATTGTGTACAGGTAAGCAAGGAATCATTGGCATAAAGCTGCAATATATTACAAGATGATACAGTTGAGATCTTTTGGAATAACCTCTGCTTGTTCTGTCCCTTTGAAGAGACCTTCACATAAAAATTCAGCATAAAGGGAATTCAAGGTACATATCCAAGCAGGAAGTTAACTATGGGCAACGTTATTTGTCTGAAGAGAAAAGCATTTCCCCTCCCCTTCCACACACTCCCCCAAGGTACAAAAGTCAACATGATCAGCATTGCTGCAGGCTTGCCAAAAAGAAAGGTTAGACAGGTCTGGGGTAGGAGAACAAAAGCACCATTTAAATTAATAACTCTTTGTACAATGTCATTAATTAAATACCTTACTCTTTAAACAAAAACATCCTGAAGTTTACCAATCCCACCAAAATAACCACGGACCCCTTCCCACCCCCGTGTCCTCCAAGGTTATGTACACAGAGTTTAAAGTATACCAGCTAAACTTTAAACCCAGCTGCCCCTCCAACCCCCACCCTCTGAACCATAAGAGAAAATCCACGGTGGCCTCTCAGTTCTGTTATATTATATTGCAGCTTTGTCATTAATGCGGAAATCATACAAACTCAATGCGCGGTCTGAGACAGAAATCCACCACCAGGTTCCAGTTGAGCTGCACATCTCCCTCCCTCAGCACTGCTGGGCACTGGCTCTGCAGCTCTGGGTCCTGAGCAAAGGCAGCTCCTGCTTGGGACAGGGTTTGTCACTGAGAAAGCAGACAAAGGCTGCTGACAGCAAAGCCAGCAGGCTGATCCTCCTTTCCTGTGCTTCCAGGCTAGACTGTGTCACAAAATCCAGAGGATTATGGAGGGGAATGTGTCATTTCAGAGAGCCGAAGAGTTTTGGCTAGACAGGTTTCCTCTTTCCAAAAGACCCTGGGTGTCTTCTAATTGCTAATCACAGCTGTGCTAGGACTGCCACGGTGCTCAAGCTGCTTGGATCACCCATCATTTAAATAAGAAGCAAACTAACAACAATTTCACATGTCAGAATTTAGCATGTAATTCTAACTCACAGGCTTCCATGTTCTTACATTCAATACTCCTGCTTCACCATATCTAAAAACACCAATTAAGTGCAATTAATTCCCTAGACATTCTTCTTTTTAGGCAGATGCATCATTAGACATCACACTAAATCTGGAAAAAGCTCCTCTGTCTTAAAGAGGAGAGAAAGGAAAAAAAAAGCTGTGTGTTCTGCAACCCCCCCTGTGACTGTATGGTCAGCATGAGAGGGAAACAGGATATCACAGGATTTCACCTGCCACCTGCTAAGGAAAGTGAATTACAAGTCCATCCATACATGCTCTGCAGTGGTTGGAAGCAGATAGAGAAAAGTAGCCATGCTGTAATTAAAAAAAAAAAAAAAAAAAGACAAAATACTCCACCAACATAACCCCAAAAACCCAAACAACAACAAAATCACACCCCACAAAATGTTTCTCAGGGATTCTTTGAAAATAAAATTTGCCATGTTAAGAACTGGGCCTGGTTGGGATCTCTTTGGTCCCTTTCAGGTATTTCCCAAGTCTCACCCTGTGCAAGGGTTTCCCAGAGCTCAGGTTTGGTTCTGGCTCTCCCTGACCAGGTGCCACCACGTGTTCCATCCTGCCTGCATGTCCAGGTGAGTCCCAGTGCTCTGCAACAACCCCACTGTGCAAATGTAACTCCAATTTATCTCCATTTCCTATAAATAACTCTTGCAAAGAGAGATGGAAGAACCAGCTTGGATAAAACTCAAAAGCAGCCTTGAGTTTAGATGAGTCACCTAAAATGAACCCAACCTTCCTTTTTATTTCAGAGGCATTTGGCAATGCTTTTCTCTAAAAACCAAGCCAACCACAAATCTCTGTTCTGCCTGGTACTAGCTGGGACTAGAGTAGAAAAATACTGGTAAAAATAGAAATACTACTTCCAGTCCCATAAACCTACTGGGTTCAGGGCATGTCTGTTGGTAGACTGAGTGAGAGTGAAGTGACATAAAGTCAACACTCTTTAGAAGCAAAAAATATGGAGGAGGCCCTGATTTGCTGAGGTTCCTTGTTTAATTTTCAATTCTGAAACTTGTAATGTATTTCAGCAAACTATTTCAGCTTTATCAGTAACTATAATTAAACTATACAAAATATCTCCCATCTATAACTTGCTATTCAAGGTCCATACAAGAGATCACTTGATAGCTGGGGTCAGTGAGGTTTTCTCTGCAAAGGCTGCAGCTGTCACCCAGGAAACTGAATCTGCACTCGAGTAATCAATCACACAAGAATTATCAACTGCAATCAATCTTTGAAATAGGAGACCAACCTTGGACCAGAGAGATTCATAAATTAATTACAGAGGAGCTTCTGCCTGGTTAAAGCAGCAGAAAATTAGGTGTATTGCGTTCCATTTGCATTGTATTGAGTGTCTGAGAATTTATGGAAATAAAAGAGATGCAATCTTTATGCCGCAAAAAGAATAATCTGAGATTGTACAGCAAAAAAGTGTTTGCATGAGTCAGTTATTTTGTGGTTTAGGATTAAATTCACAAGTAACTCAACTGAATTTAGGAAAAAGGTTTGGCTTTATTTCTGCCAAGGGGAGAGGGACAGACACTGCTGTGGACAGACACCACCCAGGAACTGCTGCTTCTCTTCTGTCCACACCAAGCCACAGATCCTCAGCTAAAGGATACCCAGATCCCCAGCCTCCTTCCTTGTTTGTCCCTGGAATTTCTTGCCTTTTGTGTCTCATTATTCCCACACATCAGTGGCACTGGCATGTCCCAGTGCTCTCCCTGCCACTGGATTTTCTCTGAAGCTCCAGCTCCTTTCATGACTCAGCACCTACCTCTTAACAAACATCCCCCACCATTCCTGTAAGGAACAGGCTTTCCCCTCCATTCCCTGTGTTTTCCATCATGCCATCTTTCCCTGATGATGCCAGCTTTCTCTTTCTTAGCTGACAGATTAATTACTGCCAAGATTTGTTAATTCCCTTTGGGCATCCTCCTTTTTCCTCACTTTGAGTGATAAACAGTCAGATCTAGGGAGCCTCCAAACTGGCTCAAGAGCCCTGAGTTCAAGAGGGAAACAGAATATCATAGGATTTCACCTGCCACCTGCTAAGGTAATAAAGAGCAAGAGTCACAAGAGGTGAGTTCAGGTGCACTAAACAAGGACACTGCTCTCTCCCATGTAGATATCTGACCATGAACATTTTCTGAACAAGAAGGTTTTCAATACCTGGCCCACTGTGTTCTTGGTAGAAAGCCACTGAAATAATTAGACTCATTCACTGTTTATAAACAGAAGGCCCACATTTTGACTACTAGCACGAATTGCCCTGATATGTGCACGTACATCTAACAAAAAGAGGGGCAGTGGAGGCTGTATCCAGGCAGGAGAGAAATGGGCTGCTGGATGAGGGTATCTCCTTCCTCCCAGGGATGCTGCTGGCTCCTCCATGGTTTCAATTGGGAGCTAAAAATGAGAGGTCTCTCTTTCCCCATGACTGAAATACTTAAACATTTTTACACCAGAGTTCTGAGAGAGCCAGAGTTCTGTGAGAGACTTGCCAGTTTGCTTCTGTAACATGCTCAGAGTTGCTGAGCAATAAATACATTTTAAAATACTCTTAAAATACTCAAGCTCTTTGTATCAGCTTATCTCAAAGCAAGCTACAGATGGAGGGAAGTATTGGGACCAGCCCTCTGTGCACTGGCACAAGGAGGAGTGATCTGTCCAGAGTTGTGCCACACCCCAACAGCTCTGAAACCCCAATGGCTCTGAAACCCCACTGCTGAATCCACTAGGTTTGATTCTCGTTTGCCCAGAAGTTCATCCATTGGCCAAAAATAGGTGTTGATGTGTTTAACCTCCTCTAAGCAGTGTCCCAAGGGATGGACAGTGGTCTGTGACCCCAAAACTCCACATTTTCCTCTGCAGGTGTTGTACTCACACCATGCCCTGCAGCTGGGATCCTGCCAGAGCAGCTGTGCAATGGCATTGCTGGAAAAACCCTTTCCACCCACCTACTTATATTCCCTGAAAATCTCCCCTCTCCCTGTCAAAACGTGGATTTGTCACCTTGGCCTCAGACCTTCAGTCATCACTGACTAGAACTGTTCCAGAGGAAACAAAACAAAGCAAAGAGGGGTCTGTACATTGCTGCTCCCAGCCTTTCACCTGCAGGCACCAGGAGAAACCAGCTCTGGAGCCAGGAGCAGAGGAGGAGGAGGATGAAGAACATCTGAACAGCCGAATCAGCCACTGCTGCAGCAGAACCCAGCTCTGCTCACTCTACAGTGAGGAGCAGCTGTGAGACACAGGACTCAGCTGTAACATTTCCTGAGATACTGTGGAGAGGCTCAGATTCATGCAGATGGGACAGAGGCATCAGCCAGAAGAGCTCTGTGGTTCTGGAGACAGCAATTTTCAAGAGATGTGCTAAATATCTCAAGAATTAAAGTGTGCCCTGTCTCCTTTGGTCAAGGCCATTGAGCCCCAGGCCTTGCTGGGCACATGCACAGTGCTGCTTCTGAAGCCCAAGGGATGTTAGAAGGCACTTAAAGTCTTCACCTTCCTGCTCTCATCACAGCAGGGTGGGGTTCCAGCTGGATCCCTTCCAGGTGTCTTGAGTGAAGCACTTGCCCTGTTGCATGGACTGGCCTGACTCTTTAGATACACAGAATAAAGATCCTCATCTCGTGCCATCCATTTGCTTCTACAAAGAACCTCACCAGTCCCAAACACTGTCCCAGCCTGTTTCCATCAGCAACCAGAAAATTGACCTGGAGCCTAAGTCACCACATGGAAAAAAAAAAAGTTTTATTCCATCATGGCCATGATCAGCACCTGGCATGTGGCAAACACACCTCTACAGAGCTTTTCTCTGGTTATGGATTGTCTTAGCTTGAGGAGACACTTTCTAGGCTAATTTTATATCTACTTTGCTCGTCTATTTTTTATCCCTTTCTCTAAAAATTATTCTGCCTGTGCTACAGTGGAAGAGAGCCCTTGGTTGCTTTGCATGGCTGTGGGGCACCACGGAGGTCAGCAATAAAATCACTCCAGTGCTCTCAGCACACTGAGGAAGGCTCAGGCTGCAAAATCCACACTGGGCCCTACAGAGAAAATGTCACTTCCAGGGATGGCTGTCCCTGGACCAGTGTCTGGGTAGGGATCCAGCCTGGAATCCCAGAGCACTCCCACAGGCTGTGCTGGGAATCATCAGGAAGAGCAGCACTGACCTCAAAGGCATGAGAAGGCAAAGACAAGGCATCCCAGGAAATCTTATCCATGTGGATAAGGAGAAACCAACACGGTAATGCCCTTGCTTCCCATTGGAAATGCCTGGCTGTGACACTGCTTTGCTGTTTGCCACAATTTTTGGTTCTGCCTCCTTTTTTTCCCTTTCAAAAGTACTGAACAAGCAAATGAGAGAGAAATGGCAGCTCAGCCAAGTGTGTGGATTTTTGTGTGCCTACATGTGAGTTAGCTGAGGGTGAGAGAGATGGGGAAGTTGTTTTCTAAGCAGGTATTCTTCTACTATCTATGGAAATAACACAATTAGGGTTTCTAGCTCCTGAGAAGACAATAAATAATGTGCAGATATTGGAAACACAGACAGTGGTAGGGAAAAGCTGCTCCCAACTCCCACCACAAAGTAAAATCTCATTATCAAACTCTTTCCAAATCACTTCAAGATATTTAGCTGGTGGAACTGAACTAGCTCCAAATCATATACCAGATGAGGCTTTAAACCAGAAACTTCAGGATTATAAATGCTTTACAAGTGATAAAAATCCCAAGGCTGAAGGTTTTGCTGCATTGCTCTCATCTTCTACAGTCAAGACCATCACCTGAGTGTAAAAATGCTAAACCTTTCTGGCTGTACAACTCCTTCCTAATGACTGCGCCTGAAAAAGGGATCTTAATATGCAAATTTGCTAAATTATTCTGAATAAAGACAGATTTCAAAGAAACAAAGCCCTGCTACTTTAAGAGTTTCTCCAATTTGTTTTTAAATACTGTATTGTTTTAAAACAATATAGGCTCAGTGATTCAATTAGTCTCTGAAAGCACTAAAGGCAGCCTCATGAGGCAAATTAGACAGGGTTTTTATAGCAGAATTAATATGGCAAATCCTCATATCACGTAGAGCTTTATGTGCTTGTAAATGTAAAAAAAAAAAAAAAAATATGAAAGGTGAACTGTTGAGTATATAGTGGAATTACTATCATTGATCCAGGATCTCACAGGGTCTGGAATTGCCATAGTAAATTGGAAGTAATTACTAATTCACAGCAGTTCAGGAAAGCTTTCTGACCAAATCCAAGCTTAATCTCGTGAAAAGTCAACAGGAGTAAAGCACGTGCTAAAATTTAAGCTTTTAGTTTTTTCCTGAATCACAGCTGTCCTTCTGTTTCAGTAACTAAGGTCTGATGCCTGTGCACTGTTTCTCTTTGTATTCAAATCTAGATGAGGGATCCTACAAAGCCAAAGATAACTAGTTCTGAATGTATGTCACATTCCACATGCATTTCTGTACAAGAACTCATGCAATATTGGCATTAATACAGACTTCACTCTATGCTACAGCTGAAATGCTCACTGACTTCTACTGCCCAGGCATTTCTACCTAGAAAATTGCTTCTTAAAACTTGGGAGTCTGACCTCATACCCTGTTTTCTTTGTGGCTTCTGCTGGTTTGAATGGCTATTTTTCCCACTGAACAATTAAATTTAATCCTTTTAGGCCTTTTCAAGGTCCCCCTAATTCCCTGAAGGAATTGCTGGGCTCAGCCCCACCACAGGATGATCCTCATGCAAACAAAGCTGTGTTCCCAAGGGAGAGCTGGCAGGATGAGGTGTGTCACCAGGTGCAGCTCATGAGGAAGAGCTCAGTGATTCCTCAGTGATGCTGCACCAGGAAAAGCATCTCCAAATAACCAAACAGAGCTTCTGGCAGGAAGGAAAGGACCCCCTTCTCAATAACCATCCAAACCAAGCATCATTCCTCCCTTGGGATCCTGCTTTCTCTTACACAAACTGGGTGAGAGCATCTCCCAGACTCCTTTCCTCCCACCAGCAGCTCAGGCTGCAGAGAGCAGCCCAGATTTGGGTGTCCTACTGGATCTGTGGGGAGCATCCTGCACTGAGCAGCACGAGGACCTGGGTGGGGCTGCATGGCTGGTCTCCTGTTTATCTGAGGAAAGGTGGCAGGACAGGCTCGCCCTGACTGTGACAGGAGTGGCCTCTGTCACAGTGTGACAACACCCTGGGCTGCAGCTCCAGTCCATCCATGGTGACTGCTCAGCGTCCCTGCACAGGCAGAGACTCTGAGATTTCCACCAGGACAACAGAGGAGAGGGTAAGAGCATTTCAAATTATCTGTCCCACTAAAGCTTTCCCTAAGACAAAAGCTCTGATGAATAATATTGTTATTAGCTTAACCAAGGCCTTGGACATCCTTATGCTGAAAAAAGTCCTTTTTGCTCATGACTGACTTCTGCAGTAGCACTCACAGGATTAAACAGCCAAAAATTAGCACCCATAACCAAATCTGCACCCAGAATATTTCAGCACCTTCTGTTAGAGGATCTGAAAGCACTTGACAAATGTTAACCAACATTTGGCCTCACAACCCCCAGTGAGGTAGAACAGAGCTGTCCCTGCAGGGACAGACAGACAGATTGAGGCACAGGGTTACTCAGAGACCTGCTCCCATTCAGACACAAAATTCAGCAGTGCCAAGGGCTTAGAGGTGTGCTGACTGCTGCACCCAAGCTTTGTCCACAGCACCATCCTTCCCCCCCAGAAACCCTCAACGAGCCCTTAGCCTGTGAACTAACCCCAGATTCTATTTACAATATTTAAAATGACCATTTAGCAGTTGTGCAGTCAGAGAGTTATTCAATCAAATGAAGCTATCAGTGAGAACAAATGGCTCCTTGTGCAAAACTCTGGCTGTAAATGATCATGCACTAAGACTACTGGGTGCAAATTTGGTGCATGATAACTCTGACCCCTTGTCAATTCCCAATCCTGGCCTCTCTCTGATAAATCTCTTTTAAAAAGTTGCATTATAAGTATGATCACACAAGCCTCGAAAGATGCAACCTGCACAGATTGTTTCATCCCAGCAATGCAAGCAAACAAAATGTGGAGTGGCTTTGGGAACAACCCAGCATTCATGGAGCATCAAACATCACAAGGATAAAATCCATCCTAACCACAAGGGGTTGCAAGGCAACTGGGAGTAGGTGTCTATGTTGGTAAAAAAAAGAAAGAAAAAAATCAAATAGAGCAACAAAGAAAGGTTTGATTGCACAGATTTCATTTAGGTAAAGTTCTGCATGAATCAGTTTCATCAAAGCTTATTCCATGAGGGAGGGAGGCAGTGGCAGCTGGCCTAGGACGAAGCTTTGGCGCAGTAAAAACCACCAGCCCTGCGTGAGGAGATGAACTTTGCATTCTGGAGGAGGCATTACTGATTAATAAAAGCAAAAGCTTCTCTAAATACAGCGAGTTTGTTTTTTCTCAGATAGAAGCGTTTCTTAAAATACAGGTTTTTAGAACACCACAAAACTTCATTTGTTATATAAGTAGAGAATCTGGCCATAGTTAGGAATACTGAAGTGTAAAAAACCAAATACATAGTCTTAAACATTACAAAAACTATCAAAACATTCAATATTTTGAATTGACCATTTTTTCCCCCCCTACACGTGTCTGTTTTGGCAGTGATGACAGGATTTCTAAACTGAGTTGCTGTTATTATTGTTCTGCAGTTGTGGTTGGTTTTTTTTGTACATTTTTTTTTCTGAATGTGTTTTTTAAACAAAAGAAAATTACCAGCTTTTATAAAAAAGAAGGAGTTGAATCCTTACTCCCAAAACACAGATAAAAGGTTTTCCTTTATAAAAAGTGTATTGATTTTTTTGCTATAAAAAGTGACCTATAGGGTGTCAAACCTGAAAACAAATTCTCACAGTGTTTTCAGTGTTGGCTGTTCACAAGGCATTACTGTTACAAAGAGAGATAGAGAGATACCATAGGGGAGGTATAAATATTTGTTACCAGCTGGCAGCATTGCATGTGGAAGATGCAGATAACTCAGCTGATGTATGGGTTTTTTGCTTAATTATTTAATTATTAAAAAAAAAATCCCAAACAATATTTGAATAATTTGAATTATTGTACTAACCTTACTTAGCATCTGACACAATCATTCCTAATCTCATCCAAGCTTCTGCTGGCATATTAAGCATCCAACTAGAAATTCCCTTCCTGCTCTCCACAATAAAACCAAGACTCTTTAGAATGCAGGTGCCAAAACTGGGGCTGTGAATGAGGAGCAGGTGAGCTGGCAGTTTGCACAGGTGGAGAACATCATCTGCAAACTGCTCAGCAAGGGCTCCATTTGCACACCTCCAGGGGAACTACTTTACTAACACCAGGAAAACCACATGGTTGCAGCAGCAGAGGAAACAACAGAAGAAAATGGGAAATGCACAGAATCCTTGGCACGGAGGCCCCAAATTTCTCACAATGCCCATTTTGCACCCCTGTGACTTAGAAGAATGGTATCCCTCTATCTCTATAGACTGGCAGGTGTTGGTTTGTGGCACAGAGAGGAGAAATCACAGAACAAAAATGACATTTAACTGTGTGTCCTTTGACTTGAAAGCACCAGTCACCGATCTGCTTGTGCAGCAGAGGTACTTTGCTGTATCCCAAACGCATCGTGGACATCTCGCTCTACATGGAGTCTCCCAGGGAATCCGAGTCATCCAAGGACAGAGGCAGGTACAAGTCCTGTAGGGAGAAAGGAGAAAATGTTAACCCTCACCATCAGCTCCCACTCTTGGCCACACAAAGGGAAGCAGGTCAGAGGCTGAAATTCACATTCCAGAGGGTGGAATGTGCTGGTGACTGGGCTGGGCTCACCAGAATCCAAGGAGCTTAAGGCTAAAATCAAGGCAGGCTCCTTGCACAGAGGAACAAGAGCATCTCTGTTCCTGATGACTGGCCAGGGATAAGTTTCAGAAGTGGTTTTTTATTGCTCTGTATCCATGTGTCCATTCCAGCAAGAGCATCTCTGCTCCTGACTGGCCAGGGATAAGTTTCAGAAGTATTTTTTTATTGTTCTGGATCAATGTGTCCATTCCAGCAAGAGTATCTCTGTTCCTGATGACTGGCCAGGGATAACTTTCATAAATGTTTTTTTTTATTCTTCTGGATCAATGTGTCCATTCCAGCAAGTCCATCTCTGTTCCTGATGACTGTTCAGGGATAAGTTTCAGAAATGGTTTTTTTGGTGTTCTGGATCAATGTGGCCATTCCAGCACATGCATGGAAAAGCAGCATCGTGCCTTAAACACATCTCTGTAAACCTAAAACCAAAATAAAGAGTCTTACCTTGGTTTGACAGCTGCCCTCAGGACAAATCTCCAGGAAAATCACATGTTCCATGGTTTATTCTTTATTTTAAGTAACTTCTAATCAGTTGGAAAGGTTAATAAAATAATCCCAACTTTGTTATTTGGATCAAATGCTCAATATAAAGCTTTTCCAGTGTCCCTTTCTGGGGTAACCATTTTATTCCACTAATTTGAAGTCCAGTGTGGAACAAGGTACAGGAACCAGCTCAAGAGCTAAAGCTCTCCTGGGACCTTTTTGAACTCTGACCCACACACAGGTAATAACTGTGAGCAAAATGAAGAAAAAACCAAGTATTTGGGAAAGAAATCCCAGAAATCTTGATATAAGAAGAGGTAAAATAGGACTTTGTGGTGAACTCAACCTAAGCATTTATCACTTGAGCTTTAAGGAGAGAAAAGTGATTTCATCATAAGCAGGAAATTGCTTCTGGGAGAAAGACAATGATGCATGAATATTCTGGTAACCTAAAATGCTGAATTTGTGTTTGCTGATTGGCTTGACTTAGTGGAGAAAATCATAGCTGGGTTGGCTTTGCCCTCAGCAGTCTCCATCTGTTACAAATGGTCTCAGGGCTGTACTGGAAAGGTCATAAATCAGCCAGCTGCAAACATACATAAAACATTAAAAAGGTGAGTTTTACTTGTCTTGAGCAAGAAACAAATCCTCATCTCCAAAGTTCTCAATGAGATGGAAAGTTTGGAAAATATTTAGCGCTCCTCATGCTGAAGCAAAGGATGCAGTTTGCAGCATTACTTGTGCTGAAGTGATGAACTCAGCCCATGGGTCAGATTCTGTCCTCAGTTATAAATGAATAATAAATCTGGACACATTGTGTTAAATTTGGTGTATTTTCTCAAACTTAGAGTGAGCAGCTGAGAACAGAGTGAGGTCCTGAGGAAAACACAATTTTCATTTGGATTCAGCTATGCCTTTGTTAAACAGAATTGGTTCAACCCCTGCAAGCTGCCACACGGTGGGTTCCACATGGCTGCTGACTGCAAAACCTCAGCACCACCAGAATTTTTAAATTACTCTTCAAAATCTTTGAGTCGATGCTTTCAGAGTCAGGCTGAGAGGTGCATTTTGTTTTACTAAAGAGAAACCCCCCTGACTTCCTCCCTCACCTACTTTTGTGCCCAAGCTCCAATTCCCGGATCAAGTGAAAACTGTTGGAAGCAGCACTGTGGCTATTCCAGAAATGCAAAGGCCCACAGAAATGAAAGTCAGAACTCAGCACAGAGTGGTCCTGAATAACAGGAACTGAAAAAGCTGTGACAGCTGCTGTACCTCTTAAATAAATCAATACATGAATTATCCATGAGCCAGCACAGGTTTCCTGGTCCCTGCCAGGATGCTGTGCTACCTGTTGGCCTGTTCCACAACACAATTACCACACCAGCTGTAGGAATCACCTGATTCCTGTAAAACAGAGCATGGCCTTAAATAATTTAAAAAAACTTAAATTCTTCAGGAGCATCATTAAAGTGATGTCTGAGAGCTGCAGTAACATTTGTGTTGCTTCTGCTCTTTAATGGGCCTGATTTGCCAACACTTGAAGCTTTTCAGGCCAGGAGGGTTGACATGAAACCACATCCATCAATGATTTTTTCAAATAGTGGTACAAACTCATGGTTAAGTTGTCTCCTCTGATCCCTTTGGACGGTCTCCAGCACACATTAACAACTCTGGGGGAGGAGTCAGGCTTTGCTCACCACCTTGCCCTAAAGGACAGCTTTTACAGGTGAAGAGCCAAACTGCCCTGTTTGAACATGAGGTGTTGTTATTCTTCCAGAGGATATGGCCATTTCCAGAGCTGAGGGCTGAGGCAGAAGGAGGTGTAGTAAGGTATAAGAAACGTAATACCTTGTGCTTGCGGAGGCTGCCGGGGCTGGTGGGCGTGGAGATCGGCGACTGCTTGGACTTGGGGGTGGACAGCTGGCTGCTGGAGGTCCCGTTGGCTGGCAGGAAACAGAACACAAGCTGGACATCAGGCAAGCAAGGGTGTCACAGACATCTTTTCATGAAAAATCCTTTCTTTAGGATTTTTCCTCCTGAGAAGCTGGGAGGCCTCAGGAACAAAATGTAAACAATGGTTATCTGCTTCTGTGGAATGCAACAGGTGGATCGTTGATTAGCCCATCTTGGATGTTTGTAATTAATGGCCAATCACAGCCCAGGTGGCTTGGGCAGAGAGTCCAAGCCACAAGCCTTTGTTATCATTCCTTTCTATTCTAT
>JAHXMQ010003489.1:15732118-15742883 GCA_020466415.1 Ammodramus savannarum pratensis
GAAGGAAAAAAAACCAAAACAAGTGAACAGCATAGCTTTAAACATAACTTGAGGATTTCAGTTGCAAAATACAGTGAGATACAAAATAAATTGAGAGAGCAATATTTCACGCAATAAATATTCACCAAAGCAATCCAAGGCACATATAACCAGAAAGACAAGTTCTGTGTTCTCAAACTGTTTAAGGGCATGACTGGAAACCAGAGGCTGAAGATATCCTGAGTCCTACCCAAGCGATGTCAGATGTCAATGATAGACATTAAAAATTAGACAAACAGCAGCCTGGAATGCCCTGGATGTAGTTTGCTGTGGGTGGGATTAAGTAACCAAAGAGCCTGATGGAATTATGCTTTCAATTGTGACAGCTGAATCTACAAATCAGTTACTTAAAATTCATCAAGTACTTGAATGTCTGGAGGAGACTGAAGAAGTGTAATAAAGTATCATAGAGTAAAATGTGTGAATGTTGTATTTTTAAGAGCCAAACCAGCACAGCTCTTGCTTAAAAGCCTCAGAAAACCTCACTGCTCTTCTCTGTTACCTGCTTGTGAGGAACAGGGGTAGCTCAGGTTTGTAGCAAAGGCAGAGGGCAAGCAGGTGTGAAAAGAAACATGTGCTTGTGAAAAATGCATATTTTATGATTGGCTTTTCTCAAATATTCAAATTAATATTAGATGTGTTGTGTTAGTAATGCTGTATTAATTCTCTTAAGTACTGTGTTAAATATAGTTTTAGGTTATAAAAATTGTTAAAATAGAAACTATGCTATGTAGGATACTTTTTTAAAAGAAAGGACTCACAGTGAGATAGCAGTCACAGGACACCTGAATCCTTCAGAGAAAAAGAATTTATTGCCCTCTTATCAGAAGAAATGAACTTCTTCCCGCCTCAAAGGCGCTGTTAGGATTCAGAGGAAGAAGTTGACACTGACCAGACAGAATCCTGTGTTTGAATGGAATTTATGCATCATGTATGAGATGTATGAATATGCAACAGGCTGCTGCTTTTAAGGGTTAATTCTCTGTTAACTTGTCCTTTTTCAGGCTCATGCTGCTCAAAAAGAGGTACCCGCACTGTCCATAACTCTTTATTTCTATTGTCTCATATTGTCCTAATCCAAATTGTCCAAATTATTATTACTCTAATTGTATTACTATTTTTATAACCATTTTATTACTATTAAACTCTTAAAAATTTAAAAACAAGTGATTGGCGTTTTTCACATGCTCAAAGCTCCGGGACAAAGGAGGAGCTGCCAGCACCTTAAAGCAACAAATTCATGGTGGTGTGGCTGCCTTCACATCCATCCTTTCCTGTTGCAAGAGGAGGGTATTCATCACACACAGCTTTTTTTCCTATTACAAATGCACCTAACTGAGGAAATGGATATTTTTAAAAGGTGGTAGAAATAATGATTTATAGATAATTGGGGAACAGAGTGACACTTCACCTCCTTATCTTACTCAAACCATGCTTTATTGATAGGGGACAAAATCCTGTTCTGGAAAGGCAGGAGCTGTTTCCTGCTGGCTCCTGCACTGAGCTGTGCCACTCTACAAAATGAGCTGCCCTCCAGGCTGGTGGGAAACAAAGTAGAATTCTCTAACTGTATGCCAAATAATGAAGGCAATTCAGTAAAAAAAATAACTCGGAACTCTTTTATGTTTTATTTCACTGAGTGAATTTGTGTTTCCTATTAAAGAAAACGTGGGGAACAAGAGGACTGATATAATCTCCATTAGCTAGAATCCATTTCCAGTTTTTAAAATGCCTCTTTCTTTATCTCCAATTGTCACTGATCCTTCCTAAGCTGAAGAATGCCATCTAACAACTCTGCAAGAAACCCCAATTTCCTTTCCATAAACAAGACTGGAACAACAGCAGAGCCAGTGTGCAGCAAAATGGATGTGATTGCTGCAGGGCAGGACAGAAATTCCCTAATACAATGAGAGTTTTAAGTGCTACAGCAGGCATTGTAAATATTTTATGAGCATCAACAAAAAACCAGATGTGACATCCAAATCAGAAATGGAATGAGATGGATGGATATCATTACAAAGACAGCAGAATTTTGCAGCAGGAGCAACAATGAAGAAGCCCAGTTTAATTTTCTCTGCCTGCTAATGAAGAATAGTGCTCATAAGCAAACTTGCCTGCATTTCCTTTGAACTGAAATGCAAGAAAATAACAGGAGGCAAAGAGCAGGCCCCAGGTGGTGCATAACACTGCTGCTCCACCAAAATCTGCTGTTCATTTAGGGTAGCTCAGGATCTCACCTACACTCAGCTATCAGGAACTGTTCCTTAGAACCAGCTTTGCTTTCCATTCTTTGGGGTTTTCCCACCATTTTATTCTTTGTGCAATATGGCTTATTCATGGCATTGTATTTGCTTTGCAACATCAATTTACCCTAATATGTAATATTCTTTAATTTCAGGAGCATGTGCACCTTTTTCCACAGGATCCTCACCTCCCCCTGTGCACGAGGCACTTTCTACTCAGGAGAAAAATCAGGCTTGTCCAGCACATGAGAGGGAAGATGGAGAATATTCCTGTTGTGTTTGAGATGAGAGATTCAGGGAAACTGAATTCTCTGTCTGCTTCCCCCACAGATATTTTAGAATCACAGAGTGGTTTGGGTTGGAAGGGACCTTAAAGCTCATCCCATTCCATCCCTGCCATGGCAGAGACACCTTCCACTGTCCCAGGCTGCTCCGAGCCCTGCCCAGCCTGGCCTTGGGCACTGCCAGGGATCCAGGGGCAGCCCCAGCTGCTCTGGGCACCCTGTGCCAGGGCCTCACCACCCTCACAGCGAAGAATTTCTTGTTAATGTCTAAACCTGCCCTCCTTTAAGTCCATCCCCCTTTGTCCTATCACTCTGTGCCCTTGTCAAAAGTCCCTCTTCAGCCTTTTTTAGGCCATTTTTAAAGGCAGTGTTGGAATTTTTTAGGCAGTATGGAATTGTTCCCTGAGTGTTGCTTAGGTTTGCTGGGATGACTGGGTCTCTGGATCCAGAGTTCATTGTCCAATTACAGCTCCAGCCCATGCAGTCCCATCCCTCTTTTTTTTCTCTCTCAGCCCTTGGTGTTTGTGCTCTTGGGCTGAGATTTGGATCATTTGTCCTTGGTCCCAGCTGGAGCAGGAATTGTTTTGTCTCCCTGCTCTGTGCACAGAGCTCACCATCCCTGAATGTGAAGCCCAGACCCACACACTAAAGCAGCATAGAACCTGAAAAATATAAAAGCCAAAACCTGAGGCATCATGGCATTCCCCAGACATCTGCTGCCCTTGGACACACTCATCCATAATGACCCCTGGGAGCAGCCCTGCAGCCAGGACAGACGGACACTCTGGGTCTGTTTGCTAATTGCTGCTGCCTGCTGAATGTGCTTTTGTCCCTCTGTCCATTAGTGGACTGAGACATTAAAGGTCCTGCAGCAGCCTCAGAGCCCTGCTCATATTCTCCCCAGGCCAAATCAAAGCAAAGACATTTTCAAATTTCAGTTCAGGTACCTGTGACTCTGTCCTGGTTTTAATAATCATAAGCTCTCCCATCACAGCACATGTTTTTATACATCTGAACCCTTGTTTGGCATGTCAGTAAGTGTAAGATAAATTCAAGTTTTTATAACAAAGAAAGAATGGTAAATGACATCATTATTTTCTCTCCTGTATTTCTCCCCTGAGATTTAGCTCTGGCTTTTGCTTGGCCTGACTCCTTATTGGAGCAGTCTGTTAAAGAAATTCTGCCAAACTTCATGCTGACCCTACTCCATTTGAATCTCATGGATTAGAGCAGAAGCACAGAGGCTCCTCATGCCCAGTTTCCCTCTGCCATGCTAGGAGAAGGAATTGGCTGGTGCCCTGCAGGTGAGGTTTGTATGGATTTCACTGCTCTGAACTGGGTCTTTTAGCAAAGCTGAGTCCCTAGGAAGAAAGATTGAGGTTAGAAATACACAGAAGCTTTGTAATAACTCAAATTCTGCCAGAAATCCACTGGCATTGCTTAGGAAGGACAGATATGGGTTGGGTATTAGGGAAGGGAGAAAGGATTTCCCTTGGGAATACAAGGATTGGGGTGAGTTCCCATCTCCTTAGAGCAGGGAGACACTTCTTTGTTCTGCATTCATTCATTTAATTTTCATTCATTCATTTAAATGACTGCACGGTAAGAGAAATGCACCGTGCCAAGAAAACAATGTTTAAATTGCTTCTGTGGATTTGCCACCTCACTTTTTTGGATATCCTGGGAGCTGAAGGGCTCTGGCTGCCTAAAGGGATTGAGCTTTTCAGGCTCATTGTGAGGTGGGTTCAGACTCCTCTCACCCAAAGATTTCCCTCCAAACCTGCCCAGACATCAGTGCCCAGATATGTCACAATGGCCTTGGAGACCTTGGTGGGGAAAAAAAGGATACAGAAACCTGCACAGAAAAGAACTGGGAAGAACAGAAACAACACAAAACCAAGGAAAGGCTCATGAGTTTCCACATGACAACCACAGCAGAGGGAAACATAACAAAGACAAAAGGTACAAATGGGTAGGAGAGCAAGCACACAGCAGAAATATTGCATATATTTGAAGTAAAACTGCTTTTAAATAGTTTCACACATTAAATGGGTGAGATTCTGAGGGGAAAAAAATAGGTCAGATCATCTTTTATTAATCAGACTTCATTCAGCTTTCTTTGCTTTTTGAATGTGATAACTCCAAAATCTCATCTAAATGTAAATATTGGTTCTTATAAGATGTGTAAATCCACTTACTTTATTACCACTTCAATACAAGAATACAAAATAGTATTCTTTTTTCTCTCTGTCCTGAGAAAACAAGAGTCTTCTATTTTTCAGTACTAAAAGAGCTCAGTCTTTTTTATTCTCATTAAGCAGGACAAGTGCCATTTTTTCCTTTATTGAAATTACAGGAAAGCACGAAAGACTCTTGTCTGGATGGATTAAAGAAACCTGATTTGCTCTTCATTACTGACCTTAACTCCAGGAACTGGTTATTGTTCAGCCTTTCTAGTTGTTTTAATCTCCCCCTGAAAAGCTCTGCTAAGTGTGTTCATTAAAGCTCATCAGATGAGTCACCATCCTGGGCCTGGAGTGCCTCAATCAGTTAAAATCAGGCACACAATAATTGCCATTTCATATTAAACCCTATGCTCATGCAGTAAACTCTGCTTCTGGTGGGAATCAGCACCTGATGCTTGTAGAGGAGGTTTAAAGCTGCTCATGCATGAGCTGACTCCCACAGCACTGAGTGTTACTTCTGGGTTTTTGTAAATCACATTTCCTATCGTGCCTTCAATGTGCCCACACCTCTTCAGCAGGCATTTGGGATTGTGGAAGTGGTTAAATTATGGCAAGCCTGAGTTTGAGAATAGCCAACAATGGAATCTTGAAGAAAAACTTTATAAATGCAAAATCACCTCAGAGAGAAATGTTTTTAAAAAAAATACTGAGTCTTGGCATGTGCTAACCAATTTCACACTGTCCCTTTAGGTAGCTGAAAAACACCCATACACCCCAAACAAATGAACTGCTTCCTGAGGGAAATCCTTCTGACTGCTGCCAAGATAATTTCCTGACTAATAATCCCATTTCTACTGATGGTCAGATGTTGTGTGATGTTCCCATGCAATATGCAGCACGTTAGCATGATGGTGAAAAGGAATTTCTGGTTTATATCACCTGTGTTGGTGCTGTGGGACACCTGAACTCAAGCTGTGAAGCTCTCCTGGAATTCTGACATGTTTAATTGATGATTTGGCATTTTGGTGAGAGGCCATGCCTGGTTCTCTTTTGGAACATCTGAAGGGTGGTGATGGACTGAGAGTTGGTGATCTGAGGGATGGCAACTGAGTTGAGAGTCCAAGGTTTTGTCTTACTGTGATGTATTGGGAACTTGGCTGGGGGGAGGAGGAACGTTTGGAAGGTTTTCATTCTGAGTTCTGTGTGTTTCTCTTATATATTGTAAGTTAATAAAGTTTTTTTCCCCTTCTATTCCCAAGCTGGAGCCTGTTTTGCTCTATTCCTGGTCACATCTCACAGCAGACACCAGGGAGAATGCATTTTCATGGGGGCACTGGCATTGCACTAGCGTCAAACCGTGACATTTTTGGTCAATTATAACCCCAGAAACTCTCCATGAGTCTAAAGACTGTCAGTTCCCAGAATTACTGCAATATGCAGCCCAGCCTTGGACTGACAGCCCTGCAGCTCTCCATGTGTGCTGTTACTGAAGAAGGAAGGAGGCATTTCAAATGCTGCAAGCTGCTGCAGCAAATTAGGATTCCCGTTTTCCCTCTCTTCCATTGCTGAATGAGTGTCTCAGTGTCCCATCAATAAACCCATCAGCAGTTCTGCAATTGCAAGGTCACTTGTCTCCTTTAAATAATGATTGTGAGGAGCCACTCCTGACCTGTGCAATAATCACCATTTGCTTTGCACAGGAGGTCACCCTAAATCACTCTGTATCTGCAGGGACCATCAGGGAGCACTATGAGCCTTGATTTCCTGCCTAGAGAATGAAACTTCTTTTAAAATATTTTTTGGGAAGGAGGCTCTGGCTGGAACCACCTCAAGCCGCAACCGCGCTTCACCAACCAGGAGATTCCTTCCTAATAAATATTTAACAGCTTCTTGTTTCCAAGAGACACCCGAGTTTCCTTAGCAAGCACAGGGAGTTGGTGCTTTTCCCTGGAGCACAGTGAAAGGCAGACGCCAAGAAACAATCACTCACCATCTTGGTGGTTACCTGAATCGGCCGGGGACTTGCTGCGGCGCATGGGCGCGGGGCTCTTGGCCGAGCTCTTCTGAGGGGTGGGCGAGGATTTGCTGCCCGTGGCACCTGCTGGGCTCCCCTTCATCACCCGGCACTCTGGGGGAACACAGACACACCTGGTTAGGGCCCTGCTGTGAAACAGCTCAGTGCCTGCTCCCCAGAGAGATGCAGGAAATCCCAAGGGCAAGGGAAAAGGTAAAAAGCTGATATGGTGCTTTGTTCTCCAGGGCTGAAAGGAGACTTATCAAGGGGAGGGCAAAGAGAACAGCTCTGATCCTCTAGAGGAGGTGCTGAGGCTCTGTGGGTGTCAGGCTGGCTCCCATCAAACATTTTCTGTCTCTCCCTTGGCTCTCCTGAGCCAATGAAACTGGCCAACACTGACCGAGGAACACTCAAGAAAATCCAGTTATTTTTCTGTAACCCTCCTGTGTCGCAGACATCTTTTCTGAAAATTCCTTTCCTTAGGATTTTTCCTCCTGAGAAGCTGGGAGGCCTCAGGAACAAAATGTAAACAATGATTATCTGCTGCTGCGGAATGCAACAGGTGCATCTGTGATTGGTCTCATGTGGTTGTTTGTAATTAATGGCCAATCACAGTCTGCTGGCTCAGACTCTCTGTCTGAGACACAAGCTTTTGTTATCATTCTTCTTTCCTATTCTATTCTTAGCTAGCCTTCTGATGAAATCCTTTCTTCTATTCTTTTAGTATAGTTTTAATGTAATACATATCATAAAATAATAAATCAAGCCTTCTGAAACATGGAGTCAGAACCTCGTCTCTTCCCTCATCCTCAGAGCCCTGTGAACACGGTCACATTCCCATGAAGATGCAGTACCAGGAATGATGAGTGCCCTTTCTGCAGGTGCAGAAAGCCAGCAAACAGCTCATGGTGTGCTGTAAATGAAGCCTCCAAGTGGCAGATGGGGCAGCTGCCCCAGGAGGCTTTCACCCAGCTGGAACCAGCCTCTCCTGTCCTCAACAAGCTGCAACTGTTCAGATGCACACAGCAGAGGAGACAAAATGGTTTTACAAAGCACATCCTCTGTCCTGGCCGCTCATCCCTTTCAGCAAGGTTTGTACAAACAAGCCCAGCAGATTTATGTACTGGAAGATGTGAGCAGATGAGGACCCCAACTGTGCTTCCTTTAAAAACTAAATAGGCCAGGAAGAGTGGAAAATGTAAACATGATCTATAGAGTCCTGCAGAGGGGAGCTGAAATGCTAACAAACCTCCACGTGTCCCAGGATTTCAGGCATGCCTGATCTTCAGAACTGGGTTTTATTTACATTGAGAGCTAACAGAAAAGGAACTTTCCACCCCTCAAGTTATTAACTTAACCCAGTTAAGAAGAAGGCAATAAAAAAGGGATTTCCTTTTTGTCAAATGTTAGCTGGTTCCACCTCATCTGCTCCAACAGCTTGTCCTCACCAAAATGTGAAAAATGTGTGTTTTTTACAGATGTGAGTTATGTGTTCCACATGCAGGCAGTTTTTTATGGAAAAGTTCAGCTCAGCCCCACATGCTCCAAACTGAGGACCCCTGGAATGGAGTCCCCAAAGGAATTAAGGCAGCACAGAGCAGATAAATAATAAGTCAACCAAAAGCAAGCTGTCTGACCTAAATGTATGTGTTATTTAATTATATATCAGTGTATCTATGAAAATGTAATTGGCTTCAATTTTTCCCCAGGCTTTGCTCATTCTCAGCCAGCCAAGGCTCCATCTCTGCTGCTTCTGGATGGTTTGAGAGAGTTTTGCTGTTGGGCCATGCAGCACAAGAATGTCAGGAGAGGAGGCCTTGTGCTCCAGGGATGCTTCATGGCAAGAATTAAACCTACAGTCAGCTTATTTTCTCTCCTGCTAAATCAATTTTGGAAATTGTAAGTCAGGAATAGAAAAAGTCATGGGTTTTTTCCTTCAAAAATACTTGAATTCTCACAGATGATGTCACTTGAAAGGCTTGTAGAGGTCCAGCCCAAATATAGCCCCAATTTTTTATACATGAAGAGCAGTACTGCTGTTGTCAGGGGACCCAAAGGGTGTCAGGCAGCTGTGTTCAGTCACCTGAATTGCTCACTAAAAAAAAAACAAAACCAAAAAAGTAAAAATACTTCATGTTAGGTCTTTGCAAGAGCTTCCAAATTTATGCTCTTCCCAGGGGAGTAATTCCTTGGAAGGAAACCTGGCTTTGCATTTTCCAGCACAGAAAGGCTGACTCTGAGGAATTCCTCCAGCTCAGTCCTTGGCAAGTGTCAGAGGCAATCCCTGAGCTTGTGCAGGAGGTGGAAACCTGGCTGTGCTGAGGCTGGTGTGAAAAGGGCTCTAAATGTCACCAAAGTGTGACATTTCCACCGTGCTGAAACCAGGGGGTACAAATGGGACAGAGCAATGTCATCTGGAAGGTGCTCAGAGCAGGATTACAGGGTGGAAGCTGTGGTGGGCAGCCAGGAGGAAAAAGATGACATAATCCTCTCTTGTGCTGCTTCTCTTTTTGTTTCCTGACGTCCTGCCAGAGTGAACATAATAACCAGCAATCCTGGTGTGTGTCATCCAAACAGGCAGGAGAAATTTCCCCATGACAGGGGAGATTTTATGAAATGACACTCATCTGCAAAACCTCAGGATTTGCAGCTCTCCTGGCAGCAAATGGATGGAAGGAGGAAGGGTGATGGGTGTGCAATGGGGAAACACTGCTGGGGCTCCTCATCTGCTCCCTGGGAGCTGCAAGGCTCCTCCAAAAACACCTCTGGAGCTGCTCACTGCCTTCCCAACAGCAAACTTGGCTTCTTTCTGCCAGAGAAATCCAAGCTGGAGAAGGGAGCAGTGCCCAGAAGAGGAGGCAGAGGGCTGGGATTTCCATCCAGTTGTTCTGCATCCAAGCTGTTTTCCCTGCGGAGCTGACTCAACTGCTGAGTGGTGAAAAACAACGTGAAGCTCAGCTTACAGATCACTTGCACAGGCTTTATCCTCTGCCTGCAAAGTCTCAGCTGAACCTTGGAAGCTTCTTTCGAATTACCCCAAGACTATCAAATGGGTTCATCTGGAGTACACAGGTCAGGAATACCTAAAGAAGCACTTTAGAAGCACTAAAATAAAAGCAGGCTTGCAAGGGAGTAATAAAAACTCGGTGTTTGGAGATTAGAGGCTGCTTGGCTTCCTGGCATCCAGCAAAAATCCTCTTTGGTCCTCAATATAGAGCCAGTTTGCATCATATAGGACAGGATGGGGCTTGTGTTCCTCACACAGCACACCTAGAGCTTTGGGAAGTGTTCCTAGATGCTTGGAGAGCACATTTTTTACAGTTTAAATTGTTAAAATGTCATTAATTTCCTCTTGCTGCACTCACTGGCACGTGCAGACAGGTGGGTACAGTGCCAGGTGGGGTGGGTGGTAAGTCCAGATTTCATGGTGTAATTGATCACAGAGACTTCTGCTGGCAGTGGTGACAAGGAAAAATAAGGGTGCTGTCCCAGTCATGCCCCCAAAAAGGGAATTATTGCCCTGCTTTTGTCAGCAGAAGTAAGCAGTGGAAATGTGATTTTTATTTTCAACTGTTGCATGTTTCCATTTTTAATATGCACGTGTCTACATAAGGATGATTAGCTCTCAAGAAAAATGCACCTATCTGAATGTGACTGGAGAAAATTGAAAGTATAAACACTCCCAGATTTTGCAGTACATGTCAAAATGCTCTAGGACTTAATTTATTCTGACTATACCTCAGTCAGTATTTGCCTGATTCTAATAGTGCTGACTGGATAAGTATCCCAAAAGGATGTTAAATGTTATAGCAGCCTTCTTGAGCCAAGTCTCATAAGCTCTTGGAGGTCCATAACACACCCAAGACAGCTCAGCTACCCTTGGAGGCATAAAAATCAGCAGGATGGCTTCTGTTGCAGTGTTGGAAACAAAAATATTTCAGAAAAGGCAAAATAACAAACAGAGGAAAACCGAGCCAGGTGCAAGAGGTTCTTGCTCTT
>JAHXMQ010003489.1:15754016-15772432 GCA_020466415.1 Ammodramus savannarum pratensis
ACCCAGGCCCTTTGCAATAAATGCAATGAACCCCAAATTCCAGCCCTGGCTTCAGAGATCTCTGTCTCTGTCCATCCTGACCATCCTACCCTCCTGACGCTCCTACACCTCACCTCTGCACAAAAGAGTTTCTTGTTTCTTGGCAGGTTCTGAGTCAGCTTCTGATCTCAATTACGTGCCCACCAGCCCTGGGTCAAAGCATTCTGAGTCCTCTTTGTGACTGTGATCAGAAACTCTGCAACTACAGTTAAACAAAAGGATTTTAAATAACCCTTTGTTAGGTTCAGAAAAGCTGACACATTAATAATACCCATTTAAAGATGCAGGTGTCTTGTTTGGTTTGTAATTGTGGAGTTTTTTGTTTGTTTCAGGGTTTAATTTTGTTGTGGATGCCAAGAAACGAGGTTTGTTGTCTGCTCACGATGGGAATGCTGCTCATACATAAATGGATATGTAGGCATTGCACAGCAGCTGAGGATGCAGTCATGAGCAGGAATGTAAATAGAAGGGCCAAGGCCATACTGACACATGAGCCTCTTGGTGCAAATCCACAGGAGAATTCCACAGAGCATCACTCGGGCTTTGCTTCCTGATTATACTGACAGCACTTCTGAAACTTTGTATTTTTAGTTTTTCCCCCAGAAATGTTTTACAGCCTCCCTTTGCCGCCTTCCCCTTCCATCTCAGAGGCAGATCATTTCTGACAGGTAATCCAGCAGTATCAGCCTCTCCCTCCCCTCAGTGGTGTGCTTTCCATTTGCTCCTGCACTCCCATAAACATCCAGCACAGACAGCCAGGACTGAGCTTTTTTAAGAAATATTGAATGTCTGCAATTCCAGCTGGGCTCCAGAACTGCAGAAAAACAGCATTTCTGAGGCTTGGGAGAGCAGGGATAAGTGCAGAGAGGTGGTTGTAACAAAACCAGTGTTGTGCTTTCCCTGGTGTCTCCGAAGAAATCCTGTTCAGAACACACATTTCCATCCGGAATTTGGCACTGGAGTTCACTGAAATGTCACCGTGCTAAAACAACTTTCTCTAATTTCCCCCTGTGTGCCCAGGCAGTGCAACATCTGTAACCAAATAAGGCAACACACCAGCATCCTTATGAAAGAATTAGGGACTCATGTCCTGACAATTAACATGCTGGTGCAGTCAATTCCTGGAACATCAGCTCAGCCATGATACTTGCACACTTCAGCAGCTTAACAAGCATTTTGCTTTTGCTGTCTTGAACTCAAACATGCCAAAGTAATTTTAAAAACCTGACACTCTTCTCCCTTTGTAGTCCAGGCTAGATATTTTGTTTCTTTCCCCCAGAGAATACATAATCTACACTATTGTCTTGTTTTAGTTCCAAGGCAACCTTCTTAGACAAAAGAAAAATACCGGCTGCCTAGGAAATCAGCCTTAGATAATGAATGGTACATTCTCATTGAAACTCCTTTTCATTTCTTTTTAACAGCAAGGCAAGTATTAAATTCATTTATCCTAGCTGACTTATATTTCAGTTTTTACTGAGAACTCTGCTGTCCCTTTCCTCTGGTTCTCTGATCTGGTCCTGTAGATGCACCCATTGTCCCTGGGTGTGTTTGATTAATTCACAGTTTTATTCAGCTGGGTTCTCCCCATGGAAATTCCAGCTTGGGCACCCACAACATGTCTGGGACAGCAGGGGGAAGCTCTCCAGGTCATTGTGTGCAAACCAAAGTCTCCTGGTTACTCAGTGAGATGCTGTTTTGCACCCAGATCTCCTTCACTGGGAGACTGTATAAATATACATTTATTTATAATGTATAAATGTATATTTACACATTATGTGTAAATATACATTTATTTAAGGACCATCAGGCGGTCATAGAACTAAGCATTATATCACAATAATATACTAACTCATAACAAAAGAGTGCTATTCTGGCTACTGTGTGTAAGATTTAGGCCAGTGAGTGGCAGAAAAAGTTCTCAGTCTTTTCCAGAACAGATTTTTTTCTTCTCTTCAGGATGCAAATGGAAATCTGGGAAGTCTTATCTTATGATGAGCCTTTGCCTTTCTAATGCCATTTAAAGAGCCCATTTAATTCCATTTCAACTCACCTATATTGAATTAGAAATAAAGCATCACTTTTGTAAGGTCTGCCACTGTGCTGCAGCCATCCACTGCAGTTCTGCATTAAGGGACATCTCTGAGGAGCCCTGGGGTGCTTTAATTCCATCCTTTGCAGCTCCTCTATTGTTGATGAGGGATGTCCCAGAATTTGGGGGAATTTTGGGCTTACCCTGGTGAGCAGCACACCCAGAGAGAAAGTCTGAGCCCTTGAGACCAAGGCTTGAGAGCTGCTCCTGGAGCTGTGTGTGGGGCAGAATTGGAACAATGGGAAAAAAATAATGGGACACAAACAGCAGCTGTGTCCCACCTGGAGGTGCCTTGGGTACCTGTGAAAAATTGTGCCATTCAATGTAAAATTTCCTTGTATTATATTTAATTTTGAATGTGCTGATGACAACTTGATTTTGTTTTGTTTTGTTTTTTGTTTTGTTTTTTCAGCAGGTAGCATCACAGCACCACACAAGAAAAGGGATCCCATTTGAATTGTGTATATATTCATCATGTTGTAATTTCCCACTCATGCTTACAGCCCCTAACAAGATGATGTTGCTCCCTTATTTGTGTACACAGCCCAGCCTGCTGTTTGGGGGTTAATGAATGATAGAAAGTGAAAGCATGGAAATAAAATTAGCAATGCCCAGAGCAGCCCACTTTATCAAACTCACCAGTTTATAGGATTAGCAATGGATTCTGTGCAAATCTCTGCTATGGGTATTACAGGGCAAGGTTTATGCCAATTAGCAGAAACAGTGCAGATTAATTGGGAAGAGCACTGACAAGAGTTAAAAACTCCCTCTACTTTCAAACTATGTTGTTGGGACATCCATTTCAAGCATTCAGCTCCACTTACAAGGTTATTTTTACTCAACTCCCAAGTGCTATTTGATTTCTTACATGTATCTACAGCATTGTTTCCCGAGGCAGAGAAGAAGGCTGAATTGTTCCTTTCCTAAGATAAATCTTGCACTCTCAAACTTCTCTGGGTTCAGGTCAGGCTGTCCTCAGCAGAGACCCACGTGTGTCACATTCTGCACTCCTCTGCAGCAGATGGGATTCCAACCACACAGACCCCACTGGGGAAATCCCCTGCTCAATTCCAGAGGGATCAGGCCCAAATCCCCATGGCAATCAAGGACCTGAGGGAAAGAATTCCAGACATGGGTTGGTAGGTGCCACTTGAGCAGCAGCAGAGAAACATTGCTGATGGAACACAGCTCCTAAAACCTGCAGCTCTCATGTGGGCATCAGGATGGCAAATCCACATACAGGTTTCATTGATAATCAGATTAGAAAAGGAAAACTTCATGGAAAGTGGATTTTTCCCATATACTCAAACCTACAAGACAGGAACAAGTCTGAAGCTGGTGCCATTGAAGATAAAACATCCCTTGGAAAGCCAAGTTTTTGGAGGAGGGCCATTTATTCTGTTCTCTACAACCAAGTTTTAATAAATTAATGAATGTCCAAGACAGCATCCTCTCATCTCTGCACAGTGGATGATTTGGAGCCCTGGGGGATGTGTGAGCTGGTCCCACTCTGAAGAGACAAAGATACTGAGTTTGGTCTAATTCCACACACACACACACGTGCCACAGATCCACTAATGGGTTTTTGCTCTGAAACAGTTGATAATCTCCCAGCCAGTTTATCCTGAAGAAAAGCTGGTTAATAGAACTAGGTATTTACAACTGTGACAATTACATTGAAGCAATTTGTGTGCGGACATAATTATGTTTCTAATGAAGATTAACTTAAATTAAATGCTTTTAATTACAATTTGCACTGCCTTTGGCTATTGTGCAGACTGTATTCTGAGACTCATGCCTCACCAGACACGAGATTTACACTTTGCTGTGTCAAAGCTGACCATAATTATTGGCTGGATATTTGCTGTCAGGTGCTGCTGACATTGCAAAAGGGCTCAGTGCTGGAAACCATGGTGTGGAAGGATCAGAGATTGAACCTTTCAAGAGCTGTTTGCTCAAATTCCTCTGATAACACCCTGTCTGCCCTTGTGACTGCAATTCTTCTACCTGTCTGCTCCAGCTTTCTCCAGAAGGAGAGGGAATGTTGCTTTTTATTTCAGTAGGAGCATGTGGAAGCCTCTGTATCTGTATAATTTGCTGGAGTCCCTTCTTCTTGATAACTATGGGAGCCCAGTTTACATATTAGATCCAAATTTGAAAAAAATTAATTCCAAAGGGTCCTCAGGGGCAGCATCTTCATTATTCAGAAAATCTTGGCATGTAAACTCCACCTACCAGCATTCAAAAGGAATGAGTGATCAAAGCCAGATTACAGATTCATTAGTGATTAATCTGTTCAGGAAAACCTTCCCTGGTGCTTTGCAGGAATATGATAGTAATATGATTAATAGTAATACTTACAATAGGATCACAGCCAAAGCTATAAACAGCTGCTAAGAGACACAACAGGAGCCTTGGAGTTTCCTTCCTGAAGAGATTTTGTTTGGTGGAGATGTACTCAGATCTCTGTGTCCCTACACTGTGACTGGAGCCCTTTACAAGCCTCCACATCCCTGGGAAGAGCTGATAATAAGAGACCTTAGAGGTCACAGACTCGAGCTGCACCAAGGGAAATACAGGTTGGATATTAGGAAAAAGCTTTTCACAGAAAGGGTGATAAAGTTCTGGAATGTTCTGCCCATGGAGGTGGTGGAGTCCCCATCCCTGGCTGTGTTTAACAAAGCCTGGATGTGGCACTGGGTGCCAGGGTTTGGATGAGGTGTCAGGGAACAGGTTGGACTTGATGATCTTGGAGGTCTCTTCCAACCTTGTGATTCTGTGAATTCTGTGATTCTGTGACTTCAGTGGCATTTCACTGCCAGAATTGCAATGCCTTGCCTCCTTTAAGCCCTGTCCAACTCTCATATCTTCAGGAAAATTGATGATGACATAAGGCAGGGCAGAACTTAGCCCAGGGCTTCCCCTCTTGGGTTTTGCCTCATTCTTCCTCTCCATGTGTTGGAGTGGGAATGAGTAATAGTAAATATTTCATCTCTCCCTTCATTCTGCAAAGACTGTCACAAAAACAACTCTCACTGTGGGCACACATGTGACATTCCACCTCCAGCACAGCCCCGTGCTTGGAGCCTGCATCAGCACATCGTCCTTCCCCAGGGGTTGTGACAGCCCCTGCCTGCCCTCCTTGGGAAGGGGAAACCAGGAGGGGCTAAATCCCCTTTAAAGCACAGTCTCAGCATAGAGAAGGAGTGTTTTGTGCAGTAAGAAACATAAAAAATCTCCAGCAAAATTTACAGCCTGTCACAGACATCTTTTATGAAAAATCCTTTCCTTAGGATTTTTCCTCCTGAGAAGCTGGGAGGCCTCAGGAACAAAATGTAAACAATGATTATCTGCTGCTGTGGAATGCAACAGGTGCATCTATGATTGGCTCATGTGGTTGTTTCCAATTAATGGCCAATCACAGTCAGCTGGCTCAGACTCTCTGTCTGAGCCACAAGGTTTTGTTATCATTATTTCTTTTTCTCATTCCTTCTTTTTCTATTCTTAGCCAGCCTTCTGATGAAATCCTTTCTTCTATTCTTTTAGTATAGTTTTAATGTAATATATATCATAAAATAATAAATCAGCCTTCTGAAACATGAAGTCAGATCCTCATCTCTTCCCTCATCCTCAGACCCCTGTGAACACTCTCACACCAGCCTGTCTGATTTGCCTCACAGGAAAGAATCACAGAATGGTTTATGTTGGGAGAGAGTCTTTAGATAACTGAGCCCAGCCACTAAGCTAGCCCTGCCAAGGCCACCACTCAGCTGAGAATAATGCTCATCCCACTCAGCGTTCATTCCAATACATATTTCATCATGTTGATGCATATTTTATTGCACTGTTTGTACCAATTCCTCCAGCATTTTGCTTTTGCAATGGTGCCTAATAACCCATGATTGCATGGAGCCCTGTGACTGCTGGGATTCCCTCCTGTCCCAAGGAGGGAATGATCTTTCCAGGCTCCTGTTTTTCCTGTGTATTGCTTCCAGCTTAGTTCTCCCTCCCTGGGTTTCTCAGCCCATGATTTTCCATCACAAGAATGATCCCATTCCCAGCTCCACTCATTCCTGCAAACTTCCACCCTCCAGCTTTTTAGATACAACATCATGGCTACTCTACCCACATAAACAAAAAAAAATTGGAATTTTTACTTTCACCCACAGTCATCCTGATTGGACTAAGTTTTATTCATAGAAACACAGATTGTTATTTGGTAAAATACTAAGAAAATGGCATATTTGCACAAAAGATAAGCCAATGCTGACAATCTTTTTTTTTTAATATATTTTTTTCTGAGCTGCTGTTTCTGAGTTAAGAGGCTGGCTTGTGGATGGCCAGTGCAGTGCACCACACTCTGCAAGACCAGGCAGCGGAAACCACAAACATTTGTGGGGTACATTATTTCCAACAGGTTATTTCACCCACCAAAGGAGTCTCCCAGATTTTAAGAGCTCAGAAAGAAGGATGTAGAGCAGTCTGGTGATTCAGTTCACTCCACAGCCCAAGCTAATCCTATAAAGAGCCATCTGAAAATGCATAAAAGATCATGTCTGCAGAGCTGTACATGTCTGCTTATGTTTATATATTTGATGTATATTTATATCCTTATGTGCAAGCACACAAAGATGATTTCACATCTTGAATGAACACTCAAAATAATATTTTACACTGTCCCAGAGGAAATGAGGATGTGGTTTCACCATCAGATCCTCAAGGACAAAATGTCAAAGCAGCTATTGAAGGTCCTACATCAAATTAGTTCCTATAAAGAAATAGATTCCTGCCTACAGAAATCACTGGTGGCTGTAATGACCCATGTTAGACCTTGTGCATTTGAATAAAGCTCCATGAATGTATCAAAATAATTTAAATCAATCCACTTGCAGAGTGATGTCTTTTTAATCAAATGCCATATGTGTTTTTGCACTCAAATTTAACACATGATTTTTAGGCCATTTCCCTAAGAGAAATCAAATAAACAAATTTCATGTGTATTTATTTCGAGCAGTACAAAATACATCCTCTTCCCAACACAGATCAGGGCAGATTCATAGAAACCAATTAAAGAAATATACACATCCACGTCCACATATATATATATATGGTAATTTTACTATATATTTAAACATATATATATATATTTTAAATATATATTTTAAATTTTTTAAATTCTATTTTAAATAAATGTTAAATGTGTTTTTATTTTTATATTTTTATATATAATGTATAAATATTTATTATATTTATTATATATATATAAAATAACATATAGAAATTATTACAAATATATAAATAACTACATAACTAATATATTTTATATAAATATATATTAAAATACATTATAATATATTTATAATATATTATATATCAATATATAATATATTATAAAATGTTAATAAAATTATTTTTACTATTGTAGTATTATTATTATAGAATTCAATTAAATTTTAAATTAATAGTATTATTTAACTTAATTATTTAATTTATTATTATATTGTTATTAATAATATAAAGTATATTAAATATATATATTTACATTTCTATTTTTATTTAGATATAAAAATTACCATCTTTGTGGACACCCAACAATGCCCAGGGAAACACAAGAGTGAGGAGCACCACTGATGATTTTTTAATGTGTTTCAGGCCACTGGGAAGGCAGTGTTCAAGTGTGAGGGCCTTCAAGGTAAAGTTACCCCTGAGGTATTGGATTTTGGATTTGGGAAACCCTCAGAGCCCCCACTTTGCTGGTGCCTCAACACTTGAGGCAAGAGAAACCTTATCAGGAACTCATGCCCCAAATTATCTGCAGTTCTGAAAGTCCAAGTCAATACCTTGGTTTTGTAACAGAGGAGCAGGGAATTAAAAAGAGAAAGAATAAAGTGTTTTAGCAAATTACAGCCTTGCATGTTTTTTTCCCCCCTCTTGATGTTCTCTGGGCAGAAGAGCAGAGAACAAAGCCCAGCCTGGCCGGTTCCAAAGGGCTGGATTAGCATCCTGAGACCCAGCCACCAGGAGCAGATGGGCACAGGAGGCCCCTGGGACAGGATCTCACAGACACAAAGCCTGGGACAAGCCTGGAGAACAGGTCAGGATCCCTGCCATGGCTAAAGCCAGATTCCTGCCTGGGCAGGCTCAAAGTTTGCTCTTGGGCCAGGAAAGCACAGGCACTGAACTGGCTGAATTTAGCTAAATTCAGTCATTCTGCTCTCTCTCTGAGGGCGACATAACCCAGCCCATTCCCACCATCCCCTGTCACCAAAGGGGTGTTAGGGACAGCCAAAGGTGATGCAGAGACTCCATCCTCAGAAGGCATCAAAAAACACTTTATTATTAGAAATCCACTGTTCTTACAGAAACAATGGTGGACCTAAGACCTGGTTGGTCTTTAGGCACCTTGTTTGACCTATCTTCTCTCACCTTCTCTCACCATTCATATGTGAACTTATGAATAGCACACTCTGGAGAACCATATCTACAAACAATGGCTACAGAAAGAGAGATAATAATTGTTGAAATTCTTTCCTCTAAGTCTCCCACAGCTTCTACACAACTTCCCAGGATTTTCCTGGGAGAACCACGTCTCTCTCTGCTCAGAGGATATGTAATTATGTAATTACTACAACCCTCCATCTACACAGCATAAGGAGCACTGGCAGAAACCAACATGACAGATGTGTCCTGACAATGCAAAGAACTGCCCCAGTGCCACCCCTGCAGGTGACAGGCAGTGCCACCAGCCTCAGGTGGCCTTTGCTAGATGTTTACCCAGTTTTTGAAAAATCCCCCAGCCAATGCTTTCAGGGTGGTTTTTATCAGTCCATTGTAGCTCTCCACTTTGCCTGCAGCTGGTGCATGAGGGATATGGCACACCCACCCAATGTTTCTGTGGTGGGGCAGGAGGGCAGGACTGGTGTGGTGAAGGCAGGATTCCTGTCCTGCACCCAGGATCAGCAGGGCAGGACATTCCCTGTGCATCCAGAACAGGCAAAGCCATTTATCCAACCAGCAAAGCAGCTTGAAAAGCATCTTCTACTAACAGAACTTCAATGTTTGCAAAGGATGCTGGAAAAGCACTGCTGACCCTGTTTTAGCTAATTCCCTTCTCCTGCTCTTTCAAATCATTCCTTGTGGAAAAATAATGATAAAGAGGCTCTTCTACCAGCCACAGATGGGACAAATAATGATCCCAAGCTTCAGGTCACCAGCCTGTTTGTTGCCCCCTCATTTCATCCTGTACTCTCCACGCACACCTCCCCCACAAGGAATTCTTTGTTCATTTTGGAGCTGTGAAAAAAATCAAGTTATTTCAGCTGCTCACACCTACAGGCCCCATTTCCACCTGGAGGTCCTCCAGGGATAAGTGGAGATTAATTGTGCTCTCCCCCATGTCCTTACTTTGATAAATGGAATTTGCCTACATGCTTGGTCCAGGAAGAGCAATTTCAAACAGGTATGGAGCGCACACAGTGCAGCATTCAGCACAATGCAGCTGGGAGCCTGGTTAATTGACAAGGAAAAATAGAAATAAACCTTCCAAGGGCTGTAAGGAGCTTTAGTGGGGAGAGTGAGAGAGGTGTGGGAAGGATCACTGAGCTGGGCAGGGGAGGAGGGAAATGCTGAAACCTCCCCACTGTGGTACCTGCTGGGTGACCTGGACCAGCCAAGAGGGCTGAGGGTGTAAAATAAAAACAGATCAGTGAGGAAAGGGGTCTTGGCTGCTTTTAGGACCAGCGTGACATCTCCTACCCACATCTCAATGTAGCACGGGCTTCATTTGTAACACACCTGAGCTGCACTGTCCTTCCTGAGGATGCAGCATCACCTCCCACACCCAACACCAAAGGTACTTGATTTCCCTGGGTTTTGGTCTGACTCACCCTTGAATAATTGAATCAAGCATGAGGTGCCTGGAGTGTTCTTATGCTTGACTAACTGCTTGTTTAGAAAGCTGTTCTTTTCTCCCCAAATTAAAAGGTGTGCTCAGCCAAAATAATCCTGTTTTGTTGAGGCATAAATCCATTTATGCAAGTTACCAAAGTTACCACTGAGCTTTTGAGGGCTAGAAAACTTAAAGAGTGTCCTATATTGAACTGAATCACAAGTACTTCTCCATTTCATCAATATTCCCTGAACTTCCCACTCTGAATTCCTGCAGGAGCAAGTGCCTTTCCCTATCAGAGTCCTTACGTTAAAATTTTTAATCTTTCATGCCGCCTGCTGGGACCGTCTGAAAAAGGAGCCCAGAATAACCACAGTGGTCACAACAATTCTAAATTTTGAAATTAAATTCATCCATTTGGTGCCTGTGATTACTGAATTTGAGCCCAATTTGACACCACCCTTATTTTGAGGCAGATTTGCTCCAACATTTCTTTTGCCATGTGCCAGTTCAATTACAAATACTCTGTCTCCACTCTGCTGCCTTCCAGATGCCCTGAACTTCCCTCCTGCAGACTGCAAGAAAATGACTTGGCTCCCTTTCCACTGCTTTCTTTTTATTCCATTACATCAGGCAAATAAACAAGACTAATTTGCACTAACTTAGTACATCACTTAAAATTTCCTGCACTAATTTTTTCTTCTGAAGAGATACCCAAAAAGCCCAAAGCATTCAAGCCCCATGCATTGGTAACCTGTATACTAAAATATCCATATTCTTTCTTATTCTAGGGAGAAAGAGAAGGATAGCAAGCAAGAGGAATTATTATAACATCTCCCCAGGAGGTAAATGTTGGTTCTTTCATATAACTGGATTTTATTACTGCTGTTCAAGGACCAAATCGTGTTTGAGCTTAATTTTCAGTCCACCTATTTTATATAAATGCTGGAATAAAATGGAGAAGAATCTGGTCAAATTCACTGTAGTAGGTTAAGAAGGCACTGGATACTTGCCTCCTACAGGTTTTGGGGGTGGGGTTTTTTTTTGGTTTTTTGGTTGGTTTTTTTGGTTTGTTTGTTTGTTTTTTGTTTGGGTTTTTTTGTTTGTTTGTTTCAGGTTTTTTGTTTGTATTTTGTTCATCCAGTGACACCTTTTAGAGCAGCACTGATCCACAGATGGAGATGCCAAGCAAATGGCTCAGTGTCCTTATCCCCAGTGACAGACCCCTGACAGAAGCAGTGCTTACCTTTACCCAAGGCCCTTCAGACTTGAGATCTGCCCCAGCAAGCAAATGCAGGTGACCTATTTGATAAGGCTGAAATAACCATCAGACTGGATACCCTCCTGATGCCCCTTCTGAGCGCCACAAGAAGATGAACGTTTCCAGTCCAGCGCACCAGCCGTGCTGGATTTAGAGCATATTTAGAGCATTTGGTCTCCTACAACAATTTTATTTCTTTTTGCAGGAAGGAAGCAGCACATCCCACGGGCACCCCTCCATTCACCTGTGCAGATATTTGAATCCTCTGCCCACTGGGCTGTGCAGAAATGTCTCTTTCCTCACCTCCATGGGCACGTGTGGAAGTGCTGCTGCTGCCCTGCCAGCCACCCGCACTGATGGGAATTGCTGCAGCACCTTGGCCTTGACCCACGTGAACCAGGGCTGTCTGCAGAGCAGAGCTACCACAGCAAGGCACAACAGCCCTGTATTTGCCCCATTTCTGATCTGCTCTGGCTTTGGGGACCTCACAGCAGCAGAGCTCCCCTCAGACCCCACTGCCAGCAGCGCCAGGCTTTGTTCGGCCATTTACGCCAACATAAAGTGAGAGCAAACTGCAAAGGAAGACAGAAAACCAGGGGCTCTGTGGCCAGCTGGGCAATAAACAGGCACCTCCACTAATAGGATTAAACTCTTGCTAGATTACAAGTGTGTCAAGTTTACAAACAGTCAGATTGGGGCCGTGCCCTCAATTTGCAGCGCTTGACACTACAGGTGGCGGCTCTGGGGCAGACACACCGAGCCTATTGGTACACACATTTGCAGTTGGAAGTTCAATATAATGCCCTCTTCCTCTTCAGTCAGACGTTTTCCTATTTTCCTTTTAGCATATTAAGTGGATCCCTACCTCAGTGCCTCTGTCTGGGTTCATTTCCCTGTCACTTGCTGCTGCACTGACAATTCATGTCTGCTGATGGCCAGCACAGTGGAGAAGCCAAGTACAAGCTGGAGTAGGTGTCTGCTCAGGGAGCAAAATAAAAATCTGAAAATTACCTCCAAAAAAATGGAGGAAACCTGGAACTGGGAGATTGTTTTGTGCTCTGCAGGTAAACAGATAAATGGTTGGATTAATAAAGTCCAGTTCTGCTTACTGATTCTCAGATGAGATTTGAACCCCAGTATTCCTGACTGCTCCAGTCTGTCTGTTCTGCACATCCCTGTACATTAATGAGCCACAGCAGCATCTCAGAAGGTGCTTGTCTTACCCTCCAGTGATGCAGCAGAGGGAAAGGGGCCACATTCTGGACAGCAGGCTGAAGGTCCAGCTCTGATCCGTGCCAGTGGCACAAGCAGAATGAAAATAAGATAATTAGGGAAGCACCTCAGAGGAAAATATCCCTTGCAAGGCAGGCAGGAGAAATTATTTCTTGGAGCTCTCTCTTGTGCAATGCAGCTCCTCTGGCACAGCTTTTCCACAGGGCTGAGGCAATTCCTCAGACAAAGGATGTGCTGGGCTCCATCACTGCTGCTGGGGAAGATGTGTGAGCCCATCTTGTGGGCACTGAGATGCTGCATGCTCAGCCCCACTGCCTTCATCTCCCCTCTGCTCTCAGAGAACTCTGCTGCAAGGATGCAGAAATTACCCTGAGCTGCTCAGCTGGGATAAATTAAGAGAGATTTTTCTTCTGCACATTTTGTTTTTCCTCTGTAGCCATGAAGAGGACAAATGCTGAACCTCCTGCCTGGAGCTGCCTCAGATGATGGCAGGGAGAAAATAGTAAAGGTTGTTTTGTCTGGTGCCTAAGTGGATAAAATGGCAGATTTGCCCTAAGAGAAAACTGGGTAATTTCTGAGACTGGCAGAACAATGCTCCTGCTAACAGTATCATGCTCAAAATCCCCTGTACACCCTTTCCAAATGCATTTTTAAACTGTTAGCACTTAAACAAGGGACAGAAGCAGCACTGCTAGGAAGGACAAGGGAAAGCAATATGAACTACATTACTTGGGTTTTAAAAGCAGCTTTAGGAACAGATTATCAGCCAGTGTAAGTCAATAAATCTGCACTGTTTTTAATAGAGTGACCCAGGCTTATGTGAGTTCTTCCTCTGCAAATAGCACCTCAGACCTTCCTGTTTACAGTGTCTCAAATTCATGCTTTGGGGATATTCCATTGTCAAAAGGGATCTATTTTTCTAACAGTTCTCTTGCAAATACATCCCCAAATGTGACAGCCAGACAACTCCCATACCAGCCCTGCTAATGGATTTCTGCAAAGTCTAGACCTGCATGCACTGTGCTTTGGGAATATGTTTGTTTTGAGTGCTACCAGAAATAGCATCTCCACCACTGTGCCATCAATTACATGGGTGCAACCCACAAGTAATTCTTCTACAGCTCTCCACTGAGAGCTCAGCATCTTGCTCCCAGCTAAAAGGAAGGAAAGGGACGGAAACCTTGAGTATCATGCCTGGTTATTACAAATACACTGTGGCACTGGGGATGTTCCCAGGCTGGGGCTGAGGTCCTCACCTGCAAAATGTCACAGAGCTTCATCTCTCCCTAAGCTTGGATATTTTCCCTCTTACAGGTATTATTTAAAATCTGAAATAAGGCTGAGGCAGCTCCAGCCATGTCCATTCCTGCATTCAACAAAATGCTCTGTTTTTATGGGAGAACAAGCAGAAAGTGCTGAAACAGCACTGAGCAACAGAGAACAGGCTCTGCTGAGGCACCTTTAGTAGAAGAAAATGCTGATGATGCAGGGCATCAAGACCAGAAAACATCAGAATTGCTTTAGTCAGGCTGAAAAAATGACATGCAATTATCAAAACCATTAGAAAAGGCTGCATTTGCAGGGACCCACCCAGAGACTGGATTACTGCCCCAGCTGCCTCTGCCTTGCTCAGGGGTTCCCTAAAATCCCACACTGAGCCCAGCCAGGGCAGGGACATCTGCAGGAGGGCACAGACCTGCACACAGGTCACCAACTCCATGCTAGGCACGAGTAAAACAAAATAAAAGCAGCTCTTGGGGATGCTGTGACCTTTGCTGTTACAGATGGGTTTATTCCAAATGACAGAAGCATTTAAATGACCGGGTAATGGTTTCCCCTCCAAAATTGCATTTCTTGCTACATCAGACATTGCTGATTCCTAAATTATAGTTTGCCTTTAAGTAGTTTTTTCCAGTCTTTTCTCCACAGGAGCTGGCTGGGACAGTGATATCATTCCTCAGGAAAAGCCACAAACTTTAAGTGAGCTACAGTCAAATCCAATTTAAAACAACACAAGCATTTAGAGTTACAAAAGAACAAAACTTTATACAGCCAGCTGGCCAGGGGAAAAAAAAACCACATAAAATCAAGGCTTATTTTGTGCAGCAGCAGATTTGAGTCAGTGTGCTGGCATTTTGGATGCAAATGCTGCAAGGGCAGAATGGGCTCTGCTGAGAATGGGGATAAAGGGGGGACTGTTGAAGAGCCTCATTCGTGCACTGGTGAAAAGCAAGTCCAGAGTGCAGCATGGAGTAACAACAGGGCAGACAAAGACAAAGAGCAGCCCAGAGGGGCTGGAGCCACAACAAGAGAGCAGGCAGGGAGTAACAAGCTTCTGTAGTGAGGAATGAAGTGAAACAAAAGGCTGGTCTGGGAAAGCTTTGGCAGCGGGAAAAAAAGGGCACATTTACACAGGTTTCTTCCAAATGGCCAGCTAACCACTGCTGCTTGCAAAGCTGTGCACACACCATGCTGGATGCCAGGTGAGATCCATGCTCAGGGCATGAGCAGGAGAGCAATGTCTTGCTAGGTCAGTTCTTGAATGGTAAGTCATTTGGGCAGGAATGCTGTCAGGGAAGGAGTCCTGCAAGGGAGAGCAGGGTTAGGAGCAGCACTGTGTTCAAGGACAGAATTTTGGTTCATGCAGTTATTAGGGTAGACAGCTTTAGGACTTTGGTTGTGTTTAGAGTGAGGAAAACGGTTGCAGTTATTACAGCGTACAGGTGGAAGTTGAGGAGGGTGAGTTTAGGGTTGTAGATGATAATGATTGCTATTTAGCCTAGGTGGGAGATGGAAGAAAAGGCTAGGATTTTTTGGATTTGTGTTTGTTTGAGACCCATTCATCCTCCCAGGGCTGCTGAGAGGATAGCCAGGATGGTTAAGAGTTTAGTGGTGGTGAGGTTATGTAGAGTAGTATGGGGGAGTGATGCTCCATAGCAGCACATCCAGGTGTTTACCTGGCACCCAAAATGTTCCCCACAACCAGGAGCACAAGGGGTACAAACATGGCCCTTCTGAGGCAGAGAAAGGAGACTCTGTGTGCGAGGCAACGTCCCCTCCCTATTGTGGGGGAAAGCAGAGCATCCTTATTGTCACAGGTGACAATTCAGGAGCAGTGCTGGTTTTCCCCTTGCCATGGAAGGCATTGGGCCATCAGACTGAGGTCATGGCCTGTAGTATTCTGTAGATTTCAGTGAGATTTGGACAAGGCTCTGCAGCTGGGCAAGAAATAAAAATCTCCATGCCTGAGAGATTCATGCACATCTCTATAGAAAAAGATTAGTCCAGGTCCAGTCCCTGCCACGTGCTGTACTCCAGCCTTTTTAGAACCTCTTGGAGGTTACATAATAATGTAAATTACAGGTTTATTCAGAATGACACCACCTGCACTGATGGACACTTCCTCCAAGCTGAGCAGGGGAAGCCCAGGACTGGGGAGCTGTGTCAAGCTGCAGGGCACAGCCTGCATTGCTGCAGGGCTCAGGAGGGAATCCTGTTCCTCCCACTCCTGCACACCCCACTGCTATGCCCAGGGAGCATTTCCAGCTAAAGAAACGAGCCAGCCAGGGGCAAAATGAAGGACTTGGAAGGTTAATGGTCTCATTTGGTGTGGCAAATCCTCTGAAATCCACTGACAATTTAGGAACATAATCCTCTCTCTTTTATTAGTGACATGCTTCAGTCCTCCCTACAAATCATAGGCTATATTTCCCCTGCACCACGAACTTATACCCAGTGATTTTCCTCAAAAAGGATGGGCTCCTCAAACTGCCTGCTAGGAATGTCTTTGCCCCTGAACACAGCGAGGATTAAGGTGTGAAATTCCTATTAGGGCAGGGGGATTAGGCTGTTGCATTTACATAAGAATTTGACACAGAGGATCAGTTCATCGGTGCTGATGCACAGCCTCTGTCAGGGGCTCAGAGCTGAATTCCCTGTTTCAGCAGACAGGGAAGCTCCTCCTTCACAAATGTACTTACATCTTTCTGCATGATGCTGCCTGGAAAGGCCCTGATCCCTTCAGTGATCGCTGTAAACCCCAAAGCATGAGCTGGAGGATTGCCTTGATTATTGTCTCCATACATCCAAAAGTAATCGGTGAGGAAACTGTTAGATTTAGAATCAGCAAAATCCATGCAAATACCACGAATGCAAAAAGCATCTGGGAAGCACCACCTCACGATGAAAACTGTGCCATAAGTGCCTGTATTAGAGTGACAAAATGTTTACAGGGCAAGAAAGAGATTATGGCTTAAGTATGTGTTTTTTAAGAAAGAAATTCCACCCTGGCTGCGGTTTATTCACTCAAAAGGTTCATGTAATAATACCCTGTGCAGGCATATGGGCGTAAATAAAAGGTCCAAAGCCCCCAGGTGTCCACTCCAACACTGGCTATGACAGCTCATGAGGGTGAGGACTAAAATTCAGAGTCCTCATTCTCACAAGCAGATCGGAAGATCACACCAATGCAGCCCTTTCCCTTTCCCTCAGCAGCTCTGCATGCCACATTTAGAACTGAGTGAGGCAGGTTCATTTCCACTTCAGCTCATGTTCCTCAATCTTTCTTGATTTTAGCCCCGGGAGCAGAGCAGCCCAAACTCTCAAAAGGTAGTTTTACTTCTTGGCACCTCAGGGCTTTTTATCTAGGAGGAAAATGCCAGAAACCAACAACACTTCGTGGTCTGGAGTTTAACAGCATCCATACATTAGTTTATCCATGTTAGTGTGCATTTCATCAGTGAACTGTAAACTTTTAGGGTTTATTTGTCACCACATAGCACCTTGCATTAATAAATTACCAAAAAGCCAATAACACCTGACTAGAAGCAACATATTATTCATTGCTTTATCTTTCACAATACCTGAGGAGCAGTGTGCTCTTCTGAGGCAGAGGAGGAGCCATTCATAGCTATTTCACAGATATGACCTGCACAGCACAGGATTATTACAAAGAATGAACAGGCAGGCAGTCACACACTGGATTAAGGAACAATGATTCATAAATCCAAATCCCCATCTCATATGTTGCTTTTATATAGAACCTGGTAAAAGCCTGCCTGAACCAGCAGTGGCAATCACAGCTTTTCATTTCATTCCTGCATTTTTTTCTGGAATAACAGGCCACTTCTGGCACATGCTGACTCGGGGAGGAAAAGGTGCATGCTAAAGAAGCCATAAATAGTATCTGCTGGTGCTCCCTTTTCTATTATGTTGACTTTGATTCAGGTCCTCACAATTACTGGGAACAAGAGAAAGATAAATAAAATTATCCCAGCTGTTTGTGGCGGACAGACAGCCCCAGCCTCCCAGCTGAGAGCTCTTTGTGCTGCTGAGAGCGTCACCAAGCAACCAGCCCTGGCAGCTGCCAGGCTCTGAGAGGTGAAAGCATGACTTATGGAAAGGAGGCAGCACACGTGAAGGCTGGGACTGAATCAATCTCAGCTTTGTCTCCTGCCTAAATATGGCACCAGAGTGCCCTCAGTGCATCCCACCCGCTGAGGGGGCAGAACCCGGATGCTTACTCTGTTTTAGAAGCCAGACCCTTGCAGAACTTGTTGGGGAAGATGAAACAGGAAAGCCTGATAGATATCAATATATAAATATTATGTATAATATTTATATATCATATATAAATATATTAAGTATATAATATATACAATATAACATATAGTATATATATATAATCTATTTAATGTATAATATTATATATATCTATTATATCTATCTATTATATATATAATATATATTATATATATTATATATAGAGAATATGGAAACTATAAGCGAGATTGAAATGAAAGCAAGCTTTGAGATACCTCAGTTACTGAACAACTGGAAAACAATGGTGTGGGTGGCTGAACGTAATCCCCTTTTGATGGAACAACACCCTCTGCTTGCAGACA
>JAHXMQ010003489.1:15772532-15790175 GCA_020466415.1 Ammodramus savannarum pratensis
GCAGAGATCTCTGTCTCTGTCCATCCTGACCATCCTACCCCCAACACTCCAACAAGAACTAAGATCAGGTATTCTGTAAGGTGTGCCATGAAAAGAAGGGGGGTTTAGTCTGTTATGATGCTGTTGAGAGTTCTCCTCTCCATCAGTCTTAGCTGGTGGTCCAAAAAGCAGCAGAAAGTGGCCCACGGTGCAGCTGCCAGAATGACTGCATTGTCTCAGCTGTAAGGCATACCCACGTGTAAGTCAAGTGGAGGTGAAAAAAGATTGTGTGGTAATTGGAACAATATGGCAAGGAAAGCAAAGCAAACAGGCAAATCCCCATGCACACAGGCAGGGAGTGAATAAAATGGGAGGAGGGGAAATGGAGAGATAAATGGCCATTCAAAGTGTGCTCTGCTTGCTCCTCATTGTACAGCACTGTTCAGAGAGGCATTGCTCTCTTAGAAAAGACATTCCTCCTGCAGGATTTAGGCAGGGCTGAGAAACCCTGGCTGGCACCTTCCCTGAGCCCCAGCATTGCCCAGCTCTCAGCAGTTCTACAATTGAGTCCTGTTTTACCTAAAGGCAGCTAAGACAGGGATGCGTGAAGACTCTTCCAACCCGGACATTAAAGACAAATTGACAAACTCATTTCAGCTCCCTGTGAGTTTAAATGTGTCACAGCAGCCCAGGCTGAAAACAGCAAATTAATTGCCTTGCTTGTGGTCACACAGTGCAGTTGGGTTCAGGCCAGGAGCCCTGAATACCTGCAGCACACTGCCCCTCATTGTGATATTTCCTGGGGCAGTTATCTTCTTCTGCTTTGGAGAAAAAGAAGGTCTTTGTCAGCTCTGCTGGGAAGAAAAAACCAAATTGGCTTTCACTCATTATGAGATCTATAAAACAGTGCTCAGTGCAATTTTGGCCCAACTTTATTTTTCCTTATCTGCTGTCCATATTACACCACACTGAACACACGCGACTGGAAACAATCCAAACAATGAATGTCAGGATCAGACAGCATTTTCTCCAGCATCTCCTTTTGGAAGAAAGGGCCTTCTGGAGAAATAGTGTAAAATGGAGCAGTTCTGCACTGCTTGGTACTAAATCACTACCTGCTGCCAAGAGCAGTGCAAAAACTTTAGGAAGAAATTCATGATATGGATGAGAATTCAAGGAAAAGCAGACATTTCAAGAGCTGTTCTCCATTTTAAAACTGCAAGAAATGCCAAGGCTGTAAAGATCTCTGTTGCTCTACAGTGCTAAAAATAACATTTGCCAACAACTCCATCAAGTCTCTTGCACAAAATTCAGCCTTATGGCTTTCATTTTGATTGTGAAATGAACACATCATTTTGCAAACCTCCATGACTGGGGCTGTCTAAAATGAAGGAAATCCCCAATACCATTTACTCTCAAAATATTAAAACTCACTAAAAGCAAAAAAAAAATAAAAATGATGCTTCAAATTTCAGCTGGTATTAAGAGATGTTAGTTCTTGTTTCTAATCCATTATGAAGGGCTTTCAAGTAGGCAAGAATAACGTTCTTAGATCCCAATGTTGGCTACCTAACTCGACTCTTTGATACACTTCATTTACATGTAATCCTGCAGCCTGCCAGCAGTTGATAAGGTTCCTGATATCTGCACATTTGAGAAAGAGAAGTTTAGTTCATGATGGGCTAAAGCTGAGCTCCATGATGGAAGGCTGCTCAGGTTTAGGGTTTCACACAGATTTTTTGCTTGTCTGCAAATGCTTCTCAGCATTTCTCCCCAAATAATTTATCTGCCAAGTTTAAAGTTCTTGACCAAGTTGAAATGGCTGCACTGGATTTTTGCTTTTTTTCCATTAGTAAAATATTTTATGACTTCCTGTTAACACTGGGTGCTGGGGAGGAAAGTGAGGGGTGTATTTTTCTCTCCACTCCATTTATACTACCTGGTAGTTAAAAGGAGAGCAAAAGTTACTGAAGTGGCTGAGAGAAGCCACAAATGCTGAGTTAGTGGCTGTGCAGCACATCTTACTGAAGGATGGACAGGTCCATATCCACCAAGACCAAGACATCTACAAGCACTGAATTTTATGGCACTCATGTAAAGAGCAGGGTTATTCTGTGCAGTTTTGACAAAAACTTTCATTTGACAAAAACATTAATGAACCATTTCAAAGGTTCCAAAGGTTCCACCAGAGAATCATAGAGCAGTTTGTGTTGGAGGGCACCTTTAGAGGGAATCCCATCCAAGCCCCCTGCCATGGGCAGGGACACCTTCCACCATCCCAGGCTGCTCCAAGCTCTGTCCAACCTGGCCTTGAACATTTCCAGGGATCCAGGGGCTTCTCATTGTAAAAAACTTAATTTGATCTAAATCTACCCTCTTTTAGTTTAAAACCATTAATCCTTGTCCCAGGCTAAGAATGTGCCCCCATCTTTATTATAAACGCCCTTTATTTACAGAAAGGCTGCACCATGCCATGCAGGGGGATAAGATGTGTCACCTGGCTGTAGAAATTCAAGGTATTCCCCATCTGCAGAGCTACAGTTGGAGCTTCTCTCAGCATCTTTGCACAACTGGAAACTTTGGGTCTCCAAAATAAGTGAAGCTGGCAGCCAGGTCATCTCCACAGCCAAACTCCCAGGTTCAAAGGCACAAAAATACAGCAAGAGTGGGCAGCAGGGGTGATTCAGCACTCAGCACTCCAGAAAAAAGAGGCTCTGACCATCTGTAACCCCCTTGCTGTCTCACCAAGCTCCAAAACCCTGCATGAACTCGAGCTCCCAAGCACCTGCAGGAGCCAGCCCAGCCTGCAGAAGGTGGGAGCACAATCCTCTGAGACACATCTGAGAACGTGGAGAGGTGAAGTGGAAAGATAAATGGAATGCAGCAATATTTTTAAAAGCTGCTCCTTTCTGTGTGAATTTTGAATGGGTACCATATGCTTTAGCATGCTGTTTTCATTCTCTGCTAAGATATTATTTACTAGCCTGCCTCAGCAAGGCGATCCTCTCTCCAGAATAGTTATTTTTAGCTTAAAAAGACAAATATAAGAGTAATTTCTACCAGTGCTGCTTTGAACTTACCATCATCCATTACCCTGCCTGTTTATCTCAGTCTCTCAAGCTTTTTGTTACCACAGTCCTTTCATCATCTTCACCAAGTGTTCCCACCTCCAGATCACTTCAGAAGATAGTAAACACCACTTGTTTATTGGTATTTTTCTTTACTCTGATAAGAAGTTATTTCTACCCTGGTTTCTTCTTCTAAACCTGTTTCAAATCTGTGATGACATTTTCACTTCTTATCACTACCTCAGGTTTCTTCACAGGACCCTTTCCTTCCTCATGAATTTTGAAGTCCAAATGTTTATTGGCTCTCCCCCATCCATGGTTTTATTATTTTATATTAATAGATCAGCAAGGTGAAAGGGATTTTTGCATGTTGTAGCACGTTTTTTTCACAATTTTGTCTTTCACTTGATTTATCCAGCACAGAAGCTGAATTTCCTGGTGTATTTTCACTGCCAGACACACAGAGGAGAGCAGGTACCGTTAGTCCCACTCTGCTCCTCTTTCTGCACGATTTTGGGCATGAGGGAGTGAGGAAGGGCACAAGAAGTGGCACAGCAATAACTTGAGGAAATGCTTATTTCACAGAAGAGTGCACACACCAGGAGATGCTTTGCCAAACACATTTCTGTTCCCTGCTCAGAGAACCTGAAGAGAGATGGAAAAAACAACACCTGCAGCCAGAAACTGTTCTGCCAGGAGCACAGGGAGGTGCTTCAGGTGAGAGATTAGACTGCTCTGCCACAGCCAGGAACTGATGCCCATGGGCAGGGATTGATGATGGATGGATGATGGATGGATGGATGGGTGGATGGATGGATGCATGGATGGATGGATGGATCCATGGATGGATGCATGGATGGATGGATGGATGATGGATGGATGGATGGATGGATGGATGGATGGATGGATGGATGCATGGATGGATGCATGGATGGATGCATGGATGGATGGATGATGGATGGATGGATGGATGGATCCATGGATGGATGGATCCATGGATGGATGGATGGATGGATGGATGGATGGATGGATGGATGGATATCCACAGCCAGGGATGGATGCATATGGGCAGGAATTGATGCCCACAGGCAGGGACGGATATCCACAGGCAGGAATTGATGCCCACAGACTAGAATGGATGCCCACAGCCAGGGATTGATGTCCACCTCCAGGAATTGATGCCCAGGGCCAGAAACTGATGCCCACGGCCAGGAATGGATGCCCAGAGCCAGCGATGGATGCCCATAGACAGGGATGGATGTCCATGGCCAGGGATTGATGCCCACAGGCAGGGGATGATGCCCACAGACTGGAATGGATGCCCATGGGCAGAAATTGACACCCACAGGTAGGAATTGATGCCCACAGCCAGGGATGGATGCCCACTACCCCAGCAGTGGGTCCTGCAGCCCCAGGGCATGCAGCAGCTAAGCAGGGAGCAGATGGTGAGGGCAGGGCAGGGCAGGGCAGGGCAGGGAGGAAGGAGCCCCAGCCCTGCTCTCCCCGGCTGCCCCGCAGGCTCAGGGGCTGCATAATGATTCCTGTGGAGCCAATCAAAGCTCCTTGAGCTCATTGTCCTCCTGATAGCAGAGCTCAGACCTGGAGCACTGGCAGGACTGACCTCTCATGCCAGCTCTGGCTGGAGCAAAATCCCCTGGAAAAATCCTGCTAATCAATGGGGTATATTATCTCATCTTCCCCATGTCAGGTTTTGTTCATAACTAAATCTCCCATTTGGGGGAAAAAAAAAAAAGGGAAAAAGAAACAGTAAAAGGTAGGATAGATCTAGCAGCCACTCTAGCTGAAAAATCCTTGTTCTGAGGTACTTTTCAAGATAAAAAATTACAAAAGCACCATGAGCTAATACACATTAATTTCCTACTTATTTTACATTATGTGGATAATTTAAAAACTGGTAATAAACACTGAGATTTGCATTTATGTCAAAGAATAATGTAAAAGTAAGCAAACATTTTCAAAGTGCAGTTAAAGACCACAGTGAGATGCCTTTGCTTTTGATTTATTAGGGTTAGGGAACAAAAAACAATAACATGGCTCGAGGATATCAGAGCACAACAATCCCAGTCCCGGGGATTCTTTAACTACAGGAAGAGTTAAGATTGCTTAGACAGCAAATTGAGCTACAGAGCTGTGTTGTACAACACTTGGTAAAATGTATTTATACAGATAAAAACGTGTTTACTCACACACACAGCGCTTGCAGTTAACCAAGGAACTAGAACTGGGTTTAATAATGTAGATTATTATTAAATATCCGCTATATAACACCCAGCAAGGCCTGGCTGCACATTGACATGGAACAGGGTGTGCCTGTGGCTGGGAGCAGTGAATGCTCTGGTTATTAGCCCTGCTTATTCCCCCCTATTCAGCCTGAGCAAATCTCCAGGAGCAGGCCTGCAGTTCCAGCTCTGTTTTAATCGATTTGCTGCAGCCTGAGGAGCACAGGGACAGCCCTGAGCTCTCACAGCTCCTCTCTGCACCTCCCCATGTGTGCAGGGCTACCTCAGCCAGCTAGGAAAAGGGTCACAGACATCTTTTATGAAAAATCCTTTCCTTAGGATTTTTCCTCCTGAGAAGCTGGGAGGCCTCAGGAACAAAATGTAAACAATGGTTATCTGCTGCTGTGGAATGCAACAGGTGCATCTGTGATTGGCCCTTGTTGGATGTTTGTAATTAATGGCCAATCAAAGTGAGCTGGCTCAGACACAGAGCCTGAGCCACAAACCTTTGTTATCATTCTTTGCTATTCTATTCTTAGCCAGCCTTCTGATGAAATCCTTTCTTCTATTCTTTTAGTATAGTTTTAATGTAATATATATCATAAAATAATAAATCAGCCTTCTGAAACATGGAGTCAGATCCTCTTCTCTTCCCCAATCCGAAAACCCGAACACCATCACAGAAAAGCTCCAGGGATTGCATCCAACTTGGTTTTTTCCTCCTCAGTTCCTTTTGCAGACACATTTCTGTGTGTCTTTTGTCACCCCTGGCAGAGCTGAGGGTGGATGGAGGCTGCATCCTCTGCAGGTGAGCAAGGCTATCCCTCATTCCCTTACTGAGCCATAAAAACACCTTTGTGGCCACTGGCATCATGGCCAAAAGACAGAGTCAGGAGGGTTTTGAAAACCTCCCACACTCACAGAGCCCTTAATATTTAAGTTCCATCTAGATACAGGCACTAGACACAAAAATGGATAATCTGGCTCAGCCCATGTGCAGTTTCAGAGGCAAGAGAGAAGGAAATGCTGTTGTGCTAAATGACAGCTCTATCCCAGCATTTCTCCCAGCCTCTGTTACCTGGTTGTTTGCCTTTATTCACACCTAGAGCAGGCTTTTCCTAGAGAAAAGTGTGAACTGTCTCATAACTTGCCTGCCACTGAGTGAAAACAGCTTTTTGGTTGAAGGCCAGTAAGAACTGGTCCTTGGTTGAAGGCCAGTAAGGGAAGAGAAGAAATGGTTTCAGGCAGTCCATAAAAAGAGATGAACTTGAAAGATGTGGAACATGGCACCAACCACGAGGAGATCCTCAAGGTGTGTCCCCCTGAGGGAATTCAGGGGTAATTACTCAATCTTTGAGCTACTGCAGGTAAGGAGAGGTGAGCAGAAATAATGTGCGATGCCACTCACAGCCTAAGGACCCTGGCACAGCAGAGTAAGCACAGAATTCACTGAATTCTGCTTATTCTGTGAATTCAGAATAAGCAAGATATCCCCATTACAAACAAGAGAAATTTACATATTTTCATTATTCCAAGTGATCAAAATAAGACATTTACAAGAATCCACACCCTTGCTCAGGATATTTTAAGTGTAACCTTCTCCCTCTCAGAGAAGGAGGGACTCTCATTCACATTGGAATTGCTGCTGAAGCATCAAAAAGGAACCAGAAACTCGAGTTTCACATAATGACACAAACTCACAATGGAAAAAACAACAAGGCTTTCTTGGCCTGTCCACAGCTCCAGATATTCAGCCTTATTTCCCTTGCTCATTTTCAGCCCATTTATTCCAAGATAAACCCTCTGGCACTACAGTGAATAATCCTCTTCTCTCTTGGGATTCAGAGTGAAAAGGGAACATGTCACTCTGTATGACAGAGAGAGCTGCTAAAATAAAGATGCTGCTGAGGATCGAATTTTGAGCGCACGTCTCGTTGGGGGTGTGAATGGCACCAGGATGCAGAACCAGGGGCCAACACCCCCAGGTCACCAGGTCAGCTCTGACTGCATCTTTCAATAATTCTGACAGCCTGCCATCTGTGGCACGAGGAGCAGGTGTTCATGTGGAGCATGGTCAGTGCATGGCTCTAAAATCAACCATTTCCAGCAAACAGCAGATCTGGAGTCTGCTTGTGGACTGGGAGCTTCACTGCCTTGAGAGAAAATGAATTTACAGAGATTTTTACCCCAGCCAATGAGTACACAAAGCCCTGTGCGTGGCAGGCAGGGGATGACACCTCCTCCAGAGCCTGAGAGTGAGGCAAAGCAATGGCAAAACACCCAGCAAAGTCTGCAAGATGATGTTGTCCTCCACTGCCTCCCTTTGCTCTACAAACAGAATTATAGAATGGTTTGGATTGAAAGGGACCGTAAAGCTCATTTAGTGCCACCTGGACACTGCCAGGGATGGGGCAGCCACAGCTTCTCTGGGCAACCTGTGCCAGGGCCTCACCACCCTCACAGGGAAGAATTTTTTTCTCCCCAATATCTAATTTAAATCTGCCCTCTGACAGTTTAAATCCATTTTCCCCTGTTTCCATCACTCCCTGTCTTGAGGAGTGGTCATACACTACACCAGGTGTAACCAGGTCACAGGAGAACAGGTCTGATAGAGAGTTCAGCTGCTGGGATCAGCCTGTGCCAGCTTTAGGAAGCACAGGAATCAGGATTCTGCTCCAGACAGGCCCCTCTTCACCCAGATTCTGTGGCCCACACACCCAGGGGAAACAGAAATTAATAAGCATGAGGTTTCTAAATAACATCTCAGGAAGTCTTCTGAATATTTTATCCTAAGTACTTAGCTACACACTCATGGAAGCTGGGCTTGCTCATTCTAGTGAGTGCTGAAATCCTTGTGGGATACCTGTGGACTAATTGGTTTTGTCTGTGTTAGTGTCTAGTCACTGCATGAATCAGGCAGTGCTGGAGCTGCAGCTTGCACTGAGAGCTCCCTGAAGAAGGAGAACTAGGCTGTGTTGTCTGGCTCTGTAAGTGGCTGAGTTCAGAAGTTCTCCAGCCCATACATTATTACTAATCCTCCCTGCATGACTCCCTGCTGCTGCAGAGCAGTGATCTCACGCGAGTGCCCCGAGCCAGAGCATCTGCAGCAGCCCTGGGGAGGAGGGAGCCTGGGTTTATCCCCATATCCTGAGGGATTTGGGCTGGGATCCTGCCTGCTCAGCCCTGGGGAGGAGGGAACCTGGGCTTCATCCTCATCCTGAGGGATTTGGGCAGGAATCCTGCCTGCTCAGCTCCTCTGCCCATCCTGAGGGATGTGGGCTGGGATCCTGCCTGCTCAGCCCTGGGGAGGAGGGAGCCTGGGTTTATCCCCATCCTGAGGGATTTGGACAAGAATCCTGCCTGCTCAGCTCCTCTGCCCAGCCAGACCTGCACTCTTTATCAAAATGGGAGATTTACACAGGGCCTGGCAAATCTCAGAAGAAGTTGAGAGAGGAAAGGGCTGAGGAGCAGATGCAAAGCAGATCTGGGTTTGTTGTTCCAGCTCTGTGAGGCAGGGAGGGAAGGTGGAACTCCCCTTAGCACTGGCTGCTGCAGGAGCCTTATAGAAGGTGGGACACAGAACACACTGCTCTCCTCTCCTGCTCTTCCCTCCAATTTCCTTTGAGGTTGAATTCCAGTGTCTCGCTATAAGACACAAAATACCACAACATGCACACACAAATCTCTTAAGGTTAAAAAGGGTGTTTAATTTCTGACTCCAGCATTTATAGATTTCTAAAAGTGACAGGGGATTGGAAGGTGACAGTGCCACCTCTCCAATGACACTGGACAAACTAACAGTCTATCAAATTTCTCCTCTTCTATAAAAGAATGCAAAACAATGAGTTATTTACAGAAAGTGTGTGAGAAAGTTCGTTACAAGAATGTAAACATCAGAAAGATTTAAAAAACTTAAAAAAGAAGACAACACCAGTGCATGGAACTGAGTGTTCTGGGGTCACTCCAAGGCAGCTCTTCAGCATCCTAAAAGGCAGCCAACAACCCAGAGGGAGGAGTTGATCTGACATCCTTCTCCACAATGTGTGCAATAACACAAAGCAATTTGCTCACTTTGTAGCCCTGAACCTGGTGCCTCAGGGTGTGAGTGAACTCCTGCCAGGGCTCTGCAGGGAACAGGCTCCCTCTGATCTTCCAGCAGTGCAGATGTTATGGGCACAGCCACACAGGTGTCACCTCCTTCCTCAGCTCCAATTACAGATTACAGCTCTGGGAGGCATTTTTCTATTTCAGCACAAACCTTGTTCCATGTCTCATTCATACAATTTCATTAATACAATCAATAAATCTACATTATCCTGGAAGAGTTTGGTCCACTGCTGTTATCAACACTTGATTGATTAATTTTTTACTACTTTTTTTTTTTTCCAAATAAAGCTTAAAATCAGTGCAGCAAGTCCAAAGTTTGGTTTCTCCAGTGCAACTTGTGGGAATGCCTTAGTGCAGTGAGATGCTTTATTATCAACTAATTTAGGAGATGCTAATCAACTTATCAACTAATCAACATCTCCTATTATCAGCTAATAGGAGATGCTTTATTGTCAAGTCATTTATTGAATTTGATCACAAAGTCTCAACCTTAAACTTGCTGTAAGCTTTGTCATCCTGCTTCTCCCTCTGTGGCTGCTGCCCTTCCTCAGTGCAGGAAATCTAAAATGAAATGGCAACTTTTGCCTGGCCAGGAGAGGTGGGCTGGCCCCCAGGGCACTGGCATCAGCTTTGCAAACACAGGATGGACTCCCCTCATCACCTGCCACTTGATATCCTTATCAAAGCTCAAGCTGCTAGAGGGGACCATTTTATTAAGACTGGAAATTCTATCGGGAGTGCAGTCACAAGTGCCCTGACATATGGAAATGGATGTAATTTCATCTGATGAGACAGCTAACACTGAGCTGGAGCAGCAGCACTGTGTCTGGGCAAGGGAACAGCCAATGAGCAGAGCATGGGAGACTTCTCCTCGTGTTTGAAGATTTCAAAGGCCAGAGGAGATCACTGATGTTATCATGGCTAAACCCACAATCTGCTCCCTGCTTGTTGGCCAGAATATCTCTATTTATGAGCAGCTAAAGCATAGAAGCTCTCCCTGCTCTGAACAGCCCCTATTCTGCTTATTTTTTGGTGATGATAATTGTTGGGTCACACAATGGGGTGTTTAGTTAATTAAGGCATGGCAATAAAACAGCTGGAAAAAAAGAAGAAATTCCACATCACAAAAGAATATCTTTTATACATAAAGTACAAAAGTACATAAAGTATCTTTTGTACATAAAGTAGAACTGGACTGATGAATTTCAGACTGATGCCTGATGAATTTCAGAGTATCACCAAACTCAGACAACGACCAATACAAAAAGGATTGATTTTTGTCACTGCATCTCTTCAGGCACTTGGCTGAACAACTCACAACACCTTGTAATAAAATACAGGGCAGGGAAAGAGGAGCTCAGGGTGCAGAGAACATCAGCTCTCACAGGTCACAGAGAGGAATGCAGGCAGAGCCCACCTGCAAGGCAAGGTGCTGACAGCAGCACGGGGCTGCCAGGGGTGCAGCAGCCTCCTGTGAACACCGACCCATTGTGCCCCATGGTGAGGAGGGAGCTCAAGCATGAGCAGGACAGGAAATCCACACAACCTCTGCAAGGTCTAGCTCAGCCTACTGCATTCAAAGCATCCCAATGCAACTCCATCCAGGGTCTCAAATTCTGCTTTCTAATTTGGCTTGTTAACGACACGGGGCAGGAGCTGTCATCATGTGTCTGTGAAGCAGCCAGGGCTCCCAGGAACCCAGACTTATTTGGGACATTGGGTAGAACTAGGAGCTTAAAAAAGGAGGAAGAATCTACCAAAATAACTGTTTTCCAGCATGATCCACAGGCCAGACCAATTTAAATTCTGGATGTGTGTATTTTAATTGTCTATATTTATATCTCAACACCACAGCAGTTGTAGTCACAGAACCAAGTACTGAATTTGGCCCATTACAGCATCTGCTTAATGCACTGAATTCTCTCACACACTCCATTTCCTGTACAGCCATGAAGTTCCAAAGTTAAATCTCTGTTTTGATCCCCTGTCATGCTCATTTTTGGTCAACTATTTGAAAACCTTTTGAGCTCAGGGGTGTGCATCCAGAGGTAATGCTGTGCTCCAGGGAGGGAAGAGCCTGAGCACAGACATCAGAAATATGTGCAAGTTAAATAAACTACTTAAACACAAGATGCTAATTTAGCAGCTTCAAGGGCCATATTTCTCCAGCCAACCCAAGACATAAAAAGACACAATTTCATTAAAATAACCTAACCCCACTGTTGTTTTGAGTGCTACATTTATTCAAACACAGCTCACCAGCTCTCAATTAGCTGCTTTGGCACTCCAACTGCAGCAGGTCTGTAATGCACAGAAATGTAATTATTCACACCACCCTGTCACTGCCACCACTGTCTGTACTTCTAAAGCATCTTGATTACTGCACTGATGAGCACTATGGAAATGCCTATAAATAAAATAATCATCTCCCTTCATTAAGTTCCAGCTCGTGGACTGAGGCAGGATGATTTCCCTTTGTACGTTCCTTTTGTAAATTTTATCATTTCACAACAGAGGGAGCAACGTGCCTCTGATGGCACTCAAAGAGACAGACTGTCAGGATTCTTGTCAGTATTTCAGCTTTGAGCAGCTTGCATTTTTGCATGAATATTTCCTCCTGAAAATAAAGCGCTGTTTGTCAGAACCACGCATGCAGTAATCTCTTTCTAATGTCAGCATCAGACATGCAAAACCTCCTAATGTCATGTCAGGAGGTCAGATTTTATGGAACAGTATGTCATGGAAACCCTTAGAGCCAGCATAACCTTCTAGCTCTGACTTCCACACTAAGAACACACATCTGTAATAAAGAACAAGCATTGAAGGAAACCTTCCACTAAAAACAAAGCCTTGGTGAACCAGGTTTGCTCCCCAGGAGGCTTCAACAGCAAATGGTGCTGCAAACAAATACCAAATATCCCATTATTGCCAAATCACAGTCCCACTGTCTTCAATAACTGCATTATTGGGTGTACATTTGCACACACTGAATCTCCCAGCAACATCTCCAACATGCAGTCAAATGTCTGATTTCATAAAATGGTGAATTATAAAGCCAGAGAAACAAGTTAAATGTCATATCAGGGCTGACCCTGTCTTGCTCTCCAACCAGAGGTGGAAGGGAATCACCACTTGCCCCTGCAAACAGCTAAAAAGGGGAGAAGAGAGCAGTCTAATGGAAGCTTGTGGAGCATCCCTATTTCTGCACCATCCAAAGCAACATCTCACCCCCAAAACTGCCAGCAGCTCTCAAAGAACTGAGGCCACTCACAGGTTCAGATTAAGATCCCCCTTCCCAGCTGGGAGAACAGCAGGACTCTGTGTCAGCAGGAGCAGGGATCTGCTCTCAGGCCACATCCAACCATGGAACCCTCTGCAAAGCTGCTGTGACCCCAAGGGCATGGCCTGTGCCCAGGTGTGATCACCTCAGGGAGCACAGGTCATTTTAGAACCTCCTTCCTCTTTCCCTGGTCTCTCCCAGGGTTTCCAGTGCACCTGTCCTGGTATCAGTGCTCATTTCCAGCAGGTTTTTGTGTCTGTGGACAGGCACTCTCTCATGTTCAAACTGTGCATCTGAGGAAGGAAAAGAGAAAGCTTTGGCAGACAGATGGGATTTTTTGTGCATCTGAAGCTGGAACCAGACAGTAACTAATGTGCAGGACACAGGATGGGACAAAGCAAGAATCACAGAATGGTTTGGGTTGGAAAGGACCTTAAAGATCATTTAGTTCCAGCCCTCTGCCATGGGCAGGGACACCAGACTATCAGGTCAGAGTGATATGCTGCTCTCCCAGACACTACACTGCACTCCTGGACTGTGCAGGACATTGTAGGAACCTGCATTTGGGATGAACATTTTTATTTGTAAAATCTGCATTTCCTTGGGCAGAGTACTTGAATCATTTTCTTGAATAATTTTCTCCAGAGACAGGACAGAGTTAATTTAATGCAAACCCATCAATCCCTAGAATAGCCAGCATCCAAACCCACACAAGAGATGTGCTGCCTGACTCCAGAATCTGGAGCAGGAAAAATAGTGACAAAAATAAAATCATTCCTCAATTACAATAAACAGAAATGTTAAATCAAGCTCAGAATCGTCCTTGAAGAATCTAACTCTTCCCAGCTCTAAAAATGATCCCCCACATTCCTTTAAGGCTTTTCATAGATACAGCAATACGAAATGGCTCGTTGCTGTGTAGCTGCTAACAAGAGACAGATGTTTCCTTCAGTTCCAGCAACATATAGACATGAAGCACATTTTGATGACCTGCTAAATATTTCTGACTCTTTCTGCACGTTACCTCCTCGTGCATTTAGTCAAGGAAATGCTCCACAGTTCCACACTTTCCCTGCTCACTCTGGAGCTGGCCAGAAGAGCATGCTTGGATCAACCGCTTTATCTTACAAGCCTTCACCAGAGGGCAAGGAAAGTCAAGCAACACGTTTTCTCTGAGTGGAGCCAAAGCTGGAGAGCTCTTCCAGTGAGTCCAGAGCCAGAGCACCTGGAGGCTGTGAGCCCAAGCCCCCCTGTTATTTATTTAGCTGGCCCAGAGGACACGCACCGCACGCCGGCATGCAGGGCGAGCATCTGCTCCACCCAGACCCATGGCTACATTTTTCACTTGGTATTAATATCAGGGAAAATTTAGAAACCTAACCACTGGCATGAGAAGCCATACTTCTAAGGCAACAGATGGCAGCAATCATCTCAGCTTAATTTTAGCCTTCAAGAATTGCTCTGAGTCAGCAAAGCTGTGCGACGAGAGGAACAAAAAGATGTAACATCTGTAAAAACCTCCTACCTGCTTCCCATCCAAGGTGTAGAGCTTTTTGACCACCCCTGTCTCCAGCTTGATAGCTTCAGTGATGTCAGTGAGGACCTGCTCGAAGGAGTGGGCTGTCTTCTTGTTGAGGAGCACGCGCACAGCCTTGCGCGGCTTCACCCCGCTGCGGATGATGGTCACCAGCTTGGGGCGCACGAAATCCTTGTTCTCCTTGGCCTGGGCACTGTTGCTGCTGGCCAGGGACTGAGGTGCTTTCTGGTTGGCAGAGGTCTTCACGTTGACAGACCAGTTGGGGTTGACATTCTTGGTGTACTCCACCTTCTTGAAGAAGTTGTCGGATGAGCAGACGTAACTCTCGCCTTGAGGAAGAAACGAGATTCTGCAGTAAGCGCCAGCTCTGTGCTCTTCCCCCACGAATCATGCACACCATTGATAATTGTTCCCATTAGCACTCCCACGACAGCTTGTTCTTAAAACATTCTGCCTTGTTTTAATGCTATATTTATGGTTATTTTAAATATTGCTGGTATTTCCACAAAATAAGCTTGTCAGACATCAGCAAATACATAAAATCACATGAACCAGGGGTTGAGAGAGGTTGAGTTATAAAGGTATTTAGGTACTTGAAGATGCAGCTAAGCCTTCCAAGAGCTTCAAAACACCAAATTAATTTGACCATCTTGATTATTTTATAAATTTGCCAGTTTTCCCTTTATTTTTACAGACCTAGATGCTACTTCAGTGTGCCATTCCCTGCCAAGAGGACATCAACATTCATCCACAAAGTGCCTTCTGCATCATGCCTGAAGAATAATCAAAATCTTGTCCTGAACAGTCTCCACTAAAAGCAGCCTTGATGAATCTAGCAGGCATAACAAATATGCACTGTTGGAGCATCAGTGGTTTATTAGGGAACAGACCTAGTGGCAGCTGAGATTAAACACTGCACCAAATACCACTCCTTGATTTACATGGCTGATACCAACCAAAAATACATTAAATCTGAATTTAGACATGGCAGAGAAGAGTTATAGGGTCTTTTTAGTAATTCCCAAAAAGCCCTTCCCTATCCCACCCAAAATTAGTTTCAGGCTTTGTCTGTAATTTACAGGATCCTATCTATCCAAGGTTTTAAAAGCACCTTAAAGGATTTGTAGGAGCTTCTTTTGGGCCTGCAAATCTGATGGATGCTGGAAGAGTTATTACTAGAATGAGACTGTAAACCAGTATCCCTAAGGGAATGTAGCTGTCTGGTCTGAAATGACTCAGGCTGCACTGAAAAAAAGTCACTCACTGCTGGAGGAAGAAGCTTTCGTCTCGCCATTAGATAAAATTTTAATAGGAACAGAAGGCATGACCTGTAGGATTTTAGAATCTCTTCTGGTGTTTTCTTTGTCTGATCTTACAGAATTAAGTTTTTCATGTACTACAATACCTTTGAAATCAAAATACAGATTTAACTCTTTTGAAAGATGATTTTTTTTTTTTTAAATAAACTCCTTCTCTACCAGAAACAGATTGGCTGCATTCCCTTGTCTGTCCCTGACTGCACACTCCAAGGCTCAGACATGTTTGAAAAGTCTATCCCCAAAGCCAAGTCTGGCTTCCCACCCAGGGATCTCTAGGACAGGATTTGACATCCAGTTGGCAAAATATGGATTTCCAAACATCCCACTGATTTTCACCTGGCCCAGGCACGTAACAGGCCCAGGATAAAATTCATATTGGAGCTCCTTCTGCTGACTAAACTGCACTTCTGATGGAGGCACCAGAACCCATGGTGAGACCACAACAGACACGCAAAAACCAGATTTTAACAGGCTTATAACAGCACTCTGTGTATTTCTCTCCCTGTTACTGACCAGGGTGTGATGCCACAAACAGCCATAGAAAAGATGCAGGATTCTCACTTATTTTAACCCCACCTTTGTACCTAATGTGCCACCGTGATGCCCACTCATGATGTTTGCATCACCAACTGCAGCTCTTCTCCATCAGGTGTATAAAAATGACCAAAATCCTTGATCAACAGGAAGCAGATATTCTGTTTCCCCATCTAAAGATGGAATACAAATACAGAAGAGAGCTGACAAGGCTTGTGATGAACACTCAGTTGGGCATTTTGTCAGTAGGTATACCCCAAACCAACAATAATCCCACCAGCAGGTTCTGTTGGCCTGAACAAACAGTAAAAATCTCTATTTGCTGACAGCAACACCCCTCAATAAACCAACCCTGCAGCCCTGCCCATAGCTGGAGCTCCTTAATCCCTAACATTTTGTGAATCTGACTCAATAAAAACTCAAATATACCCCCCAGAGTACCACGCATTATACAAAACTCCCTCTGGGGATATCCTTTTCCAGAAGCTTTGAATACTTCAGATCTCTCTGATTAATAAGTGATAAGTTGTGGTTTATTCATCTGCTTCAGCCAAGGAACACCTGGTGCAGAGCAGGCCCAGGCTTCTCTCCAGTTTCATGACTGGGAGAAGGGCAGCAAGGAGTCTGGAATGCTCCCAGGAATTAACCATCCTAAGAACCTGAGCCCTGCCAAGCCCATAATCCCCGGCCAGCAGAGCCCTCCTAAGTGTGCTCAGCAGAACTGTGCATTATCCTCTGAGAAAAGGGATTTCTCTGTTTAAATGCAGCACTAAGAATTAGTGATTTGAGTGCTGCTGTCACCCCAGCTTCCCTGTGCCAGCTCCTGACCTCACATTCACCTCTGTTTCCCCACCTGAAAAACAGAAATAAACTATCAGCCACTGAAGTGTGGCAAGGCTTGGCTTTCATCTGCATTTGACCTTCATCTGTATTATTTTCACAGTGAAAGAAAGTGCACATTTGCACTGTGTTCTGTAGACACCTGAGGTGCTAGAGCATATTTTTTCTTAACAAGTTGCATATTTTAAAGCAAGTTGAAGAGATTCTTGATGTGTCTGGTACAGTACCATTACTCTTAGTTCCAGCTGAGTCCTTTTGAGCTGCTCACTGCACAGCACAGCTGTTTGTGGATTTACACCACTGTACACCAAAGGAAACTGTGGCATGAAGGCAGAGCTCTTGTAGGGTTTGTTCCCCAGACGTGATCCTGGGCAGCTGTGCAGATCCACACACAGCCTCTTGAGCTGAGCTCACACTCACAAGTGCAAAATGGAATCTGCCTTTTCTCCCTTTGTCTCATTGAACCCAAACTCCAACAAATAAAATCCGTGCTGTACTCCATTCTAAAACTGGAGAAATTTCCTTGGAGAGACACTCCAGAAGAGCAGATCAGAGCAGCAGCTCTTCTCAGCAGCATCTCTGCAGTCACAGCAGCACAGCTCCAGGGAAGAGGAGCTTTTCTTCCCTTCCTCCCTGACCTAAGGATGTGACCTGAAGCTTTAACTTCATTTAAATATCACTTCAACTAATGTCTTCCCTAACTCAGTTTATGACCCTCAAACAGCAGCAAAATCATCAT
>JAHXMQ010003489.1:15790275-15800918 GCA_020466415.1 Ammodramus savannarum pratensis
CCAGTCAGAAAGGCCTACTCCAGCTAGAAAGGCCTACTCCAGCATGGCAAAATGAGCCCTGAAAGAATTCCCTTCCCTTGGCTCCTCCATGAACAGAAGCACTTCTTGTTCTGCTGGAGAAGTGGAAGAAATCCCTGAATAGAAATCACCTTCAGAACCAAAAGATGCCCCTAAAGAATTCTGGGCCCACACCAGTCCTGGCTGCACCTAGCTGGGGTGAGCAAGCAAATAAAACAGAGCCCCATGGAGAAATGTTCTTCTGTGGGATGTAATTAGCTGAGCTATCAGGCCAACAGACACCCACAGAAAACAATTCCACAGGTTACCAAGGTTTCAGTATGAAACTGCAGAAATTTCACTTTTCCAGGCAAACTGGAACACACACATAGGGTGGAGGATCCAGGATGTTTCCTATAAACCCCTCAGTCCCAGCACACACCAGACTCTTCAGTTCCAGGGTGGAGCCCCTCCTATGATTACTTTAAATGCTCTTGGACAAGATTATGGAAAATATTCCCAAGGGCATGACAGGATACAAAAAGCTTGGAATCACTTTGTGGAATATCTCACACAGCCCAAGAACATTTGCAATAAAACCACACTGAGCAAAACAAATCCTACTCAGCTTTTTCTGGAGTTTGATTTGAAACAAAGACAAATTTCAAAAGCAGCCCAAGACAGGGCATAAAATCCACCTTGGGATGTGCCTTGCCTTCACTCCCAGGTTGTGCCTCACTGTCCATTTCATTATGTCAGGAAGTTGAATATGGAAAAGCAGCAAAATTATGAAGAGAGCTAAAAAAATCCCTTCTGTCCTACAAAGAATTCATTTATGGGACAATGGGAACTGGAAGAAGTGGCCAAGAGCAGCATTTCCACTTTCGCTGCTGAAGTCAACGCACATCAGCTTCCACCTCTACCCAGCCCTCCATTCAAGGACAAAAAATAATCAGAGCTGAGGTGGGGCAACTTCTCATCACATGAAATCTTCAAGAAGAGGCTCAAAATGAACCAAACCACCACATCCAAATACCAAAGGAGCTAAATTTCAGCTGAAACTTGGATGAAAAATGTGAATTGCTCTATGATCATCATGAGAAAGGCTGCAAAGGATGGCACATGATTATTTTAGCATCTTTCATATGCAAGTCTGATCACAGCACAAGGCACAGAATTATCAGTTACAAGTGACTCACCAGTAAATGCAGCTCCATAAATCAACTTCCCAGAGCCCTGGCCACTGGAACCAATTCTATATGAAGGGGAATAAAGCCCACATGGTGCTCTTTTCCAAAATATTCATCTGCCACCATAAATAGCAGCACCTTGGGCTAACATCCACTCCTGATCCAGCCAGGGCAGTGGGACATGAGTGGAAGGATGAGCTGGAACAGGATCTGCTCTGCACTTGACCAGCACAGAGATTAAGGAGGAATGCAGTCCTAAGCAACATCAGCAGGTGCATTATTTATTTATATTAAAGCTTATTTTTATATTATTAATAATAATCATTATTATAGCTTATTATTTATTTCTATTAAAGCTGAATGCTGAAAATAGGAAGTCAGGATTGAGACAATGCCTACAGTGATGGAAGATGGCTGCTAGGACTGAAAAGGGGAAGAAAAAATGATCAGGTGGGAGGATTTTGAGAGAAGGTCACTGGGAGATGAGACAGATCCCTGGAAAAGAATGGAAAAACCAACCTGTGACCAGTGAGGGAGACCTCAGCTGGCAGCAAAAGGCACCTGTGTGACAGAGCTCTGAGGGCTTCCAAAATGTGGGATGTTAGGGTGCAGTACAGGAAAGGACCAAGAGGCTCAGCCCAACAGATGGAAGGAATGTGAAAAAAAAGTGTGGAAAAAAGAGTGTGAAAAACTTCACTTGTTCTCATTATGGGAGTAACCTTGAGTGCAGGGAAGAACTCTGGGTCTGGAGAACAAAGGGTGATTCCAAGCCCCATTAATTAGCAGCACACCACGTGGTTTTTGTTCACCTGAAATCTCTGTCTCTAGATATTGGTGCTGTGCAATATCATTCTCTACCCTTCAGAAGTACACTCAGGCTACACTATGTAAGTACATTTTTCAATTAGAAGTATTCAGGTGAACATGATGTGAAATATTGTCAGTAATTCACAAGTTTTTTCCATCAAACCACTGAGATGAGCCTCTTTGATGACTTTTCCTACATTTTACTTGTTTATTGGAAATTACAATGATAAATTAGCCCCATTATAGCAACAAGAACTGGTTTGGTTACCCTCAGTCTCCAAGCAGAAAGCCAATTTATAAAGCAGACATGCCATGGCTGTGTGTGCACTGTTCTTGTGTGTCACAGCAGAATTACTCCCAAATTCTGGGTTTCATGCAGGTATTTTGTATTTTGGCACACAGGTATTTTGTACACAGCTATGCAAACACCCAAGCTGAGGGCAGAGTTCACCACAAGGGCTGGTTATACCCACAGTGTTGTAAATTGCTTTTCTGCAACAGCAGTGTAGGTCACCCCTAGAAATGTGGGATCAATAACAGCGTGCAGACCTACTCTGGCATGGTCAAAAATGGATTCCTTTGTCTTCACTCTGCTCAGGTTTTATTTTCCCAGATGATGCTCTGCTGAGGACACAGCCACACAGACAATCATTTTGGTTTTAGTGCCTCTTTTTCAGGGCTGTTTTGGCAGAACAAAGCCAGAACCCAAATGCCAGCATCTTCTGTCTGTACCTCAGCCAGAAAAAATGTATTTTCATGAAGTAGGTACCTCCTTACCTGCAGAAAAACCCATTTAAAGGAGGTGTAACAACTAAAGCTTTCTTCACTTCACTGACAAAAAACAGGAAGAGTATAAGAGGAGGAAGATTGTAAAAAGAGAATAAAGAACTGCATTTTCTCCTGGAGTTATTTCCGAAGATTTGCATAAAACCTAGGACAAGCAGGACTGAGAGCTGCCATTAGAGAAAGGCTGTGGCCATATTAAGAGACCAGAATGAAACATGGCAGAATCTCTAAAATTAAGGGAGGCCACACCTCCATTCGACAGCTGCAAATGGGCTGAGAATAACTCCACCAGGAAGCATCGCAGCTCTGAACGGCAGCGATTCCTTCCCAGGAAAACTCTCCTCTATGGAAACCAGGATTTATTCCACGTCCTTGTCCCTGAGAAGTATTTTTGGGAGATGAGTATCCTGCCTGACAGGGAAGGAATGGGAGGGAGAACTGCTTCAGTCAAGGTCACACAATGACTCGCAGCGACGCTGCCCCTGCAGTTCGTGCCTCACTTCCATTGTCTTTCGCTAAAGGCAAAAGCCTCGTGGTTTTTTTGGTAGTCACCAAACTGGCAGGGGATGTCTGCCTGGGAGAAAAACACCAAGGAAAAGGGAAGAGCACCTCCCCTCCTGCAACAGGATATTCCAGGTCCGAACAAAGAATGAATGGATTGCTCGGGGAGGAGAAAAGCAGCGTGGCTGTGGTGCCCTCTGTCCACCCCACTGTGCTCTGGCAGAGCTGCCCTCGGGCAGGATGCACTGCCCATCCATCCCTGCATTGCCATCCCGGGGCTGCGCTGACCTGCCGGGAAATCAGCGAGCAGCACCCAGGGCTGGCAGCTGAGCAAACCTTCCCCCAGGGCACCCTTCCTTCCGAGCAGCATCGATTTCGGGCTCTTCCCTCACCCCGCAGAGGAGCAGGCACAGCCACAGCCCCTGGGGACACGGGGACACCTCGGCCCTGCCCCGAGCACCCCCAGGATGCTCCAGAGCCAGCGCAGCGACCGCTCCCCAAAGGCAGCGAGGCGCTCCCTTCCTCACAGCCCTGCAGCGCATGAACTCCCCGTGCCCTCCGTGTGCATCATCCCCCAGACCCCTTAGAGACAGCCCTGCACACCTCCACATTCCCTGAGCACGAACCCCAGCACAAAGAAACCCCCACAGTTCCCATCATTAACCCTCCTCACAGCCGCACGCATAAACCCCAAAATTCACCAAGCACAACCTGCCCGAACCGCCCTTCTCTATTCACGAGCCTCGCTCATTAAATCCCCTCCCTGATCAGGCTGTGTGAACTCCCAACACATCCCTGCGCAGCTCCCCAAACAGAGACCCCCGTGCCTTCCAACACCCGTCCCATCCCAGCACCCCTCTCCACACCCCCAGCTGCCCGCCCGGCCCATCCTACACCCCTGAGCACACACATTGTGGGCACCATACCCCAAAAACCCTGATACAGAGCACACAAACCCTTCCCAGCCCATCCCACACCCCAGTGTACACACACACCGTGTGTGCCATACCCAAAAACCCTACACAGAGCGCACAAACCGTTCCCACACCCCTGTGCACACTCACACGGTGTGTACCATACCCCAAAAACCCTACACGGAGCACACAAACACTTCCCAGCCCATCCCACACCCCTGTGCACACTCACACCGTGTGTGCCATACCCAAAAACCCTACACGGAGCACACAAACACTTCCCAGCCCATCCCACACTCAGGAACACCTCGGCCCCTCTTCCCCTTCCATTCATCCCCACCCACCCCACTGGGAAACCCAGCCGGGCTCACGCCAGCACGGACAAACGTGGGGACACCCTGAGACAGCCCCCGAGGCACGGACACGGACACACGGACACGGCCAGCAGCCAGACACACGGACATAGCTAGGAGCTGGACACGGCCAGGGGCCAGATACATGGACACGGCCAGCAGCCGGACACATGGACACGGCCACGAACTGGACACACCCCTCCAGCTGCGAGCCAGACACACGGACACGGCCGTGAGCCGGACACGCCCCTCCGGCCGCACACCTGCAGGGCACAGGGCACTGGGCACAGGGCACACGGCAGGGGTGGCCCCAGCCCCGGGCAGGCACAGCGGGGCTCGGCACCCCCCGAGCCGGGGAAAGGTGACCTTGCGGGCAGCCCCGAGTGCTGCAGCCCCCTCCCCATCCCTCCCTCCTCCTCCTCCTCACTGCACCAAGGGATGCTGATGGATGCTCGTTACCTTCCTCCAGCTCGTCCATGCTGCCGATCTTCCTGGAGCCATCGATGGTGTAAATGTAGCGCACGCCCTGGGGCAGGTTGATGTTGTCGGACAGGGAGCGGGTCAGGTCCGCCAGGAGGGCATCAAAACTTCGGAAGCGGTCGGAGGACACGGCGTATACAATCCCCTTGAAGTAGCGGTCCCCGTTGCGATAGAAACGAACCTTCTTGGCTTTCTTCTCGTTGCTGAGCGCCTGTAAGGTCCGGGTTCTGTAGAAGCTACAGTGAGCGCTGTGAGTGGGGCTGGGCAAGCCGTTCATCCGTGTGCCTCGCATGTTTCTGGACGCCTTGTCTCTTTCGTCAAAGTGTCCAAAATCAAGTTCCATAGTTTGGTGAGCCCTAAAGATCTGAAGCTGAAGGGCAGCAAGGAGAAGGGGAGAGAAGGAGGGCAAAGGGACAGGTTAGAGCCGCGATCCGGAGAGCAAAACCACGCTAAGGCTGTGCAGGACAGATGCATTTGGGAAGCGCCCCCTCCCCTGACCCAGATTTGTATCGATTCTGGGGACTGAGAGTAGGAGGGGTCCTCGCATTCTGAAAGGGATCCAACTACTGGGGGCAGGGAACACGTTTCCAGAGAGCTGCCTGCTCCTCCTGCACCTGGGAGTTTTCAAAGTGCAGCAAATTGGGACTTGGGGCCAAAGGGATACATGGCAATCACAACTCAGCCCCAAAAAAACTCATCCCGAACACCAGTTGGCAATGAATTAAACCTCTGAGCCCTGTGAGGTTTCCTTTGGCAACAGAAAACAAGGAGATCCCAGTAAGTCAGCCCTTCAATCTGTCGAATCACGGAAGGACCCAGAGCATCTGAATGTTTAACATTAGAATAAACTGGCATTTATGAAAGAATGGTCGCAGGGGAATAAGCAGTTTCTTTGTGACAGCCTGTTCAATAAGGGTTAGCAATGAGATCCAGCCCACCCTTCCCCCTATCCGCAGCCCCCTCCTAGCCCATCAATCAATTCCCAGGACCAGCCTACATCTCCAAGAAGAAATGACTGCAAAGAAAAAATCTGTCATTGAAACGCGGCTTCGGTAAGCTCTTTTCAGCCCGAGCCTCCTCTGAATTGCATTTTCGCTCCCGTTTAATGAGGAGGAGAAAATAAAGGGGCTATTTCCATCCCCCGCTCGCAGCCCTAAGTGATTTAATAGCTGGAAGTGCCCGTGCCCCAGGGACACGCCAACCCTGCTCCTCACCTTTCATTGTTCTGAGCGCTGCAAAGCCCAGGCTGGAGCTGACACCCAGCCGGCAGGAATTCTGCACTGTCTCTAGTTTATGCTCGAGAACAACCTTTCCCCTGCACCAAACCCCAACACAAAAGGAGAAGGAACCCCCTCAATGCTGCAATAGAGACCCTTCCTCTCCCCCAGCAGCACCAGGCACATGCACCTCTTGTACGCATTTCTCCTGTTAACACAGGGCTGAGAGGGGATTTACAGCGCTCGGCAGCCAGGTAGAAACCCAGGAAAAGCTGTTGCTATCTCATCCCCGCCCTTTACACTCGCCGGAATGAAGTTCCTTCCCTGTATTTTACAATGTCAGCGTGACCCATGCGAGAAAAAAAAATCATTGTTCCCAGGCTGCAGGGAGGCAGATGACAATGCAGGCATTGCACACAGAAACCCCGAATTGGGAACGTTCCCCCCACTATGCCAGCCGGGGTAGGTTCAGTCTGGTGTCATGCACTGAACAATGAAACAGCCGAGCAACTTCGGGAATGAATCAGAGGATGCTGGGGTTTTGATTTTAAAATGAGCTGCAGATGCTGTAAAGCAGCAAGAAAAGATTCCTCCTTTCTGTTACTTTTCTGCATGCAAGTCACTCGGGAAAGCTCTACTCACCGGTTTTCAGCGTGCAGGGTGGAGATGCTCAGAGAAAGAAAACCAGGCTCACTCTGCCTTTGTTGTCTGAGCTCCAAGCAAGAAATTCCTGCCAGGGTGGATGAGACGCCTCCTAGGTCCTAGTGCCTTGTTCCATCCCCTCACGGTAACTTTGCCTCAGTGATTCTCACTCTCACCATCAGCTGGCTGCTAACAGGCTGTGCTTGAGGGGAAAACGAGGTGCTGATTCCAGCTCTGGAGAGGTCAGCAAATCGGTGAACAAAAGGTTTAGAGGGGCACGCTTGGGGGTGGTGTTTGGAAGGATGCAAATTATTTCCCCTTGGATCCAATTGAACCAAGAAATCATCTGGCTCAGCAGAAAAATAAAAGGAAAAAAAAAAAAAAGGAAAAAAAGAGGAAAAAAAGCCAGGATAATTGCCCCAATCCTACAGGATTAGCACTACAGGGGGGGTCACAGTCACAATGCCACAGTGTGGCACAGTGCTGGCACAAGACTCCTGTGCATTAGGAGGGCAACTGAGAAAATCTCTGACCAGTAGAACTGGGCACAGTCCTGCTCCTGTGCTGGTTTTACACAGCATCTGTGGTTTACACTGGCAAGCAGAAAGGGAGAATTCACTTGGTGGTTCTGCATGAGGTGCCCCTGAATACTTTTCCTCTGTTGACATTGGACACAAGCCAAAGCCAGAGTGCTGAATCCCAGTTCATTCAAATCCCCAGGGGCTTCGGGATGGAGTCATCCAGCACAAGCCAAACCCAGCAGATCCAGCATGGCTCATATCCCACTGTAAGAGAAGTTTATTTTCTGATTCCATTACAGGAGGAGCCAGCTGTTAGAAAATTGCACTGAGCTCTTTCACTTTGACAGCAAAATCTTTCACCTGCTTTCTGGGTGGAGATTCCTGTACTGCAGCACCACTAACCCTGCTCCTAACCCCACTGGTGCTGGCCTCATCTTTGCATTAGAAAAGAATGGGATTTGGAAATGGGAGAGTTTTCCCATCTGTAGAAGGAAACCTTTCCTAACAACCCAGCGTCTGTTTCGAGTGAAAACATCAGATGTTGTCATTTTGGCACATCCCAGCAGTATCACATTTACACAGAAGGAGTTGGTATTTATTCCAGCTTTGTCTGCCCTGTGCATGATAGTCCAGGCTACACTGACACAAACCCACTGAGAGCTCCTTTCTGTCTGCCAGCAACTTTCACACATGACATTTGTAAAAAGTTTCTTATTCCCTGAAACCAGCCTTTTATTCAAAGGCTCCCACACATCCTCTGCTGGAGCTTTTGGCTGCTCCCTTGTGTGCGTGGTCAGATCACTGCAGAGGAGACAGAGCTGCTCTCCTCCCCCAGGAATCAGCCCTTGAGAGGAAGAACAGGGTCTGTCCTCTCCAGGGTATATTTCAGTATTTCTCTAGATTCAGTTGCTAGGGGTATGTGGGACTTCAAACCTTGTCCTTCCCATTTGGTCCTTTTTTCTGAATTAGATAATTCCTGGCTGTTCATCACCATGAGCTTAATCTGTCCAGAATTAACAATTCTTTCCTTTAACACAATACTGCTGTAAATATAAATCTGTCTGTGCTTTAAAAAATTGCCAAAAATATAAATCATTCAGCATGTGCCAAGTACAGCAGCAGCAAGAATAGAGGAAAGGAGAGTCTTCATTCAGCCCTCAGCTTTGACAGAGAAGAGGAAGATTTTTGGGATGCTGGCTCAGGATCCAGGTACCACTCCAAAGAAACCAGGCAGGATGGTGTAGATCCAGGTGGAATTGTACCATAATGTGCCAATTTCCCAAATTTGACTTGTGTGGGAAGTTCTGAGGGGAGAAAAGAGTGCCAAGCACCATTAACAGATGGCCCTTCTGTCTGCATCCCAGCCCATACCCTCTGTGAGATGAGTGTGTCTGCATGGACACCTCTGCTCAGGACAGGGACAGAAGCTTTTTGAAGCACAGGCACTTCCTTTGAAAAGCATTTTAAACTAATTACTCCAACAAGAGAACTGGAATTTGTCTCTGATTGAAGATAAGGTTTCTACAGCAAATCATGGTAATGTTCATCTTGGGTAAAACCTCGAGTTCCTCCTGAACAGCCCAAAGTGTTCCAGAACACCTCCTTCAATCCCTCCACAAGACCAGGAGGATCTCACAAGCCAGAGCACCATCAGAGGTGAAGAGCCCTGGAGCCAGACTGATTTCACATGTCCCCAGTGAAATCACACCATATTTGCTTCTCTCCAAGTGAGAACAGAATCACCTCAGAGCACAGACATCAGCCCAGAAATCAGCAGCAGTTTCTTGAGGAAAGCAAGGGCCTGCTCCTGACTTCATTTCTTCTTCAGAGCTTCTTCCCTGGCCTTAAGGAGTTAATGCCAGTCAAAACATATTTACATCAGAAGAGACTCACCCTCTGAGACATCATACTCTAAACAATTTTAGGCAGCGTGAGTGATTGAGAATTGAAAAGAAAATTCCACTTCCCATCAATAACTTCATCTGGCTGCAAAGGAAAGATAAATTTAGCTCTTCCCCCATTAAATTATCTACTTCAAATCAGGTGAATCATCTTTCCTCCAGGAAGGTAATATTTAGACTTTTGCCTGTGTCACTAAATCCATATAAATACATGTTTGTTGACATTGCTGAGCAACTGTGACACTTTGGAAAAGGACAGACTGCAGGTGACAGGGGTTGTGTGATGCTGTGTGCTAGCTTCTTCACATACACCTAGAAAATCCAGGTTTTAGCATCACCAGGAGCTGCAGTCTCAAACACTCTGTGTCAATGCCCTGTTGCTTTGCTATGCAGCTTCCTGACTTGTATAAAAATTGCCTCTGATGGCACAGCACAATGAACAGGAGATAAGTTAGGGTAAGATAAGGCAAGGTAAGACAAGCCAAGGTCTGGCTGTACCACAGAAACATGAAGTGATCACTGGGTTAGAAGAAAGTCTTGGATGAGCATCTCCATATCAGTCTATTTGGAAGCACATATTTAGTTACATTTCTTACTTTAACCTCTGTGGTTCTGGACAGTTTGGAAATTGTCATCCCTGATCACTGCTGTCAAAGCTCTGCTTGATGTAACTTAAACACCAAAACTCTCTGAAATGACAAATTGTTATTTCAGGGGTCTGACAAGGGTGTCAGGGCACTCACAGCTGAAATCTCATCAAGTCAGTGGCTCAATCTCAACCCTATAGAGCAACATCCTTCAAATCTGAATCTTCAGAAGAGCTGAGAGTTCATCAGAGAGTTATCCTATATCAGGATATAAAGTTCCTCCTACAGAATACTACAAGCTAACAAGCAATGGGGACTTGGCAGACTTTCACCACATAACATTTGTTTCCTTTGGAGATTTATTTTTATAGGGACCACACACACATCTGAAAGGCTTTTAAATAGCAAAGCTGGAGAGCCAAAGTCAGCCCAGGCACTGGGGAGAGGAGGGTGGATGGAGGGTCACCTCCAGAGCAGCTCCCCCTCTGCAAGCCTTAGAAACATCTGCAGGGGCTGCTCAGAAATTGAGGTTGAAGGACTGAACCCTTCAACCACTACAACCTCCAGAGAGGAGCAGGAGCAAAGTTTTCAGCATAAGTAAGGAGGAGAGGGTGGAAGAAGCAGCTGGGCTCTGAGGCCACCTGGGTGTGGGAGTGCTCAGCAGTGTCCCCTGGGTGGGAGCTGCCACTCCTCCACACCCCACAGGCTGTGCTGAGGAAAAGCATTTTAAACTTATTACAGGGAGCA
>JAHXMQ010003489.1:15801018-15812253 GCA_020466415.1 Ammodramus savannarum pratensis
GTCTCTTCCTTCAACATAAGACCCCTGTGAACACCATCACAGCCCTGGCAGATGCCCTCAATCTCAGCAGGTGACTTTAGCTTCAGGTATTTCTGAAATCTGGGAGCCAGGGGCCTTTGCATCCTCTGAGGGACCATCAGGAAGCAGGCTGAAAGTGGAAAGGCAATTTTCTGTGCTGAATATCTGGAAACTGTGCAGCTCAATGAACTCAAGATATTCCAAATGCATCCAGATACAACAAAGCATTAAACCCCACAGCAGTCATCCAAAAGGAAAATACCTTCTGCACTAGATCTCTTCTGGCTCAGTCCACTCCCTCCTACAGCAAACCACCACAATTAATAAATCTTTGCCAGCTGAAAACAAATTCCCTGACAGCAGGAAGTGCAGCACCCCACCCCAGCACACCCCTGTGTATTTTGGGTGAACTCTGCCAGAACCAGTGAGTTCCTGGAGCCAGGTTCTGGTGGCAGCTCAGTGGCAGCATTTTCCCCTAAAATCAAAATGCAAATCTTGCAGAAATCCATGGCTGTGCCTGCCTCATACACTGCCTGTACCCAGGGATGTGCAGAACCCCTCTGAGCTTGTCAGAACATTTGTGCTGACCACACATGGATGATACATGGTCTGTGAGCCCCAGGTCATGACAAATGGAACAGCAAAACTTCCAAATTCTCCTTTTTCCAAGGGCTGCATCATAGTTAGGAGACTTGTGACCAAGAATTTAATAACTTCTTGGTAATTTCATTTTTTACAGTAATTGGAATTGAATACCTGATTGCCAGCCTCTCTCAAAATGCCTGCTGAGCACAACACTGGCTTGAAGGACTTTCCTGATGGAATTCTAAGTGATGGAAAGGAAAATCCCATCAAAGCCATCACGGGGGATCATGTCACATTCAAGCTGGAAGTGCAAGATGTTTCCTCTCAAACACAGATCCTTTCTGTCACTCTGGAGGCAGTGACGGTGAAATCAGGTGACACTGGGGAAGCATTTGTAAAAGAGACCCGAGTAGATCATCTTAAAAGCATAGAAATCCCAACAAGAGACCATTTCAGAAGTTGTTTTCCATGAGATTTCCACTCAGTAAATGCCATCCCAGACCAAGCCCAGCAGAGGCTGCAGGATTTGCTGTATCAGTGTCCCAGGAGTAGGGCAGTAGAGCAGGAATAAAGAGGTAGAAAAGCAGGTAAAGAAAGATTTTGTGCCTGTTTTAGAGATGGTTTCAATTTGTTTTGTCCTAAAAATACAGACAGCACTATTGAATGGTGTTTTTTTTTCACGGCAGCAAATATTCCACAGCTATTTTGCTATTGTTCCTCAGGCACACATATCATGTACCTACAATAAACTATTGAAAATCGGTGCTTTCCATCTGTACTGGCATTTAGAGGTAGATGCAGCAATGAGAAAACTCATTTAGCTACATCAAAAGAAAAGCTTATCTGCCCCAAGTCTCATGCAAATGAGGAGCACGCTGACAGACCATTGTTTAAACATCAATGAGCTGAGGGCTCCTGTCTGCAGAGCTGCAGAGAGACACAGAATCCGAGTCTGACAGGATGGAGGAACAATTAAACACTGAGCACAAGGTCAGCATCTTCAACCCCCTTTCCCCAGCAGGGAGAGCCAGCACTGCAAACTCTGCCCCAAAAGGAACCAAATATGGTTTTTTTCTCCTCCTGTAATTCCTGGGTCTGGCACACAGCATTGCCCTGTTGTTTACAGGGCACCCTGAGCACAGGAAGGAAGCAGGTTCCAAACACATCCTGACAGGCAAGGCCCTGACCCAAGCAGCCCCTGAGGCACCCAGGGATTTCTAAAACACCTCCTGAAGACCTGCAGAGGTGGATCCCTGTGTGGTTTTAATCTTTAGAGCAAAGGTTACAGTATGGAAACACTGTGGGACACTCTGCCTTCTAAATAGCTTTATTTCAAGTACTGAAACTGGAGCTGAACTTGTGCAGCTCTTCCCCTGCTCCCTCCACACGCAGCAGAGCTGTGCTGAGGTGAGAGATGGCTGCAGGCAGAAGTTCTCCCTGTCTACAGTGAGACCATCAAGAGAAAAGCACTGAGCATCAATAATGCCCCTGGACAGATGATTGGAGAGAAGCATCATCCAGCAGGGAGACAATGACTTCGGCACTCACCTTTTTAGGAAAAAAAGTAGTACCCTTTTACCTGTGAACATCTGCAACTTGCTGGAAAAGTCCTTTCTAGCATTGCAATGGAGGAGGAGATGATTGTAGGAGCTACTGGACAAGAGGCCAACTTCAGAAACTCCACAGAAATGGTTCTGATGCTATTTTGTCTCCAGGTTAGAAAGGTTCTGTTCATCAGGAAACCCTCCCAGAGGGGCACACACTACTCACAGATTATTTTATGAAATTCCCAGCCTGGAAAATTTTCTGAACCACTGAGTAACTGAATAGAGGGATGAGAACCATATCAGAACATCAGGATTCGTATCCCAAAGTTTGGATGAAGAGCCAGGCCAAGAAGAAGCTCCTGGTCTCCTCTGAGGGTGCTGTCAAGAACATTTCTGATTCCATGAGCTCTCCTAGGGGTTACCCAACATCAGCTATGTAAACACTCACACTGAGTAAGCACAGCAGCTGCTCAGGCACCAAAAAACCAGCAGGTTTCCAGTTAAAATCCATTCTGAGCAGTTATCAGTCACCACAGAGCTGCAGCCAAGGAGCAGCTACTTGCAAGGAATCACAAGGGAATTCTGGCTGTTTCCTGTGGCCCCAAACTCCAGGGAAACAAAACCTAGAACCACTGTCTGTGCAGTGTGTAAATTCACTCAGTGTGAGTTTGAGTTCTGTCTCTACATGGGATGCACAGGGCAAGTGGCTCAAGCCAGAAAATCAACTGATGAATGCTGTGGTAGTGAAAAAAAAAAAAAAGATAAAGATGATTTTCAATCCTGGCTAGCTGCAAGCAAATGGTATCATCAGCAGCCTGACTTTATCCAGGGCCCTGTGGACTGTAACCACAGTCATCTCTTTCATTAGAGAACCAAACTGCAAAGGCTCTCCTGCAGCAGCAGCAGTGCCCAGTGCTGTGTGTACATTAAACCCCAGAATGTGCCCATCCCACCTTTGCACTGTGGGATAATGGTTTATTGTGATATAATTGCTACAGGCACTGCTTTTGCCCAGCTCCTGCTTTGCTTTAACTCCCAGAGCTGCAGCTCAGCTGCTGCAGCCCCAGTGCAGAGCCAGGGTGAGCCACAAGCACTGACAGGACATTGTTTGGTCCTGTATCCATGGAATGCTCTGCTGCTCTGAGCCCAGGTTTGATTCTGTTTCTAATTAGAAACCCAAACTGCCTGTTGGATTAGATGACTTCCACTCTCTAGGCAACCCAACAAATATTTTCCATTTTCTCCTTACTTTTCTGAGCCCTGCAAGCACAGGGAGCACTCTGCCCAGTTAAACCCAGTTTAACTGCAGGCCCACCCAGCATGAACAGCCCTGGCCATGGCCATGACTGGTTCCACTGTACTCACCCTGCAGCCCCAGCTCTGCTGACCAGCCCAAATCTCCAGTTTGTGGGCTCAGGCTGTGGCCATAACCCTGGCAGAGAGCTATGAAAGGCAGGGCTTGTTTCACTTTTAGGCCAAATCACCTCCAGGCTGGTCAAGCCAGAGATGCTTTCATATTCTTCTTGATGGCACTTTTCCCTCACTTCACTGTGGGACAGGACATCCATTCCAGGCCTCCTTCCTCATGTCTTCCATGGAGAGAGGACCTGAAAGGAGGTCTAGTTGTGCTCCCTGCAGTGCTAATTATTATATTTTTTATAATTATTAACACAATAATTATATATGGTAATTATTATATCACGTACCCCTGCTAAATTATTGTGTTAAATAATTTATATTAAACTATTATAAAATATAATATATTTCTATTATACATATTTCTATTAATTATTAAACACAATATATTTCTATTAAGTTACATAAATAATATTAAATTATTATCATAGTAGATATTATTTTTATTAAGTATTAAATAATAATTTAATATAATTTTAATTATTTTAAATATAATTTTAAAATAATTTTAATTTTTATATAATTTAATACTTGAATATTATGTAATACTATACTATAATATACTATAATATGCTATACTATACTATAATATAATATAATTTTAATATATAATATTTAATATAACTTAATAGTTAATAGAAACAATATCTACTATGATAATAAATTTATAGTATTTATATAATTATAGTATATATTATAGTAGGTATTGTTTATATTAAATATTAATATTAATTACGCTATTAAATAATTATGTCACACACCCCAGCCAAAGAGAATACCTGGGTGTTTAGACCCTAACCAGCCACTCTGCAGCAGAGACACCTTTGTGGTACTCCCAAAAAAACTCATTTCAGTGATCCTTTAAGTCACCCCACTCACAGAAAGTGACATTAGCGCACTCTGTGTCCCTGTGAGCGAGGAAGAAAGGACAGGAAATATTGATGAGGCTCCAATATTGGTGAGTTCAGTGCCCTGGGCGCGATGCCCATGCCAGGCTCTGTCACCGGAGGGACCCGCGGTGCCACCGCGTGGTGACACCGAGCACCGGGACGGGCACGGCTCGGGCTGGCAGCGCTGTCACACAGCCCTGCACACGAGGGTGACCAGCACACACCGACACCACCAGCGCCTCTGGGATAATGTCATTAAAAATGGGAAAAAAACCCAAAACCTGCGCAGCGCCATCAGCACTCGGAAGGGAGGGAGATGTGTGAGGGGAGGAGAGAAGCTGAGCCCAGGGAGAAGGGAGGAGTAGGGGGAGAAGGTATTTCATTATTTGCTTTTATTTCTCACTGCCCTGCTCTGATTTGATTTGTAATAATTCATTTCCCCAGGACGAATCTGTTTTGCCCGCGACAGTAATTGCAGAGCGATCTCTCTGGCCTTATCTCCCCCACGAGCTTTTCATCACATCTTCCTCTCCCTGTTCAGCTTCTCTCAAACCATTCTGAATGGTTATTCAGGTATGGACTGCCTGACAGGATCAGAAGATCCCTTCCTTAGGCTACACCAGTTTATAAATTGGGCTATTTCAGGGGAAAAACCCCTCCCTAGATGGAGTTTTGGCTCAGTCAATATTGCATTGAAACAGCTGTAATGAGCCTTATGGGGTCAGCCCAAGGAAGACACTTGAAGGAGGAGTCACAGGACACTTCACCTTCTGTCCCGGTTTGCAGTGTCCCCTCTGTCCCCAGCAGTTAAACGCGGTGCCAGCAGATGGCAATCCAAGAAGGGTTTGAGCTCCCAGCAGCTGCCACAGCCACGGGGCTGTCACAGCCTTGGGGACCAGCTGCCTTCCCTGCCCCAAGCTCTGCTGGAACCCTGGGTGTTGAGAATGTCAGACTTTCTGTGCTGCCAGGCACTGACCCACAAGAGAACACTGCATTGACCTGAGACCGTGGAGAAACTTCCAAAATGGAATGACAGGACTGGGATTGTGGGTGTGGAGTTTGAATAGAAGTGTGTGACATCACAGGGTGGAAAACTTAGTTTAAGGTTTTAGAATATTGTAATATATATAAAGCTAAGATAGGTCAGAGGCTGGTTCTTCTTCTTCTCCATGGGTGTGGGTGGTTTTGTGTAATTGGATAAAAAAAGTCCACATTGCAGCCACGGGTGGTTGGTTATTGGGTTAAAAGTGTTGTCATCTTATCACAGAGGTTCCATACTGTTGTCTCCTTATCACAGAAATTTCATACCTGCTTGGTGTTCCTCATGGGCAGCTCCTCAGAGCACTGACTCTTTCTCCTTCACAGAGCAGCCAACTAACTCCAGCTCCCTTCTCAATACCACCCCACTCTTTTATAGCATCTTCTTTTCATTGGTTACAGCTGTGGCCTGTTAAAGTCAGGCCTGTTCCTAATGTTTGATAATTGACCCAGCTGCAGCTCCTTAGGGGTGAGATTACTTTCTACACTATCCTTATTTTCTTATATTCTATCCCCCTACATAAAAGTAAAATAATTTAGGTGACATTTCTTAATTGGACATTTTATCCTTAAAAGGCCTTGTAGAGAAAAAGAGATGGAGCTCCATTTTTAGTTTGTTAGAGTGGAGTGCTGTAGAACTCACGGTTTGTGAGACTGTAACATGGATAAGAACTAACAAACCTCTGAGTCCAAACAAGAAATAGCATCTCATATTGGGCATTTTATCCCAACCCTGGCAAAAAAGAAGCAAAGACTCCACACTGTGCCACTCCAGCCAAACCTCTGAAGGAGCTCAGAGGCTGAAGAGAACACCTGGGTGCTTTAGACTCCAGCCAACCTCTCTACAGTAGCATAACTTTATGGTATTCCCCAAAATACCCATCTCTGTAATGGGTATTTAACTCATCCCATGGAATTCTTACCCATTTCAATAGCCTTTAACTCATCCCATGGAATTCTTGCCCATTTCAATAGCCTTTAACTCATCCCATGGAATTCTTACTGGCCTCTCAGTGCTGGCACATGGAAGTTCACCCCACTGCAGGTGGTCACTGTGATTTAGCAGTGTCAGTGTCCCTTTTCTCTCCCACCCCTGCAGGGTGGGTGCAGGTGGTTTCCTTTGAGCAGTGCTGTTCAAGGCACAGCATTGATCTCACACGCTCTGGCATTTCAGGCAGCACAAATCCATCTGCCCTCAGCCCATGTTCTCACATCTCCATGCTCAGGAACTCATTTCAGCCAGCTCTAGAAGAGCTCCTACTTTATGCAGTGAATTGCTGTTCATATTTCCCTCTTCCTCCAACAATAACTGATTAGGGTTTAGATGCAGAAACATTTTCAGTAGTGCTTTAAGCAGAGTCCTCCTGGATTTTTCAGAGGCTGTCGGGGAGCAGGTCTGATGTTCTCTGCAGACTTGCTGTGCTGCCTGCTTTGAAGGAGCAAAACTCATCTTGGTGCAAGTCCAAGTGAAAGTAATGGACCTCTCTCTGATCCTAAACACATTTATGCTCTTAACCCTAGTAACCCTCTCCACCCCATCCTATTCCCTCTTCTATCCAACAACCTCAAAAATACCCCTAGCACAATTATAAACCCAGTCAAAACTTCCTTTTTAATCAGCCTAGTCCCAATAACAATTTACATCCACTCCAGAAAAGAAACAGAAATCAGCCACAGGACCAGGGTGCCCTAGGGCTGAAGCTAGAGCAGGAATTCAGACAAGCCACAGCCCACGTGCTTCTCCCTCATGTTCCTGTCAATGGCTCAGCTCTGTGCTGAGAAAGAGCCCACCCAAGGTGCCTGTCTGGTGACTGGGTCTACATGAGAGATATCTGCTCAGATTAGAGTCCAGAATATTCTTAAACCTGTGCTTCTACATCCACAAAGTGGAGAATTTAGATATGAAATAGAGAGCACTGCTCAGGCTTCCCAGCACTTGAACAAACCCCAAACCCAGGCACATTTTCACCAATGTGAGTTTTCTTGAGGAGAAAAACTGTTGATTATCCCTCCACAGGGCAAAGCAGCTGCTGTGGTAAACACATCTAGAAGGACCTGTAGTGACCACTTGGAGCCATTAAAGGGGATGTGAGTGATCTGCCTGGTGAGGGATGAGATTACAGCAGCATCCTGCTAATTAATAGACAGGAGGTCCCATCCACTGAACTACTGATTGAGCTGGTGCTTTTAATTAGACTCTGAGTTGCTGTGCTGCAGGGCTGCTTTCCAACCCCTCACCCAGGACAGAGATTAGCAGTAGTTTTATGCTAATTTATGTTGGCTGAAAAGCTGGTGATTTTAGGAGACATTTAGATTTCAGGGAGGAACTACTTATTAATATTCATCTCAGCTCCTGTAAATACATTTCTAATCCACTGCAGGATTTAGAGGGCTGTGGATGGCAGCTGTGTCACTGCTCACATTGGATTTGTTGCAGAGCAGGGGTCGTGTTGGGTCAGGGGGTGTTGGAGCAGAGCTGTGGCAGGGTGGGCACAGCTCACAGCTGTGGCATGTGGTAGGTGGCATTTCTGTGCTTCTGCCACAGTGACAGGGGCTGGACAAGTCCCAGGATGAGCACACACAATCTCTTGGGCTTTTCCTAATTCTGATTTCTCAAACTAACTTCAAGTTAGAGAGGAGGTAGAGCTCAGCTTTATCTTACGGTTCTTCAGGGGCTCTCTAAGCCTTTCCTTTGCATAATATTTGTTCTCTGTCTTGCATTTCCCAAACACCTTCATATATCCCTTTGCCCCAAAGGAAAGGAGAGCTCAAACTCAAATTATACTTGCTAATATGAAACAATCACTCATCACACTTTCAACTTTGCTACTCCCCACCCAAACTCCTCCCTCCAGTTCAGCCACAATCCAGCTGGATATGGGCATCCCAGAAAGTGGCACCATTTTCTATATTCTCTGCACACACATGGCCATGCACTGACCCTTCCACATGCCTCCATTTACTTTCCCATCAATAACAACTGGTTCCAGTATTGCAGCAAACACCACAGTCAAGGGATGCACAATACACAGAGCAGCTCCATGCTACATCAGAAGACTCCAAGCATCTGCTCTCCTTGTTCTTCAGCCCAGCCCTTTACCCCCCTCATGTTGATGCCCTGCCCCTGTGTGCCCTCTGCTCCCTTTGGTGGTTGCTCAGCACACCTGGGCACTCCATGGCTCATTGCTGTCAGTGCTGCTCACCTGTTGCTCACAGCTGTGCCCACTGGGGATGGGGCTGGGCCAGCCCATCCCAGTGACCCCAAACTGTGCCTACAGCCCCATCCCAGTGACCCCAAACTGTGCCCACAGCCCCATCCCAGTGACCCCAAACTGTGCCTACAGCACAGCCCTATCCCAGTGACACCACACTGTGCCTACATTCCAGGATAACTTTTTTTGCTGTGGCTAGCCCATATTGGTTTCAGGACAGCAGGAAAATTTATTTTTTTCTAAGAAATACACTTAGAAAAGTATTACTTTTATTACCATGAAAGAATGGTATACTAAAACTATACCAAAGAGTAGAGAAAGGATACAAACAGAAGGCTTAACAAGAATGATAATGAAAAATTCATGACTTGCCAGAGCCTTGACACAGCCAGCTGGTGATTGGCCATTAAGTTAAAACAATGCACATGAAACCATTCAAAAAACGACCAGTTGGTAAACAATCTCCAGACCACATTCCAAAGCAGCAAAAACAGGAGAAGCAATCAGATAATTATTGTTTTCATTTCTCTCTGAGGCTTCTCAGCTTCCCAGGAGAAGAATCCTGGGCAAAGGGATGTTTCAGAAAATGTGACAGTGACAAAAAAGATGGCAAGAGCATGGTAAAGAGAATGAGAGTGAGAGGTTCCCATTACAATACAATAAATCTTCTGTGTTGAATATTCTGATTCTCACAATCCAATCTAACACAATATACAAATCCTACAGTATTTCCATACAGCCTATAAGAATCATTACATTACCATACTGTGTTACATTTTAAACCCCAAAAACTCCTCTTTGGGCCCCTTCTGCCAAGCTGTAGGGTCTGTTCTGACCCTTGGGCTTGTCTGCAAGCAGAGGGTGTTGTTCCATCAAAAGGGGATTACCTTCAGCCAGCCACACCATTGTTTTCCAGTTGTTCAGTAACTGAGGTATCTCAAAGCTTGCTTGCATTTCAGTCTTGCTTATAGTTTCCACATTCTCTCTATATAATATATATTATATATATAATAGATAGATACAATATATATAATATATATAATATTATATATTAAATAGAGTATATATAATATATATACTATATGTTATATAGCATATATTATATACTTAGTATATTTATATATGATATATAGATATTATACATAATATTTATATATTGATATCTATCAGTCTTTCCTGTTTCATGTTCCCCAACATTTGGATTTGTGTCTGGAATGAGGAGCTGGTCTCCAGAGCCCCTGGCAGGAGCAGCAGGTGGCACCATCTGGGCTGTGAGGTGGCCCCGTGCCAGCAGCGCTCGGGGCTGGGTGACTCCGAACAGGGAGCACAGGCACAGCCTGGAGAGAAGGAAGAGCAAGGAAAGGAGCAAACTGGAGGAGAGCTGCTCTTAAAGAGCCCGGAATTGATGTTTCACTGAGAGCAAGGAGCTGTAGGAAATGTTTTCAGTCTGTTTGCTCACATGAAGAAAGGGAAAGGAGAGTTAACCTGAGAGCAACATTAGGGGGAAAAAAATAAGAAAAACAGTCATTCAGGGAAGTTCCTAACCCCACTGAGTCAGGAAATCACCCAGCAGTGAAAATAGCAGATGTGAACACCAAAATGACAGCAGGGACATCACAACAGGCAGTTCTCTGCCATGCTTGAAGAAACAAAGATTGCCTCACTGGCTAAGGGAGTGCAGAGTCTGTAAAGTTCAGCACACAGGCTTCTATAGGACTGCCTGGCATCCTTGGCACAAGTCAGCACAGACTTCCTTTGCCTGGTTCTGATACTGCAGCACAACAAGCACTCAAGTGAAACCAGGCCTTTTGTACAGTCCAAAGCATTTTTTTTTCTTTTCAGTTTAGAATTCCAGTACTATTGGTGGTATTCAGTCAAAGGCTGGACTTGATGAATTTTAAGGTCTTTTCCAACATCAACAATTCTTAAACAAAGGCCAGGTCTGGCCATGCAGAGTACTTTAAATAAAAGGGATGATTTCCTTGTTCTTTTCCTAGTGTTTGCTGATACTGGTAGGGTGTGGTAAATTATAACACTTCAAAAGTGTTTAAGTTTGTACTACAACGTCTTTGTTTCTCTCTTCAGTCATTATGGGCTCCTGAAGTCCAAGCCCTTTGTGCTTCAATGGGTTACAGGCAAAACCTGAATAGAGACGCCAGGAAAGCTGGGTATGCCCTCTGTTGGTGTGAGGATATCAGTCAGCCCGTGGTGCTCTCCTCTTCAGAAATCAAGGCTTGGAATGGATGCTGCCCCATTTCTCCTTCCTGATTCCCTCAGGCTCCCACGAGAAAACTGTTCCAGTGTTGGAGGCACACGTGAGGGTCACGCCTGCAGAGAGAGCAGCAGTGCTGTGTTGCTGAGCTGGGCCCTTGCTCACGGGACAACAAAGCCTTCCCTGTGAATTACAGGCAAGCTGGAGTTGTATGTCAAGCACAACAAAGAGATTTGCCTTCCCCCATGTAGGAGTGTTGGGGGGTAGGATGGTCAGGACAGATGGAGACGAGAGATCTCTGCAGCCAGGGCTGGAAC
>JAHXMQ010003489.1:15812353-15823497 GCA_020466415.1 Ammodramus savannarum pratensis
CATATTTATAAGGCTTTCCTGTTTCATCTTCCCCAACACCCTCAAATTAAAATGTACTCATTTGGGCTGATTCTAGGGGGAAATGTGACACCAGATGATCGGGAGAACAGCAGCTAACACAGATTTAGCCAGCCACCAAATAGAAGCTGGATCAGAGCAGGGTTCATCTCATTTTGCTGGTCAGGGACAAAGTATGGCAGCTGCTTCTGAAGCTGCTGTACAATCTGAGCAGTGGGGCTGGGACAACAGCTCATCCCTGGGATGTTGGTCAGCCCCAGGGGGGTGCTGGCTGCTCATGTAAAGTTTTGGCAGTGCTGATGCTGCAGCAGGACCCTTTTATATCAGCTACAGCTTTTTAGGGTGTTGATTTTCAGTTTCCCCTTTCTTCTGGAGTCCCAGTGAACCTGCCCTGTGAGCTACCAGCAATTCCTCTCTCAGCCCAGCCCCTGCTTGGCTCCTGTTCTCCAACCCTCTCTCACTGCCATTCTCAGCCATTTCTACCATCACTTGCATCTCCTGGGTTTTAACTGGCTGCCCATTACTTATCAAACGTATTAATTACAGAGAGATTTGCTTTTATCTCTGCAGTCCCAGAGAGGTTTGGGGATTTGTGGTTGGAGAGTTTGATACCACCTGCCCTGAGGGAGGGTGCAGAGCCAAGGACCATTACACTCCTCTGATTTCTGGTGGAAAAAACCATTCAAACTTCATCCATGGGCAGCAACAACAGAAATCCATGGGGTTTGTTTCAAGTGGAGCCCTCTCTGAAGGTGCTGCATCCTCTGGAGCAGCAGGACTGGGATGCAATGGGGAAAAAGTGTCTGCTGGCACTTCCAGAGCAGGGGAAAGTCTGTGCTCTCCAGGCCAAACCTTGGTGATGCTCTTCTCTAAATAAGGATTTATAAAAACTTCATTCAGTTGTCTTAGAAACACATTAAAGAAAAGGAAGCATAGCTGAGTGATGGGAGAAAAAGAGTAAGAAATCAGAATTAATCTCTCCCTCTCCTTTCCATCAGGGTCTCCAGGGCCTCTCCAGTGAAAAGCACCTTTTTGGTTCCCCTGTGCTGGGAAGAAAGCCATGCTTTGCTGGTATCAGTCATCTAATTAGGAAAGGGATTGTGTGAGTGAGCAGGTAGCTCAGGAGCAGATCTTTTGTGAGCAGAGCTAATTTCATTTGTGCAAAGAGAAATGTGGGGCTTAGGCTGAATTATCAAATGAATTATACCAACAGATCATTTGCCTTCACAGTGATTTAATTATCAAAGATTTTGCAAGTGAAGGGAGGGGGGGAACCAGATGAGGGACAGAGCATTTCCTGAGGGAAATGTCAGCTTGGCAGCTGCATCCCTCACCTGGCTGTGTCAGGCCAAGGTTATTAAGGGAAGGTGACATGGTGCAATCGTTTGTGATGGAATTCTTCTGTACATCTGCTCTCCCTTCAGCTGTAGCTCTTCCCAGCACAAAAGCATTTTCCAGTGCAAGGAACTCACCCTCTCTCTCAGATGAATTATCCCAAGCACCTCAGACACTTCAACATTTCTTGTCAGGCTCATCAAACAAATCTTACCTCAGCTGGTAATGAACCTGATGTGCTGTGACAGCCACAAGCAGGGCAACAAAGAGAATCCTCACATGTCAGCAGATCTGAGCAAGACCTCAATCTCCCAGCACCAGAAAGAACAGGATGTGTCTCTGAAAGTGACAGCCACAATTTCCTCACACAGGAACCTGTGAATGCAGGGACCGATGTGCCAGGTTCTATTAACACAGGATTCCTTTATTATTCTTTTGTGGACTTTGTCTTGGATTCCTTTGGAAAAATTTATTATTTTGTGGACCTTGTCTTACCATCAGGTCTGATGTGCTTTCCTGGGACAAAGAGCAGGAAAGAATTCCAGATTGTTTTATTTTCTTTTAAAAAGTGTTTTCCTGCCTACAGGAAATATTTGATGGGAGAAAGCAGTTTCTATACCACAGGTCACGCACTGCAAAGTGTCTGTGTATTTTACACAACATGAAGGTGCTTTGTGGAATTATAGGCACTGAAAATGAAATATCTCAAAATGTGAAAGGGCAAGAGGCATTTTATGAGTAGGAAAAGTAGTGGTACAAATCTTTCTTCTTCTTGAAAGGAGATCAGCTGGTTCAGGAAGATTCAGAGGTTTAAATTCCCTTCAGAGGACTTATATTTAAATCAGCAGAGTTGATTACACTGCAGGGTGCTGTAAAGTTCTTCTGGAATGACTGGACTTTACTGATCCCCAGTGGAATTTAAGCTGCACTCTCACAGTTATCTGTGAGATTAATGATTAATGATTAATTCAACTGTTTGCATTAAACCAGGCAGGGCACTCCTGCAGTCTAGTGGGGTCCACACACATTGAAATTTCTACAGAAATCTCATAGCTGATGGTTCTGAGTCTGCTCCAAGCTCATGGCCATGGAGATTTCCTCTATTCTCTTACATTCTGATCCCATTTTAATGCATATATTTATTTCCAGGATAGTCTTTGCAGTACTGGCCTCTGCTGGGAGACCCCAGACCATCACACACAGGTTGTACATGCTCCTGATGCAGCTTAAGAAAGACACTTCATGTGCAGTCCAGCACATTATTCCTGCACTTGCTCCTCTTTTTCTTTGTGATTTTGGGCCTGTCATGAGAAGCAGAGCTGAAGCAGGAGGAAATGTTGATAATAAATTGTATGCAGAAGCAGATAATGTGCCTTGTCCTTCCTGTGGCACAGGACTAAAATCCTTGGGAATGGGAACAGGGATTTTGCTGGGTAAGACAGAAAGCTTCTCTCCCTTCCAGAAGTGGAAATAGAGAATTGAGAGCTTTACAGAGAACAGCACTAGCACTGAATAGACACTGACACAAACCTGACACTCCCAGAGAAGGGTTGAATGCCTTTACAATTCCAGGGGAAGTCAGATGTGCAGAGCTGACCTGGGATGTTTAAATCTCCCTTAATCTGGGCACATGGAACTGCTGTTTAAATACCAAAGGGATATAAGAATGTTGTTGTGTCAAAAAGTTGTTAATCTGCCTCTATGTTCAAATCATATCTAGCCAGAAATTTGAGGCTTGCCTAGGAAAACACTTCATCAAAGTTAAGATAGAAAATTAAAACCAAATTTAAAAATTATTGGCATAACTACAAATTGTCGACAAGGGAGAGACTTTTTCAGTTCATGTTCCTTTCTCCTCCTTCTTTTTAGATGTATAGAAAGGGCGAGACATAGGAATGTGCTCCATGTTGATGGAGTGACAAAACTATCCTTTGTCCCCTCAAAAAGGAATGAAGCCCAGAGGTTTCTCTCCTCAATTAGGTGAAAAAGCCACTTCATAGGGCTGGGGGACTTCACCTCAGACTTAAGGATGGCCAGTTGGACACAAGCCACAAAGTCCTGCTCAAGCAATTTACCAGAAAAATAAGTGAACAAATAAACTAATTGCTTTTGCAGGGTGTTTTACCAGGAGCAAGAACCTCCTGCACTTAGCTTGGTTTTTCTGTTTGTTATTTTGCCTTTTATTAAATCTTTTTTTTTCCAACACTGCAACAGAAGCCATCCTGCTGATTTTATGCCTCCAAAGGTAGTTGAGCTATCTTGGGTGTGTTATAGACCTCTGAGGGCTCATGAGACCTGGCTGGAAGAGGCAGCTGTTACTGAGGGATGGAACCCATCTCCAGCAGCAGCCTGGCATCCACACCCTGCCTCTTTCCTGTCCTCCCTGCAGCCAGGGACTCTCAGCTGGCCACTGCTGCCCAAAAAGGAGGAGGACAAAAACCCCTCTGTCCTCTCCAGAGCATCACCTGATTCCAGCACGAGATCCACGTGGCAGAGTGGTCAGAGTTTGGAGCTGATGCCCAGGCACTGGAAAAGTTTTAGAAGTTTTCTGGGGTTTTAGAAGCTGGGACTTGCTGCAAAGTCAGTCTGGAGCATGGATGTGAAAAACGCCAATCACTTGGGGTTTTTTAAAATTTTAAAAGTTTAATAGTAATAAAATGGTAATAAAAATAGTAATACAATTACAGTAATAATAATTTGGGCAATTTAAATTAGGATATTATGAAACAATAAAAATAAAAAGTTGCAGACATCGGGTGCCACTTTCTGGGCAGCACAAGCCTGAAAAAGGACCCAGGTTAACAGAGGATTAACCCTTAAAAACAACAGCCTGTTGCATATTCATACTCCTCATGCATGATGCATAAATTCCATCCAAACACAGAATTCTGTGTGGTCAGTGTCAGCTTCTTCCTCTGAATCCTAACAGAACCTTTGAGGCAGGAAGCAGTTCATTTCTTCTGATGAGAGGGCAATAAATTCTTTTTCTCTGAAAGATTCAGGTGTCCTGTGGCTGCTATCTCGCTGTGAGCCCTTTCCTTAAAAAAAGTATCCTACATAGCATAGTTTCTATTTTAACAATTTTTATAAAACTATATTTAACACACTACTTAAGAGAATTAATACAGCATTACTTTCTAACACAACACATATAACATTCATTTGAATATTTGTGAAAAGCCAATCATAAAAGACACATTTTTCACAATGGATAAACCTGCATCCAGTGAGAACTTGGAGATGTTGTGTGGGGCAAGGCAGAGGAAAAGGACCATGTGGCGAATATTTCTGGGCAGAGATCTTTGTCCAAATTGAAAACACGTCTTCAGCCATGAAAAGTGAGGCAATAAAGCAACATTTGTTGTTAATAGGCTAAAAATAAAAAGAGAGATCAGTCTTCTGTTCAAAAGGAAGGGTTGTTCAATAAGCTTTTTGTCCAGTGTTTTCACAGAACAGTTTCTTCCCAGACAGCTTGATCCTGGAGACAGAAGGGAAATGTATTTTGTGGCACATAGGCTGGAAGGGAGACCAAAACTGGCTATTAATAACCAGGCACATCAGTTAAGCAGAATCACACAGGGATGTTTATTCTTTCCTTCACCAAAAATGAACAATAATTAAGTGGAACTGGCCAGTGAGCTTGTTCTGCTACTGACCCAGAGGCTGGGGAAGAGGGAACTTGTTATTCTAGTATTCTAGAGGGAACTTGACTGCTATTAGACAAACAAAGGCAACAAATGGAAATATCTCCCATTTAGATTTACTAGAAATGTATAGGAATTGCTGCCACAGCTCAGACTGAGGGGCTGCCTGGGCTGACACCCTGTCTCCACTCTTCCATGAAAAGAGCACAAGTTAAAAATTGTTGTATAAAACAATTTGTTTCACACATGCGGAACAAAATGAGAACTGGGCAGTTGTTATTCACATCTTCATCCTGCCTGCTCTCCCCTTCAGCACTCCCCAGGCACCAGCTGTGTGGAAGAGGTTTTACAGAGACTTCTGTGAGCCAGAGAGGAGTTTGATAAGAGGATCCATGTTCACCCCTGAAAGAATTTTCTACCAAGGTTGTTGATGTAGAAACCAAGAAAGAAAGAAGGACAAATGAGAGAAACCTGCAAGTGCCTATCCCAATGAGCACTTTGTTTGTCTCTTGTGACCAATGAGTAAAATGTAAACTGATGAGTTTTGTAAGAATGCATAAAAAGCATGCAGGCTATAATAAAGCAGGGTTTGAAGCCTTCTGAAAAGGGAGTGTTGCTTTGTATTGTGACTGTCCCACCTATGACACAACTGGGCTCCCCATGAACCAGAAAGGATTTCAGGATTGATTTATGTGGTTTAAGTCTCTGCTCATTGCCTCAGTGCAGCAGAATAAAGTGGGATAACACAGGGCAACACATGGGCTCAGTGTCAGTAAATGGCAGATGCTGAGGTACAAATGCTTTGGGGTGGAAGCCAAGGGAGCCATGGCAAGAGAGGGATCCCTGCTGTTGAGAAGGGATTAAAGAGAAACACCTGAATGCCTTTTGTATCACTTGTAAGATATTTTTTTTTAGCTGAAACTACAATAATTCTTTGAGTGCAACTGTCAGCAGCTCAGGATTCCTGTGCTGTGCTCTCCTGTACAGAACAGATGCATCCAAACAGAGGATTTCCTCAAAACATGCAGTGGAAATGTGTGGCACAGCAGAGATGGCAGTGTTTGCATCTATCACTGTTTTTCACTCTTCTGCTGTGAAGATTTCAACCATGTTTCCTCTAGACAGGTTTAGAAAGAGTTCACCCAGCCTGCTTGGAAATGCTGATATCTGAAATGTTAAAGTGTGTGGGTGGGCAGAGCTCTCTCAGCTGCATATCCTGCAAATGAGAATTGAGAAAGGAGATCTTCTTCCCTAAGACTGGAATTAAAACAAACAAACCAAGGAAATAAAAATTGGTGTAATGGGGTCACCACAAAATTGTTTTCCTTTCAGTGTAAACAGTGGTGATTATTATTTAATGATGGTAATTGAAGAACTGGTCCCCCCTCAGTATAGGCAGAAACCCATCTGTTAACTGTGAATCATGCAAATAATGTGGCACCAACCCTTCAGAGAAGGCTTTAACTGTTTTGCAGCTCACATTCCCCACCCTGCACTCAGCTTTGTGGCCTGGCTGGGGGGATTTGGCCACAATCCAGGAATTTTCTGTTCATATTTTAAAGATTTGCCTCATGGGTCCCTTGGCAGGAGTGAGTTGGTCAATACCTGGCTCTGTGGGCACTGGGCTCAGACCAAAATGCCATCCTGCTCAACAGGGAGCTCCAGCTCAGGGATGGCTCTGCTCAGGAATTACTGATCACTGTTGTGGTCACAAGGGCTGCCTGGACAGCTCAGGGGATGCCTTGGTTTTAACATGTGTGACCTTATCTGAGACCCTCCTGACACCCCCTGTGCTGTGAAAAGCACCTTTCAGGGAGTCCTGCATTAACCCTGCAAGCTGCTCCTGCAGGCAGAGATCTGGGAGAAGCCCCCAGGAGCCCAAGGGTTCTCAGCACACAGCTCTGGTGGGCTGGGAGGGCTCTGTGGTGTCCTCCAGTGCCTCAGAAGTGACCATGGGCTGACACCAAAGGAATGCTGCCCTCACCCAGAGCATGGAGCTGGCAGGGTAAAGTGAGCTGGGAATACAAAATACATTTCCAGGCTCCATCCAGAATGCCCAGAGGAATGCAGAGAGCACAAAACCTTCAAATTTCACTCATTTACACACCTCAGGTGTTGGTTTGATGCTGAGGTGACGAAAGTGAAGGGAGACAAGCACACATCCGATTGATGAGCATCGATCTCAGATCTATTGATCCAGCTTACACACTTTTATAGTAGTGTTAATTAAGCTCATGCATATTGCAAAACCTGAGCTCATCACTGGTTACAGATTACATGCCAACCCCTCCTTTGTTGCTAATACCTGTGGTTTCTTGTTGAGGCTAATACTTGTTTTTCTCATCCTTCTGTTGGCTTGTTATTGACCATTCTCAAGGCCTCCATGTTTTCCACCATGTTTTTCTCATCACTTACCCAAGGACACGGTGTTTATTGTTTTTAAGGAAAAAGCCTGAGAACTTGCTGCTTACAGCTGTCTTTTACTTCTTAACCAGCTGTATATGATCATGGCCTTTTTCTATAAGCCATGTCTGAACAAAGCTCTCCACACTGAGGCTCATACCAGGTGTCCCCTGGGGCACCAGCCCTGCCATGTAAATGGGAAGGAGAAAATTCCATGGGTGACTCAAAAACTCTGCATTGTCCTCATGGGTGATTTGTCCATCAGGCAGGGACACAGCCTCATCTCCTGGAGGCTTTCAGTGGCTACAGCCAGGCCCAGGTGTAGTGTTCACTGTGCAGCCCTGGTGAGCTCTGGCACAAGCTGGGCTGGGAGGGTGAAAAATGAGAGCCCATTTATTGTATTTGCTGGGAAATGTCCTGATGAAGGCAGGAATGATGCATCTGACTCCATGTTCTCAGAAGGCAAATTTATTACTTTATTATACTATATTATATTAAAGAATACTATACTAAAGAATACAGAAAGGATACTTACAGAATGCTAAAAAGATAATAATAAAAACTCGTGACTCTTTCCAGAGTCCCGATTGACCAAAGAGTGAAAACAACTCCCAGCAGAATCCAATGGAACAATCACCTGTGGGTAAACAATCTCCAAACACATTCCCAATGAGCAAAACACAGGAGAAGCAAATGAGATAAGAATTGTTTTCCTTTTCTCTAAGGCTTCTCAGCTTCCCAGGAGAAAAATCCTGGGCAAAGGCATTTTTCAGAGAATGTGAATGCCACAGCCATTCTCAGTGAATGAAGCACAGTGGCTCACTGTTGTTTCTCAGGTTGTATTTTAGCAACCAAAATATTGTATTTAGCCAGCCAAAACCAAAGATCAGCACATCTCAAGGTTTCTCCAGCCCTGCATGAAGCTCCTGGTTCTGGAGTTTGTGCTGAACTTCCTTAAAAATAGGCACTGCTGCAAGAACTATCCTTCTTCAGGAGAAATAATAATAATGTTCCAGACTGTGGGCTGGAGAACACAAGATCTGTTTATTTTTCAATAAATTTTTGCCAAGGGCCACGTGATCCATGTGGGATCTTGATGGAGGGTGGCTGACATGAACTTGTGGCTTGGATCCTGCTGGAATCTTATTCCCAAACACCCCCTGCTCCAAAGGTGTTCACAGGACCCTGTTCACTGCCAGCTGCCCTACCTGAGCCAGCCCTCACTGACTTGCCCTTCTGCAAGGGGTGCTAATGCCATTCTGGGGACATGCAATGCCTTCCCCACAAGCTCACTCACAAAAATGAAGCCCAGGGCTGTTCCAGACAGAATTCTGTGCAGAACAATGCAGCCCTTCACTGACAACTGTAAATCAAATTAGAAACGTTCCTAAAAATTAGCAGCGACATCAGACAACACTGAGTTTCTTCAGTCATCTGTGGGAGACTAAGTTTCTATAAATAAACTGAAGCATTGCCATGATGAAGTTCCAAACAAAGCCAAATTGTCAAAACAGCCCCAGAGCCTTTCAAAGCAACAAAACTCTTTCAGTCCAAACTCCAGGAGCATTTTCAGGCTCAGTGTGCTGGAGAAAAGGAGATTGTGTGGGAATGCACAGAGGGAAAGGGTGCTGCTGGAGCAGGGCACACATGACCACTGCATTTGTGTAGCCCTTACAGGGAGAGGGAACAATAATTTTCCTTTTTCATGAAAAAGAAATGAGACAGAGAGAAGTCAGTACATTTGGCTGGGGCCTCAGCAAGGAACAAGCCTGAGGCAACTGTCTTTGCTTCCAAGGTTGCCACCCCTTGCACTGTGGGGTTTCTCCTCAAAGCTGCTGGCAGCTGGACCCATTTCACAGGAACCTGAATATTTATCATATTTTAAATTCCATCCTTTAGAGACCCCTGGTTCAAAGTCTACCAGAACATGTCTTTTTACGTGTTCTACAAGCCTGCTTGTGGTACAGAACAAAACACATTAGAACAAAAACAGATCCCAGTCTGCCAAGAAAAACAGCTACCCCTTGCTCCAGCGTGTCCCCAGTCACTGCAGCTGCACTGAAAGGAAATTTTAAAGACCCAAATTATGCATTTACTGTGTTGATAGGATTCCTGAGTTAGGGTAACTCAAGAATCCCTATGGGGACACGCAGATTGTACTCACTAACAATCATGCAGAGATCTTGTTTGCCTCTGAAACCCAAATTTCACTCTAAGACTGGTGGGGATTGTTATAAGATGTGCAAAATGACCTGACTAAATCTTGAGACATGGGCCAAATGGTGCACAGGAAAGAGTCCAACAAACTCCCTGGGTTTTTGCCCCCAAATTCCCCCAAAAGCTTTTAAAAATATACATTCCCTGGGGTCATATCTCTGAGCATCTCCAAGGGAGTTTGTACACCTTTATTTTATGTAACACAAATTTGTCACTGATTGTCCCAAAAATTTACATACTTCTCAACAATTTGGGAATTCAGCAATCATTCAGTCAAGTATTCATCAGCCTCAGCTGGTATAAATTGTGGCAGTATTTAAAATTCATCTGTCATTATTATACCCTGCTACAAAACAAACAAGAAATCCAAGTGCACCCACCCAGCAAGCAGCAGCTTGGTCCTACAAAAGGGAGAGATAATTTATTGCAAAATCAACAAAAAGAAGCTGGATGGCATGGACAGGGAGAGAGCCTTTCATTTTAGCACTGCTCATTAGCATTATATAGCAAGCAAGGATGCAAGGTTTCAACATATCTGTCTCTTCTGGGTCTCATAAATTCAACCAGCAACGTAATTCCTGCTTAAACAGAGCTCTCACTTCTTTCTTCTTAAATACAAGGATGTGTACCAAGGGTTTGGAGGTGGTTTGTTGGTAAAGTTGTAATTGTAGCAATTCCAGGGGAAAAATACACAATCTTCCTTCTGCTTTACCACTGCACCTTCATTCCTATGTGCCTAGCAGGGAATGGTGGCATAGACTGCAATATTGGGGACAGCACTTGATATTGCAACAAAGGAAATATGAACTGAAGTCAGCAGTCAAAGCTGCCTTTTATGTCTTAGTTTACAGAGTTCATCCCTGCACAGAAGCATGGAGGAATTGGGGTTTCTTTTAAGGGACTATGTTTTATTTATCTAAAGAGTGCTGCATTGTAATAATACACTGTGCTTGTGAGCTCCAGAGACTGAAGAGCCTTTGGAGAGATGGATTTATAATGCATCCCAGGAGGATGAAAGAGCTGTGCAGCTCTGGCTTTCATTACCCTTTGGCCCCTCTGCTCAGGCTGTGGCCATGGGGAACCAGGGAGGGAAAGCTATTCTAGGAGACAGCTTGGAGATTAAATGTCTCTATTTTGTCACACAGAAACTACAGAGACAGAGAATTAACAGGTCCTTCCCGAACCCCTGTGCAGGACCTACTTTTCAGAGGGGAAGCTTGTTTCCAGTGCCATGAACAACAACCTGGGAAATTCCACAAGCCCAGGGGGCAGAGTGGGGCTGTGGGTCAGGCTCACCCCATGAAGGTGCCTCCAGCCCTTGCTGGGGCATGGGGACATGGGCACACTAAATACAGCTGCACACAGGTGCCCAAGCTGCTCAGAGGTGCAAGCTGCGTCTCGTGTGCTGGTGACACCTTGGGGACAGCTGCAGCCTGTCAGAACTCAGTGCATCCCTCCGGGTGTCTGGAGTTGCTGAGGACCTCATCAGGGGGCTCAGAGACCCTGGCACGCAGCCCAGAGCACCTG
>JAHXMQ010003489.1:15823597-15870589 GCA_020466415.1 Ammodramus savannarum pratensis
CTGCACATCTTGGGGCAGCAATTATCAACAGCAACCCGAGAGCAGTGCACCCTAGACTGGCATCTGTCACAAACATCCCCACTCTGTCAGCCCAGGAGGGTGAGGAAATGCAGGTTGGGAGGTGTGGCAGTGAGAGGGATCCACACACTTTGGGTTCTCTCCAGCCCTGGCTCCTCCTGCCTCATTTCTGTGTGTGTAAATTTGTGCTTCACACATTCATAAATCAGCAAAAATAATTTTTGCCCACAACACTGGAGGGTTGGGGTTATGGTTATTCTTGCAGTTCCAAACTACTCAGGGCGTCAGGACCTGTAAACTCAGCACAGCCCTTCCCAAAGCACCGACCAGCAGGCACAGGGACAAAAATGCACCCAAAGCTGCTCGGCCAAAGGGCAACGCTTGGGAACTTTCCTGAGGGCTGGAAGGGGACACTTGTCCGTGCTCCAGACAGGAACCCAGCTAGGAGCCCTCACCAGGAGGCACAAAACAAACAAAAAAACCCAACTTTGAACTTCCCAGAAAACGAGAGGAACCCTAAGCTGCCCTCCAGGGTGATGTCTTAGTGGGCAGTGCAGCCTTGCAAGCACGAAAGGGTTAAACCGAGAAAGAGTTAAAGCGAGGGAGAAAGAGTTAAACGGAGAGAGAAGGAGTTAAACCGAGAGAGAAAGAGTTAAACCGAGCAAGAAGGAGTTAAAGCGAGCCTCGCACAAACTTTGCAGCGAGCTGCGCTCAGAGCGTCCCTCCCTTCGCTCGGAGCCGGAGCTCGGCTCATCCCCTCCTGGTGCTGCCGAGGGAGGGAGAAAGGCAGGGAGGCTCTGTTTGGCTCCATCCCACAGCAGCTCAGCCAGAGCAGCTCCTCGGCCCTTGCCCTGAGGTGCTCTCCATCATCAGGGACCCAGAGGTGCTCTCCATCAATCAGCAGTGCTCTCCATCATCAGCTGTGCCCTCATCAGCACTGCCCTCCATCAATCAGCTGTGCCCATCATCAGCGGTGCCCTCCATCCATCAGCAGTGCCACCCTGCCCTGGCGGCATCCCAGGGTCGGGATTTCAGAGCCATCCCTGCCTCGGAGATCCACAGCAGAAGAGGAGAAGTGCACTGGGCTGCAGGGCACTGTGCTGGCTCCAGGAGAGCAGAGCCTTCTGCACAGATCCCACCGAGGAGATGCTCCAGGGACACCAGCAGCAGCGAGCGCGAGGTGTGGAGCAGGGGCTCTGATGCCTCATCCCAGCCCTGCTGCCGGCTCTGAAAGGTAACTGAGCTTTATTCTCTTCTCTCCCTGTGCACCAGCATGGCCAGCACCCTCACACGTGTTCAGCATGAGAACAAAATATCTTCTCTGCCACTAAAAGAGGAGACACAATCACCCCCTTGCCTCTTCTCCCCTCCAGACCTTGTCTGGATCTGAGGGAGAAAATGCAAGCCATGGATGGAATTGATAGTTTTGATGGGTTTTTGCATTTATCAGTGCTGATATTTTTCTGAAAAGGTGACCTGGACAGAACACACCTGGTGCTGTGTGTTCAACCCCAAACCATCCTGGTGCTGTGTGTTCTGTTCAACCCCAAACTATCCTGTGCTTGCCAGCCAGCTGGGTGCCCTTGACAAAGCTACACAAATAATTGTTCTGTTTTGTCCCACTTACCTGTCTGTAGAGCCAGAGTGGGAGGAGAGGCCAAGGGGAGCTCAGGGAAGTTGTCTGCACTTTCAGAGATGCTGTGCTGGCAAGTGGTGCTCACACTGAGCATGGGAGTAGAAGGAAGCAGGTGGGCAAGACAAAGACATTTACTGCAGCTGCAGGGTCAATTTGTACAGCCTGTGTGCACTGTTTGGGGAAAATCTTTCTTTCTGCTCCCCTGTGACCTCCAAAGGTGCAGAGCAGAGCAATGCAGGCTTCACAAACACTCCCCAGAGCTGAAGCTCCCCACACCCTGAGAGCTGCAGTGGGAGGCTGCTAATGTCAGTGCCCATGAAGTTTTGGCTGATGAATTTCCTGGCTCAGACACATACTGTGGGAAAAAAACCCTTCTCCTGTTGTGTATGAAGGCTTCTATTTTCATTGCAGATTTTTATTAAATGAAATGTGTTGGGTTTGGGTTTTTTTTAATTCCTGATTTTAAAAAGCCACAAACTGATAAAAAAACCCCCAAATGTCTGCTTGGAATCAGTCTGCACCCACTGAGCACCAGTGATCAGTCAGAATTGGAGCATTGTTCAGCCAGAGAATGACTGAATCTTGGAAACTGAGATCACAGGGAATGCTCCTGTGTCCATGAACTTGAGAGCTCCTCATGGTCACCAGTGAGGTTCTGCCTCCTCTAATTTGAGTCATACACAGCTTTACACACAGAATTATTGTCTACCACTTGTTTTCACATCATGTTGGTCTCTACAGTCATTCAGCTTCCCTCCCTTAAAGGGAAGTGTACAAAATCTGAATCTAATGGTATCCAAAGAGATGTGCTCAATGGGATAATTGGTAGATTGAAAAGCAAAAATCTTTGGGGTTGTCTGGAGCTATTGAATTATTTCTGGCTCATTTTTGGAGAAGATGCAGTTAATGTTGCAGCTTTCAATAGTCTGAATAGTTGATTGCTCCTGACAAATCTATAGTTGAGCCTAAAAAAAACCCCAAACAGTGCCAGCTCCCCATTTCTAATACTTCTTGCTATTAATCTGCTCCTTTTTTCAATAAATACCCATCTGAGCTTTACTAATTCAGCATCTTGGTTTGTAGTTAATTATTGAACTTCAGACTAATGTCCTTAGCATTCTGCAGTCTAATTTTATGAAGGATATAAAGCAATTAGGCTGTCTGCTTGTTAAGGAGAGGAACCAGCTCTGGCTTTTTCTCTCAGTAGCAGAGCAGATGGGATGGGCAAAGACATGGCTCTGTGCTTTAACTCACACAAGTGTCAGATTCCAGGCTGGTTGCACTTCATTATCAGCAGAGAAATCACATTGTAAGAGCAGAATTTAATACAGTTACCTTCACACCCTCTATTTCCCACCTGCTGTGTAACACGAGAATATTCTTCACGGGAGAAGAATTTCCATTTATAGATTCCAAGTGTGAAAATCACAGTTATTGCCCTGTAATTGAGAGCAGAACAGCCTGGCTGCCCTGCCCATACCTCTGTATCAGCACCAAGCCCTCTGCCAGAGTAACCACAGGTTAATACAGAAAATAAATACAGAAAATACAGCTCCAGAGGGGCTGGGTCAGCCCCTGCAAGAATATTGAGCTCAAATGCTTTGGTACTGAAGAAGGAGCTGGGAGGCAAAGTGTATCCAAGCCCCCATGTCCCTTCTCCAAAACTCAGCAAATCAGATCTTTCCTCATCACATGAGCCAAATCAGGTATTTCTTGCTTGTAGTGAAAGTTTGAGTCCCTGGAAAGTCAAAATGTTTTGCAGCAATTTGTCATTTAGGTGAAATGTGTCAGAGTATTTTTCATATTGACCTAATGTTTCATTTATTCTGATTATCATAGTATATTACCATGTTAATATTACTCTATTTTACCATGTTAATTTTACTCTATTTACACCTGTGTAGGTTTATAGGCAGTGGACAATATAAATTATTGCATGAGTTTGTTCAGTGCTTCCATTTTTGTTTCAGCCAAAACCAAAATTGTGGTCTTATCAGAGCAGACATAATGCTTTTAAATGCACCATTTACAGTAAAATTTCAGAATTTTCATTTCTGCTTCCAGCTGGAAGAACTGAAACAGCAAAAACGTTAAGATTCCCCCAATTTCTAGTAAGTTGTGATGCCAGGAGGAGAGGGAAGTGTCACATCCTGCAGCAGGAACTGCTCCAGGGGGACAGGTAGGATCTGGACAGCTGCCAGGTGCATCTAGCCTCAGAAAAAGAGGGTGCTGATACACAATAAATGAGAACCATGGTGAAAAACAATAACTGGATTCATATCTCCCCTTCCTCTCTGACATCTGGTTGCACAGCTTGTGCAATAATGCATTACCCTTAATAATGTGTTACCAGAGAGGACATCAACAATTAGATTTGCACAGTGTTTTTCTAAAGTTAAATACTCAGTGTTTCTCCTCATCTCAGAGGGTCTCCCAGGAGCATGGCAGGGGTTTTTTTATCTATTTGCTCTAAAGATACCACATCCAGGCTAGGCTGTTTTGGTACCTGGTGTCATTTCTCTCTCTCACACTTTTTTCCCTTTAGAAATCTGACTTTTTGACCGCTCCTATTAAGAAACTCAGAACTCCAGACTCCTTAAGCCCTGAATTAGGAGAGAAGAGAGATCCCCCAGACGTTTGGCAAAGCAGAAAACAACCTTCCCCAGCTCACCCAAGGATAAACCACCTGCTGTGGCAGAGAGAAGCTGGCAGAAAGCTGATTGCTCAGTCTGTCTGGAAAAACAACGCTTGCAAAGACCAAAGCTGTGCCAACCTTCACAGCTCAGCTTGAGACAAGAACCAAAGCTTTTCACCATCCAAAGGAGGTGACCTACCAAGAGGAGGCCCAAAGTATTTATAGGATGAAATAAAAGCCAGAAGGAAGTGTAAAGCACAAGTGTAATGCTCGTTGTCATTATGACAGCAAGGTGCAAAATGGTCTGCACAGTCCTGTCCCTCACAGCGTGCTCAGTTGTGTGAGCAGCAGCCTCAACACCGAGGGGATGGAGCAGCTCCTGCTGAAGCCATCCTGCCATCTGCGCTGAGTTTCCTCTCCTGAACCTCCTCTGTGAGTCTGGTGAGGGGAGACAGGAGATCTGAAGGTAAATACAGAAAATGGACCAAAGCTGACAGAGAGCAATGACTGAGATTTATTTCAAGTTCCGCGGGAACCTGACTGGCCGTGCCCACCTTCCAACCCTGGCTACTGAAGTAGACACAACAGCAGACAAATATTCTGGCCTCTACGTGTATGTGGGGTTGTTCCTAACCCTGCTGGCTCTCCTCCTGATCCTGCTCTTCTCCATGCTCCTGCGCCTGAAGCACGTTGTGTCCCCCATCACGTCCCCAGAGAGCACTGAGAACGTGCAGCACTTCACGGACGTGGAAATGCACAGCAGGATCCCCACCACGTAGGGAGCCCACAGCAAAGAGGGCTCCGTGCTTGGGAAAGGTGTTTTTTGTTCAGCAAAGGTGGTGGACAGAAGCTCTGGCTGCCTGTTGAGCCCCACAAGTTCTTGCAAAGCCTCAGCAGCACCTGGAGGGTGTCGCTGGCACCACGGGCAGCATGTGCGCAGCCTCCATAAAATGGACATCACAGAAACCTGCTGCTGTCAGGGAAGGCTCTCACCCCTCCAAAAACCTTGCAGAAAATGGGAAAAGCCACATTAAGGACAGCCAAAAACCCAGAGAGACATAGCAGAATGTGTCCTGCTTGCTGACCTCTCTCTCTGAACCAACAAAGCTGGTGTAAATGGGAAGAGCCCACAGGGCACACACAGAAATTGTGGATGGCTTGAAAATTCTCAGGCTTTTCTCCCATTCAAGAAGGAAAACATTAAATTGTTCTCTTTCACTTGAATGGCAATTAAACAATGGAGCTTCACAAATATAGAAATGTTTCATCACCTGCTGGAAGTACGTCTTTCTGACATTAGAACCCATTTAGTGAATAGTTGCACACCAGATATCAAAAAGAGACAGAACTTTAAAGAGGAAAGAGAATAAAGCAAAAATTGAAGCAAGATTTAAAATAAAAAGAAGGAGCAGCAGCAGGAAATGAGATTTAAAAAATTATAAGACACTCTACCTCTTCCTTAGTCCTCCTTTATATTAACTGAGCAGAATACAAACATTTTATGCTCCCATGCTTTTAGGCTCCCCAGTATCACTCAGTAATTAAAATGCAGTGTAAGTTTTGGGAGCCCAATTGACATTTATCTCCTAACAGACTCCAGTTCATAATAACATCTTCTCTCATATTCATATTGGGTTTTCTTCCTCAAAAGACAGACAAGTTCTTCCAAAGATTTTTCATTTGTTTTCCTCCAAAGAAAGCTGAGGAGATGCCTGGCACTGCAATAAGGAATAGTGGGAACAGCTTTGGACACAGACTAACAGGGAACATGCAGATGGAAAATAAACTCACTGAGCACTGAAAGATACAATTGGATTCAAATATCCTGATGGAATCTCACAGGGGAAAGAAATGTTTATTTGGATTTATGGAACAACAATCTGACCCAGTCCTATGAGTGACGTAGAGAGGTAGCCTTTGCTGCTGTGCATGGAAAAGATGGAACCAAATATGGGAAAGCAGTCCTGGGAGAGCCACTGCCTCTCACAGAAAAACCTTCAGTGAATTGTTTCAGCCACATCTCTAAAGGGCAGGTATTTTACACAGCTTATCCACTTTATTACAGTCTAACTCTAGCTCAGCAATAAAATCCCCTGGATGTTTTCCACACGTATCTACACTCTTATTTGCCAATTCTACACTCTTATTTGCCAATTCTCCTCTCTCCAAGGGCTTGGACAGTGTAAAGTCCTCACACAAACCCAGTGCAAAATTAGAGAAGACACTGTCACATGGACTTGTGATAGTAGCATGAAATTTTTCTTCAAATGCTCTGTATAAAATAGGTTTTTTGCTTACCTTTGAAGGTCTGGGTGAGCTGTTTGGACTGGCAATATCTGGGCTTTTACAGATGGTTGGGGGTAAGCAGAATGACAGGTAAAATCCCCCCTGGATACACTGGATCCGTGGGCAGGACTAGTGCAACTTCTCACTGATGTATTGAGTACAAAACCATTTAAACATTGCTTCCTTATACTGAATAATTCCTTTTACTTCATTGATCCCTGTGAATCACAGAATCTCAGAATGGTTTGGGTTAGAAAGGAACTTAAAGATCACCTTGTTCCACCCCCTGCCATGGGCAGGGACTCCTTCCACCATCCCAGGCTGCTCCAAGCCCCAATGTCCAGCCTGGCTTGGGACAGTGAACCACAACAGTGATTGTGTGAGGGAATACACAAAATATTCACTCTCAGCAGTGTCTCTCTATGCCATGCTTGGCTGTGTTTCCCTGGAAAAAATGGCAGGATGCAGGTTATCCTCTCTGGGGACAACACCAGGTAGGATCACACAGCATCTGAAGATTGGCTCCTTAACTCTTAATACTGCACAAGAGCCAAATTTTTTTGTGATGATCAGGATATTAATCCAACTAAAACAGATGGCTACTCAGTTAGACAATGACATTTAAAATTAACAAAAATCCGTGCTGCTCAAATTGGTTTGGTATGTGTCATTCATTGAGCCATCATGAGGCAGCTCAGCCCAGGCTCAGCATCTGACTTACCCTGCAAAACTTCTCCATTCAAAAGCTACCACTTACCTAGACCCTCTTCTAACTTACTAAATCAGCAACTCAACCATATTAGCTTCCCAGCACAGCTACCTAAAGAAAAGCCTTGTATCCAAGAGTCTGCAGGACAGACTCAACTTTTATTGACAGACTTTTATTGATATAAATATCAGACCTGCTGATGGAAAATGACAGTATCAAATTCTGAGTGCTCTGACCTCAGCCAAAATGGTCCCTGAGGTACAGGTCAGGACTGAGCTTCTTTCCATCACACTAAGGAATGTTAATTCAGAAGAGTCCTACAACACTTCAAAACTTATTCAGCAACTATCCTTTAAATAAATGAGTAATCTCTTTATATATCAGATGGTATCTTTGGGCAGACTTAGTATTTTTATAGAGTACTCTTCTTATGGAAGGCTGCCCTATCTTCTCACAGGAAAATGACAAGTTTTCCTTTCCAAAGCTTGATTTCACATAAAGTCTCTGTGTCCCAGTTTACACATCTACAGTGGCACTCAGGGTGCCTCATTTGTCTGTAAAATGCCAGTATATTTTAAAACTTTTCCCACTGAGAAATAGAAGAATGCCTTTCCCCTCTTTTCATTATGATTTGCAGTGTCCCAGACCTGAGGGATGTGTCTGGGAAGAGAGAATGTTGGGATGTGCTGACCTGTGCTTGGTGAGTGGCCTCTAGTGGAGTTTGGCATCCTTTGGCTTTCAGAAGTGGTTATTGGAACTTTTGCACAGTTTCGGAGCATCTTTTGGAACTTTTGCTGCATCTTGGAGCACTGCAGGTCTCACAGCCATACCCTTCCCCTCCTGCAGGCTGTTCCCTTCCCTTCCCTCTTCTCCATGTGCTATAGAAAATGGTTTTTTTACAAAAACAAAGAAGCACAGTGCTACCAATACTGAGTCACTGACTGCTCTGTATGTCCTCACCTGTGGGTCTGAAGGACCAGCTCCCAAAAAGGCTCAGGAGGTGCCACTATTCCAAATTAACTGGGCAAGAAAACCCTCCACCACTCTGAGTATTACTTGAACCAGCACAGTTTGCCCCCACCCTTACTCCCATCAGACACTGGAAATAAATCGAGTATTGAGTAAATTCCTCACCTCCTCCACTCCCTGCCTGCGGGGGAGCACAGCCACCTGTTGTTGGGAAGGAGCAGAAAACACACCCGAGCATCACCACCAGTGCTCCCAAATCTTGCAGGGTTCTCAGCCTGGGAGCTGTCAGGAGCAGGGTGTGACTCCCCAAACCATACAGCATTAATCATTGAGTAATCTCACCCACATGGGTTCCATCCACAAGCAGGAATTTTCTGTATTAACAGACCCTTAGGGGTGGATATGTAGAATCTGTTCCTTCTCTATGTCAGAATAAACATAAATATTTTCATACCCTGTTGTATTTGCAGGGTGCCCTGTGACAGGGAGGAATGATGAATCTGACTCCATGCTCTCAGAAGGCTAATTTATTACTTTATGATACTATACTATATTAAAGAATACTATACTAAACTGCACTAAAGAATACAGAAAGGATACTGACTGAATGTTAAAAAGATAATAATGAAAACTCGTGACTGTTTCCAGAGCCCTGACACAGCTTGGCACGGATTGGCCAATGAGTCAAAATAACTCACACCAGAAAACAACCAAACAATCCCCTGTGGGTAAACAATCTTCAAACACATTCCAAAGGAGCAAAACACAGGAGAAGCAAATGAGATAAGAATTGTTTTCCTTTTTCTCTGAGGCTTCTCAGCTTCCCAGGAGAAATATCCTGGGCAAAAGGATTTTTCAGAGAATGTGAATGCCACAATACCCTCTCAGAGTTGCAGAGAAAAACTTGATTTTGCAAACAACATAACTCAGCAGAGGATCAACCATGATCCTTGATCCTTCCCAAAGGACCTTTTTGGATTTTACTTGAAAAAGAAATTAAAAATGTTCAAAACCCCAAAATTACGTGAAGTCACCCATCCATTTAACTGACAGCACTAATGGAAACTTCAATGTATTATTTATCCTCACTAGGAATTGATATTTCCTTACATATTTTACCCAGTAGTTGCTGATGGGGTGACTGCTGAGGAGGGAAGTGCAGACAGGTCCAGCTTTAGGGCAGGCTGGGGAGCAGGACACATGCAGACAACTCCTATGCTGGCAGGTAATGCCACAAATCTGCTTTTGCTACAGGTTAGGCAGCAAGGGAGGTGAAATTGTGGAATGGCTGCACTTTTTTCCAAAGAAATGCATCTTTATATTGTGTCTACACTTCAGCAATTCTGGTATGCAAAGAAAGTTGGTTCAGTTTATTTCTGTGCCCTGCAAAAAATGGGAAATGGCATTCATGACTACAAATTCAGATGCAGATATATCTGGAAAGGGGAAATCCCAAACAGTGTTTTGTTGGTGCATGAGCTGTAGACTCAAATGTTGACATTTTGGTAGAAAACTAAAGCTGGAGATGGTGAAGTCTACTTGGGCTCAAAAAAGGCTACACAGAATGTTAAGGAAAAAAGAGAAATACTTGTGGATTGGGGAAGGTATTTTCAGTTATGGTTCCTGACACAGATTTCACATTTGTTCACAAAAAGGAACTGCCTGTTATGCATTCCATCTGCTAAAAACTCTACCCCATAAAGCCCTCTCAGATCTTCACCTTCCTCAGGCTTTTCCAGAAGGTTGTGAAGTTCCAACAAGGGTAAGAGCAGTCTTCAACTCCTGGTGTTCATTCATTCATGTGGGGGCACAGATATCAAAATAAAGCCTAAAAAACCCACAATAATCATTTGGTTTCTTGTACACTTGCTCTCCAGAATGTGATATATGAACATTCCCTCCTCAGCCCTTTCATTATCAAGAATAGTTTAATTTAAATTGTCATCTAAATTGACTGATGTTAAGAGGGGAAAAATAAACTGGATTTGAATTTTGATGGATTGGATTTTTCAAAGGTACTTAGAATTTCTTCAGCTGAAGGCAAAAAGAATTTGCCCAGCTGTAGTCAAAGCTAAGTTGTGAAAGCAGATCTGGCAAGAGGGAAAGGTCTGTGCAACTCATATGTAATTAATAAATAACCCACTCCTTATACTCCCACCTGCATTTCATGGCTATGTAAACTTGTCAAACAAATGATGAATAATTCAAAATACCTTCTCCTCCCTCCCTTCTCCTCCAGATTTATTAACCCATTTTCAAAGTATAATTTGATGAAGCTAATAGCCACAGACTTCCTAAGCCGACTCTCTCAGCATTAATTCTCTCTGCATGGCCATAGTCCTAGTCCCACAGAACCATCTAATAAAAATCAATTACAAAACAACAAAAGGCACCTGAAAGCCAAATGAGAGCTCAGCAACATTCTTTGATGCTTGAAGTCTGTTCTTCTCTGCAAGCAATAAATTGATCTTATTTAAGCTGGGCTGTTGTCCGGAAGCCAGTTCCTCTATAAGTCCTCAAACACTTAGCTACTGGATGAAGTTCATTTATGCAGTTTTGGTAAAAACAAAAACAACAAAAAACACCAAAATAAAAAAACTCAAATCAAATCAAAACAAACAGACAAAAACCCCAAAAACCCACACACAAAAACAAAACAAAAAGCCCAAAACAAAATAAGAAAACCAAAAGAGATCCAAACCACATCCTACCGACAGTGCTGAAGGATCAAGGAGGGCCTGTCTGGGATATTTCTGTGTGATATTTTGCTCACATGTGTGAGGAAACAGGCAGAGGAGCTCTTCCTTGCAGTGCAGGGGAGATTTGGAAGCAAACTGGCCCTGGGCTGCCCTTTGAGCTGTGTGGGCAAGCAAAAGCTGCACTGGGAAACTCTACAGGACAACACCTGAGCTGGATTTGAGTGTACCACAGGCTTTGGCATCCTCCAGCTTCCCATTCTTCTTCCCATCCCAGAATTCTGTCTCGCTCACAAGTGAGTGTTTCCAGTTTACTCCTTATGCCTTAGCAACCCTAATTCAAATTAATTCATGCTCCCAGCAGTTCCATGCAGCACTTTTTGTCATGTTAGTCCATAATCTTTAGGTGACAAGGACGTGTCCAAGTTGCTGTGGCATGAGCAGCACACAATGCCCCAGGAAGCTCAGATCTGGGCTGGGCTGAGGTTGCTGCAATGGACTCAGTGGCAAATCTCACAGCTTGTCACTGCAGAATCAAACTGACGTGGGCTTGCTGTTGTTCACAAATTTTTCATGCTTTCACACCCTGGGAAAGCTCCCAACAGCCCTTCAGCACTGACTCTGTCAGGATGGGAACACCACACCAGTTTGCACTTCATGTTGGCACCTCGAGGGGAAGAAATGTGATTTCTTCTTCTTGTGTCCAACAAAACAGAGGAAAGCAGGAAGCACCCTGAATGCACCTGGTTTGGGCTCATGCTGGGCTGAATTCCCAAGCTGTTTATTGTTCCAGAGCATGACCAGCACTGAAGGGATGGGTAACAGATAACCACAGCACAGCATTATTCTCCACAGGCACTTCTGCAAGCTTCTCAGGAAGAAAGAAACCACTGGGATCAGAGTGCTGAGGCTGCTTTTCCTTTGTTTGACTTTGCTGGTAAGTATCCATCAATTTACTAGAGATACATCATCGTTCTGCTGACCTGCTTCCCTCCACTCACACTGCTCAGATGAATAATAATTTGCTGCAAAGCAATTTAGAAAATAAATGCTGACAGGCTGAGGGTATACTTAACCTAGGTGAAATTTTGTTCTATTTCTACTCTTTCAATGAGTTTTGCTGGATTAGAATTCTAAAAATGTCTCCAAAAGGAAACTGCTTTTGTGGAAATTCAGTGCTGTCACTATAGGACATGAAACAACACAATGCACACACACTGCTGTTTTTATGGTGAAAAAAGGGAAGTTTATTTTCTCACTTAAACATTTATACATTTCTAAAAGTGACAGTGGATTGGAGGGTGAAAGTGCTACCTCTCCAATGACACTGGACAAACTAACAGTTTATTAAATTTCTCTTTTTTTATATAAGAATGCAAAACAATAAGTTATTTATAGAAAGTGTGTGAGAAAGTTTGTTACAAGCATGTAAACATCAGAAAGTTTAAAAAATCTTAAAAAATTAGAGTAACACAGTGCATTCAAGGCCCATGCTGGACAACAGCAATAACAAAGAGATTGGGGAATGTTTATCACACTTTGAGTAGTGGGGTGTCTTGAAGACCTTTCTCTAGAAAGCTGCTTTCCATATCCATGAGCAAGTCACAGCTCAGACATAAAGCTTGTAGACAACACCTTTGCATTTGGTGTCACTTCTGCCACTTAAAAGCTCACATAAGTATTCATCTTATGAATTAGTTCAACATTGTTGCCTCTTTTTTCTTTTCTCTTTTTTTTTTTTTTTTTAACTCAAGAACACAAGGATTATTCACCCCTCAAGAGCAGGGGACAGAGCAAGATACTTACCATGAAAACTTTAGGTCAGTGTCCAGTTCATGCAGGCACACAGATACTCATGACACAGAGAATATTAATACATAGAGGAGGTGTGCAAGGCCAAGGAATGTCTGTTGTGGATGGATGTGTGACTGTAGCTTTCTCCTACTGTTTTTCTCATGATCCCGCTGAATCCAAACACAACAGCCACACCGCAAATCACGGGCAGAGATCACAGCAGAGTGCCAGCAATGTTCATAGAAAGTAAAAGTACATGTTAGGATACATCAGACAAAAAGCCCAGACATTTCTTACTTTAGAGCAATGTGCCCCGTTGCAGACTACTTTTATGAAAAATCCTTTCTTTAGGATTTTTCCCCCTGAGAAGCTGGGAGGCCTCAGGAACAAAATGCAAACAATGATTATCTGCTGCTGTGGAATGCAACAGGTGCATCTGTGATTGGTCTCATGTGGTTGTTTTTAATTAATGGCCAATCAGTCAGCTGGCTCAGACACAGAGCCAGAGCCACAAACCTTTGTTATCATTCTTTCCTTGCTATTTCGTAGCCAGCCTTCTGATGAAATCTTTTCTTCTATTCTTTTAGTATAGTTTTAATGTAATATATATAATAAAATAATAAATCAAACTTTCTGAAAGATGGAGTCAACATTCCTCATCTCTTCCCCAATCCAAGAACCCCTGTGAACACCATCACAGTGCTCTCCCTCTCAGCAGGCAGCAGATGCTGAGAAACCAGAAACAGCCAAACTAAATGCAGGAGGCCAAGCTGCACTGCCAGCCTGGAATTTGGGAATGCAGACACACCAGGAGTCTGCTTTCTCTAGCCATGCCCTGCTTTGAAAATATTCTGGGACAAGCAGCCCCTTCCACTGAGGTCAGGTTCAGGAGCTGCTGCTTGGCTGTGCCCAGTTTGCCCCTCTGCACATTCCATGTGCTGCTCCTTCCATTTACCTTGGCACATCACTGTGACAACCACTCCCAGAACAGCATAGCAAACTGAGAGCAAGGAATTATCTAGATAAAATCTTTGAATGTAATTTAAAGGTAAAATAAGGAGAGAACAACCAGCTCTCCCTGGACTGCCCCTACATGGTTTGAGTTCAGTGTTATTGAAGCAGGAAGATGTGAGAGTTGCAAGGTTTTGTCTTTCTGGGTATATAAATTCTCTCAATGGTTTCCTTGAAGGAAAGACAAACGTGACAAACATCCCTATAGCCAGGAAGCCTGAGAGCTGTTGTCACCTCCCAACGTGATTAGATCCAGCTGTACCAGGTTTTCATTTCCCAAGGTATAATTTTTCAGTAGTAATCATCATTTGGTTTGTTTGTTTTTTTTTTTTTTTTAGCAGACCAATTTGTAAATAAATGCAGTCTTGCTCTGGGGAAGGCTGTTTATTCTTTCTTGTAAGTGAGTCTGAAAGATCTTTCATTCAGTGTTATGAAGTATGAACATATATTGCTTTCTATTGAAGGAAAATAAGAGCTTGGATTCAATTTCACCAGACAGCTGGGGAAGGCAATTTCAATATTAAACATTGCCTCTTTATTTAATACTGCTGGTTTTAAACTCATAAGAGAACATCAGGCAAAATAAAATATGTGTATGTGGGATTTTCATCCCCGAGTGACCACAGCCTAATCTTTGTCATTTTCATCCTCCACTGTGCCAAAGAAGCCTTGCATCTCTTCTCTCTTTTTTGTCACTCAGCAGTCTTTTGAACAACCCTCAGCAGAGCTTTGCAGCTTAGTGAACCATCTCAGATCTGCAGAAATCCAATCAAATCAATGCTGGAAATTGGGATGAAGAATAGGGCTGTGAGTGAGAAAATCAGTTTTTAGCTTCTTGACCACAGGCAAACTGTTCTGGGTAACATACCTGGTGACAGAACCATCGGTCTCATTGTCTCAGAATTTCTTAGTGGTGTAGAACATGTTTTCAGCCATTTTCTTCCCAAATTTCTCTAATCTAACAATATTCCTTGATTGTATGTCAATAAATCCATCAGCAATCAATTGACAGTAACATTTCATAGATCAGTCATTTTAATTAATAAAAGACTAGATAAATTATGAGAGGAGTTTATACAAACTATTACACATTCTTCCTTTGTCTCCAGGCTAGTCCTTCATGGTTTTCTGGGGGGTTTCTTTGGGGTTTTTGGTTTGTTTGGGGGTTTTGTTGTTGTTGTTGGTGGTGGTGGTGGTGGTTGGTTGGTTGGTTGGTTTTGGTTTGGGTTTTTTTGTTGTTGGTTTTTTTTTTTTTTTCCCTGTGGCTGGCACAGGCTCTCTTTATCTATTGCAAAATTCATTATAATTGGAGTTCTTTAAGATTTTTTTGCATTTCTAGGGGGAATTAGTTCTTTACAGAGGAAGGGTTTCTCCATTGTGGGATTCATACCATAATTAGACAAAATGATGGGCTAAGTCCCAGTGGAAAAAATGCACTGTAATTGGTGTTCATTTTTGTTACATAAACCCATGGAGATCATGCTGGTTCCTCCTCTTGCAGCCACTTCTGAAGCACAGAGTTCAATTTAAAACTGATGTACCATTATTATCTAGAACCCACAAATATCTTCAAGACTTTCATCTGAGTCTGACATGAACCTTCTTCATCTGAGCAAAATAAAATTTAAAATCAGTTTAAGGCATCTGCATTACCCAATCTCAGAAGCCACAGATTACAACCAGCTTTGCTTTGTGTTTGTTGAGACATCCTTAGAATCAGAACACAAACATCTGGCATGGCAAAAATGATATTTGTATGTCAAAGTAAGGCACACAGAAGAATTTCTTCCAGCCTGCACAGCACCTGGGACAAGAAAATAGCTGGTGACAACCACAGAACAAAGGTACCAACAGCTAAGAACAGATCTTACTGAGTGCAAACAAGATGTGGTCAGATTTTGTGGAAAATAAACAAAAATATTTAAATGTGTTTATTGCATCTGACAAACCCTTATTAAGGATAGTTATTAAGAATTAACCAAATATTTGTAAGTAGTTTTAAGGTGAAAAATACCAGTCTCACAAATTTTTGCCATTGCCTTGCTGATTTCAGAAAACAGAGGATGTTCACAATTAAGCCTGGTCACATCAACCCCAAATGTATTTTTACAGAGGAACAAACCATGCTCTGTGTACATGCAACTCCTGCAGCTAATTAGCACCTTGGGGTAGGTTGTTCATAAACACAAAACAGTAAGGGACCACTACATCCCAGCAGTGCCTTGTGTAATACCAGTCTCAGAATCAATGAAGATTTCACCTGAATCCTCACCAAGTCACTGCCTCAAAACAAAAAATAAAACTCCAGGTTCAAAGAAACCAAAGGGAATGGTTTTGCCTATGATGACAGAGATCTTAAGGCCCTGGAGGGACATGGGACACTCCTTCAGAAGACATTTCCTTTTGATCTTAGGCATGAATCATTTCTTTAATATCAAGCTCATTACCTTTGGAAAAATTAATTTATTTTACTAGTTATGCCACAAGTATCAACATATAAGTGTGGGTGCTGCCAGGCAATTCCATCCTTTTGATAAGGGACAGAAAAGGAACATCATTTGCTTCATGGCAAAGGCATTGGGTCAAATTTAGCACTGTCTGACTGCTGGTGGCACAGCAGCCTGCAAGGGTCCCCAGCCCAATTTCTGGTGGCCAGCTGCCCACACCCACACTGAAACCTCAGAGCCATCACCAAAAGGATCAAACACGGACCATGCTGCGAAGTGGGAAGAATTTTTCAGCTTTAATAGTTCCATCTTCCAAGCCAGGCACATAAAGCTGAGCTGTCTGTACATCTGCCATGCTTCACCCCACTTTTGAACAGATTTAGGGCTTCAGTCCACCCTCAGCTATCAGCCCAGTCTGTGATACACTTACAAATCAAAAAACAAAACCAAGGCTCTTCTTTTGGATGGATTTAACCACGAATCACCATTTTAAGATGGCACAGGAAATGTTGGTACACAAAGCCTCATTTAATGAACACAAACATTCAGCAGCTGAACAGCTCTTGGTTTCAGAAAGGAAAAGGAGAAGGAGAAGGAGAAGGAGAAGGAAAAGGAAAAGGAAAAGGAAAAGGAAAAGGAAAAGGAAAAGGAAAAGGAAAAGGAAAATTAGTGTGGGATGAAGTACAGGTGGCCATGCATAAGTGTGCTAAAGGGTGAAGCAAACAGGACTAATTTGAGCGAAGAAGATTTCTCTAGAGGCAAGATAATGAAAAATATTTTTGTTTTGACAATAGTGCATGCAGTAATAATGGCTCTCCCAAATGTAACACCAAGCTCTGATTTAGATCTAAGCTAGTTCAGTCACACCTGGGATGAATCTGGTCCAATATCTCCCAGCAAGTTGTAGAATGATGATTTATTTTAAACAGCTTAATGTTATCCTGGAATTATGAGACAAGGAATCCTGAAAGAAGATTCACCTAAATAGAAGACACCTAAATAAGAGGATTTATTTGTAAAGTACACATGTACATACACTCAAAACAGTTTTCCAGGTGTAAACGACTTTAGATGTCTCTTACATGTCTCTCTGCATATATCTTTCGAACATTAAAAAATAAGAGCCACAATTTTTCACCTTTGTGAAATTCACTGCATACCATTAACCTCCTGGTTTGCCTCTGCATAAAACATTTCTAGCATTTCTGGTGATATAAAGAAGGCCATAAACAGGAAATGCATGTAAAAACGTTTCTGTTATTGATTCTTCTCAGTATATGCTGTATATCATGCACACACAAAAAACCTGGTGGCCCAGAGTTGTTAAAGAACCTCCAAATTGAGCTCAGTGGTTTTGCTGAGTATCTTGTGGCTGCTGTGATCCCTAATGTCTAATGGAAACTAGACTGCTTGTAAATAATAAGCCATCATCTTGTTAGCACAAACAAACAGCAGAGAGAAATGAATCATGACTGACACTGCTTTTAGCACCCCTGCTGCTGTTGCAAAGCAGCAGGGGATGGTGCAGAGGGCACAGACCCTCTGAACAGGACTGGCTGCAAACAGGCAGGTTCAGTCCATGAAACATCTCTAGATTCTCAGACCTTGAGCAGATCTGTGTTGGCTGTGGCTGGGAAGTGAACCTCAAATGCTTTCACTGTTTCTCTTTGGTTCTGAGAGGCAGCTTGGCAATTAAAAGCAGGCTTTGCAAATGGGGAGATGCTAATGCTGTGCAGGAAAGATGGAGCAAAATGGAGCCTGCAGGCTGGTACCCTCACTGCAGCGAAGGCAGGCAGCCCTCTCCTGGTGCAAACACACTGCTCACGTCTGCCCAACAGCCCTTTGCTTTTCTGGCAGAATCAGAGCAGCTTTTCATTCATTGTAGGGCATTTTCAGCAAGTCTGCATATTTCCAAAATCCATTTACTTCATCAGTGGGCTGACTTAGGAGTCCCTGGATACTTCTGGAGAACAATTCAAACTGTCTACATAGACTGCTGCTGTCTCAAGCCAGCTTCTGGAGAACAGCAGGCAAATGGACAGAAGTGAAATTTAGTCTGAGTTCACACTGGGTTCACCTCCTTACCCATTTTTATGCTGTGTGACAAATAGAGATATTTGTATGCACTTGGATAATTGGGACTGTCTGGGAAAAGGAATTTGGCTCACTTGGAGTTCCTTCCTAAATATCTAAAATTGTTGGTTTACTTGAGCATAATATTCTAATTTCCTTTAAAAATGCACATCAAAAAGAATAATTGAAACATGAATTCCATCTCAGTGCTTGTAAAAATGCATGCAAGGCACCTCAGGATTTGATTATATTTGCACCAGCACAAGCTGCCCTCAGAGAACAAAGCTCAATTGATTTCAGGGAGTCTGATTTGCCTGGATGGAAATGAATTTTTAATAGATTTGGTTGTCAGAGGGATTATGCAGGAATATGAAGGGGCAGGGTGCTGCTGTGGAGGTGTGTGCTGGTGGCCAGCAGGCAGGAATGGTGGCCAGTGTTTTCCACAGACAGCAAGGAGCAGGATCCCAGGGGAGCTGAGGGGACCAGTTGCCAGGAGACACCACAACACTGAGTCCTTGCAACAGACCTGACTCCCTCCTTGCTCTGCACACTGGCCTGCTTTGCCACTGCTCTTCAAATTATTTCCTTTAATCTCCCAATAACCCAAACACGACTGAAAATTGCCAGCTTTGAGAAATTTCATTTTTTTAAATGAAGCCCATTTTCTAGTTCTTTAGGTGAGCATTTCATTTATGACAGAAAACTAGCAGAGGCCTCGAGCATCAGTAAGGATGCAGCTCCAGGTACCAATCAGCCCAGCCACATCCTGTAACAAGGATTGAAACAGCATGTGCTGAGTCCCAGGGCAGAGATGCCCTCCTGCTTCATGGCAGAGCAAAGGCCAGCAGCACTTCACTTCCATAAATGAGTAAACACTCAGCTTCCTGAAGCTCAGGTCTCCATGAATCATTATATTGTTTAAATAGGGAGCAAAACAGGAGTAACCCAAACACTACTGCCAACTGACAGCTTTGAGAAATTTCATTTGTTTGATATGAAGCCCATTTTCTGGTTCTTTAGGTGAGCATTTCATTTATGACAGAAAACTAGCAGAGGCCTCGAGCATCAGTAAGGATGCAGCTCCAGGTACCAATCAGCCCAGCCACAGTCCTGTAACAAGGATTGAAACAGCATGTGCTGAGTCCCAGGGCAGAGATGCCCTCCTGCTTCATGGCAGAGCAAAGGCCAGCAGCACTTCACTTCCATAAATTAATAAACACTCAGTTTCCCGAAGCTCAGGCGTCCATGGATCATTACATTGTTTAAATAGGAAGTAAAACAGGAGTAACAAACAGATACATAGTTATAGTCTCCAACAAATATTGTTTGTGTCCTGAGAGTCACTGACTGGTTTTCTCTCTCCTCTTCAGAAACATAAAGCTTTAAAAACTATTATTCCATAATTCCAGATTCAGGGGCTTCAAGGCACCACAAAATGTGGCAAAATTGAGAAAAATCCATGAGAGCTGTCAGATGGTGGACACTCAATCTGGCTGAGCCACAGCCTCCTGCCCCACTCCACAAGTGAGATGTTCAGTCAGAGGAGTTCCTCCCTGTGCTTTGGGGTCTGTCTTCTGCCATCAGCCCTGAGGAGGAGGTGATCCAACATCTCCCTGTCTCCAGTCAGCCTGAGCCTTTGTGTCAATCCAGCTGCTAAATAACAGCCCCACAAAGACACAATTCAAAGGATGTAGAAATGTGATGAAATATTTCAAATTGACATTTGCCTGACAAATGCTACTCTGTTTTCCCAGGCCAAGCATCTCTGAATCACAGTAATATGAAGGAATTACTCCCCAAAAGATCCTCCATCTGATTTTCAAAGCTCCCTACAGTAACAAAAATATCAACCCTCAAAGGTACAGCACTACATCTCAATGAGAAAGGAAAAGGAAGCAAATATTTTTTCAGTTCAAATTTATATAAAGCAAATCAGAAAGAGAAGTGAGACTACCTTTACTCTTTCTGCACATTTATAAACATAGAAAAACCATAAATTTTATTGTGGAGAAGTATAATTGCTCTCCTGTGCTTCATGTCATCCACTGCAGCATTATATCACAAGCCATATGGAGAATCAATCTGTGCACAAAATACAAGGGAAAGGAAAGTCAATAACTAGCCAGCCATTGGCTTTTTTTCCTTCAATAAAAATCAAAGTCTGTCGACTCATACAGGTTTCCTGCCCTCCTGTTGGTGTGTATTTTTTAATGATTCATTATTTGATACATGTGTCCCACGCATTTCAAGGGTCATCAGAGAGTTTTTTCTCCACAATTGTGGGTCAGCCTTTGGACTTCAAGGACGAACTAAAGACAGGACATAGCTTTCAGAAACAAAGATGTGAACTGACTAGTTTCTTTTCATTCACTTTCTTACCCCTGAATAACATAATTATAGAGCTTTCTGGGCAAATTGTGGCAAGCTGAACTGAATACAAAATGACAGTGCTCAGAACTGAGCCATCCAGAAACATTTCAAGCTCAGGAGAAGAGGGGAGGGATATGTCATTCCTCTCTCAACAAAAACCAGCTTGCACTCATGACATCTTCACTTTCTTGCCCAGATGTTGTCACAGGAAGAAAATATGAGAATATAAATTATGCCCTATAAAACACAGATGGGAGCAAGCTCTCACGAGAATCTATTTTCCATTTCAGCCCTGTCCTAGCCCCTCCCTGGGGCCCAGGACCACATTATGTCAGATTGAGCCCCTAGTTCTGGACTGTCCCTGATAATATCACACACATACAGATTGGAGAGAGACAATTGGCACTGCCCAGACCAAGCAGGGCTAGGTTCACACAAGGTTTGCCCCAAAAGCTACAGGCACTCAGCTGCCTGAGCCACAGGGCTCAGAGAATGTGCCTGCAGCTTTGGCAACAAAAGGATGAATGGAGATGCAATCCCCCAGTGTTTATAACAGACTAAATCCAATATACCACAGCTCTGCCACCTCCCCGTGCTGGTAGTGCTGCTTGTGCAGCCCAGTGAGCTGATCTAACTGCAAACAAGTCACTGGCAGGTCAGTGCTGTGACCACCGTGTGGTTTATCACAGAAGCAGCAATGAAACAATGCACAGCACCAAGCTTGGATTACATGATCTCTACCTGCCTTAAAACTGCACAGGCTCAGCTCCAAGTACCTCATTTTGAGAGTGATCTGTAGTTCTCACAGGCCTCAGCCTAAGCACTCATGGGCAAAATTCTACTTATGCCCTACACAACTTCTAATTAAAACAGCAGGTACAAATTAGCATGAAATTGAATCCCTTAATGGATGGTTTTCCCTTTTCTCTTCCACTTAAAATCACCACAACAAGCCTGATTCAATGTGCAAGTGGAATGTATCCTCCAGTGAAAATTCAAATTTTAGTCACTGCAATTTTGCATGTGAATATTTTTTCTTCTAACCCCTATACAGTATGAAGCTGGAAGTGCTTGCTGCAGAGGACACTAACTTCTAGTGACACACAGGGAAAAAAAACCAAACAAAAACAAACCCCCTAACATTTAATTATCCTGTCCTTTACCAGGTGCTGAACTTCATCTCCAACACCTGAAAATAGCATTTTCCTTTTCATCCCAAATCCATCTTCTTCTCCCACAGCTGTCAGGGCCCTGACTGCCCTAATTGTGTGACCAGTCTCAGCTCGGGCTTCCACTCACACTCTTGGACAGGGACTTTATTTAACCTTGGGGTTTAAATAGAACAATAGAATGGTTTGGGCTTGCAGGGAACCTTAAGTTCATCCAGTTTTAACTCTCTGCCACAGGGAGGGACATCTTCCTGCTCCAAGCCCCATCCAGCCTGGCCTTGGATGCTTCCAGGGATCCAGGGGCAGCCACAGCTTCTCTGGGCACCCTGTGCCAGGGCCTCAGCACCTCACAGGGAAGAATTCATTCTCAATATCCAGTCTAAATCTGCCCTTTTCCAGTTTAAAGCCATTCCCCTGTGTCCTGTCACTCCAGGCCCTTGTCTAAAGTCCCTCTACAGCTCTCTCTTGGAGCTCCTTTAAGCACTGGAAGGGATTCCAAGGTCTCCCTGGAGCCTTCTCTTCTCCAGGCTGAACACTGAGCTCTCCCAGCCTGTCTGCCCAGCAGAGATGTTCCAGCCCCTGAGCCTCTTTGTGGCCCTCCTCTGAACCTACCTAACCATGCCCTTCTCCTGCTGGGATGACAGACGTGACTCGTGGGTGTCTTTGCTGCTAATTCTGTTCCTGAAGTGCTGTTTGGGTTTCCTGGGGCAGACATTGTGTCCATGTCCCTGCTGGATTGTCACTGGACAATACCCTGTCAGTGAGGTCTTTACCTGGCTGGTGTTGTGGACACCCTCAGCTCCCAAATTCCTTTTCCTGAGGGACAACAGCAAGAGCTGGATGAGGCTGGGCAGAGCCACTAAGTCCCTGTGCACTCAGGACACCAATAATGTTTTGTTCTACTGCATTTTTCCCCCAGACAGTGTCTGCTGTCAGCACTACTTGCTTTAATCAAAAAATAAATACATTGCAGTGTCTCTCATTATGCTAAATGAAAACAACAGGGGGCTAATGAGCATTGTGAACAAGGCATTAACATGGCAATCAGAGGTTTCCACAAGAAGCTGCATCCTTCTTCCAAGATCATGTATACACAACTGTGGATACAGTTGTGACCTCATCTGTTGACTTTAATTCAGGGAATAAATAGATTTAGATGTCTAACTTTGGTTTACCTTTGTGGCAAATTGTGCATTGTGTTACACTTACTATTAAGAAACAAAACTGCCAGCTTGGTTTGTGCAACTGTTCAGGGGTCATTCTTACTCTCTAGTGAACACATTTAACACATCTAATATTCATAACTGTGTTAGCACATTTAATATTCATGATTTTGGAGTAGAAGTTAAAGTGTAACTCCCCCAATAAGTATTGTGGGAGGCTTGGGCCAGTATCAGTCTGTAAAGGGAAGGTGGCTGTGGCCCTGCTCTGGCAATGGCACTTCTGAACACACCCACACAGGCTGTTATGTGCGTCCTCAATGCTGAAATAACACGTGGAGGCCAAAATCTCTTTTTCAAATTTATTTTTTACCTCTTCTCCTTTAAAGTCTAAAAGCCTGAAACAGCCTCTAAACGCTGCCGGACAGTGGGCTCGTTAGAGCGGCCACCATCGCTGCTGGTGTGGCACCGTGAGGGAGAACCCCACGGCGCAGTGGCACCAGCCCCGCCGAAACGGGGGGACAAGAGAACACCCGTGAAGAGAAGCCGCGAGAGTGGACAGGGAGGGACAAGGCGGGACAGGGAGACACAAGGAGGGCCGGGCCTGTGAGGGAAGGAGGCGTTCCCGGCCGCCCCGTCCCTCCCCTCAGCCCGGCCGCCATTTCGGGAGCTCTGCGCGGGCGCGCGGCGCCCCCTGGCGGCCCCGCAGCCGGCCCGGCCCGTCCCGGCGGCCATGAAGTCCGTGTTCGTCACTGTGGGCACCACCAGCTTCGATGAGCTGATCGCCACGGCCCGCTCCCCGCCCGCGCTGCAGGTCAGCCGGCCGAGACACCGACAGCGACACCGGCACCGGGCCGGGCCTGCCCTCCCGGGCTGGCGCTTGCGCGCCGCGGGCTGCCCCGCCCTCCCTGCAGCGGTGCCGGGGTGCCTGAGGGCGCCGGGGCCGTTCGGGATGGCCGGGGAGAAGCATGAAGTGGAGCGGGGTGGGACGGGGAGGGGGCGGCGATACCGGGGCCGGGGTAATCGGGAGCTGGGCACACCCCTCACACACCCTGTCTATCCCCGCCTCATCCCCTTCGTTCCGTCATCCCCCCCTTTCTTCTCCATCTCTCTCTTCGTCCCCCCTCCCCACCATCTTCCCACCGCCGTTATCCCCTCCATTCACCGGTGCCGTGCCCGCAGGCGCTGCAGAGCCACGGGTACCAGAAGCTGGTGCTGCAGGTGGGCCGGGGCTCGCTGCCGCAGCCGCAGCCCAGCAGCAGCCCGGCCGTGGCCGTGGAAGCGTTCCGGTTCAAGGACTCGCTGGCTCAGGACCTCCAGGAAGCAGACCTGGTCATCAGCCACGCAGGTACAGCCCGGCCGCTTCTGGGGCTGCGGGAGGTCCGTGGATGAAGTCTCCCCGGCCTGGGGTGGGCTGCCTGGGAGTGCTGAGGTCCACACTAGAGTTGGGTTGTTCCAGAGGCTCCTCTGTTTCAACAGCAAGTAGGGGGATATTTGGTCTCTCACCATGTTTTCTGTTTCTCTCGTAGGTGCTGGTAGCTGCCTGGAGACTCTAGAGAAAGGAAAACCACTAATAGTAGTAATAAATGACAAGCTAATGAACAACCATCAGCTTGAGCTGGCCAAACAGCTGCACAGAGATGGCTGTGTCCTGTACTGTAACTGCAGGTATGGAGCTGCTGGGGCTGCTCCTGCTGGGCAAGAGCATTCAGTCCATGTGACTGCACAGCTGAGAATGCAACAAGGAAATTTACATCCTTCTCTGTCATCTCCATCTGGATATTACATTTTCCAGAGTGAACACACTAACACTAGGTAGAAATTTACCACACTTACCAAGCCTTTTGACCACAACCTCTTATAATAATTTTTTTCCATTTGAGGTAACATGTACTTAGATTAAAAAAAGAAAAACACTTGGATTCAGGGGATTAATAAATCAGATATTTTCTGGTTAGTAACTTTAAGTACCCTTGTCTTCAAGTCCTCATTCAGGCTGCCCTTTCAACCAAACTTCCTGAATCCACCATACCCTCTGACAAGGAAATTCATAGATCTACTGCCTGTCACTTCAGGAGAAAAACCCACCCCCCAAACAAACAATGCATGAAAAAATCCCACCATCACCAAAACCCCTAGCTCCTTTTTTTTTTAAGTTCATCCTGATTCCTGTTGGGTTTATTTTTTCTCCTGGTTTTGACTGTATCTTACTTTTTTCTCTTTACTTGTGATTAACTCCACCATAAAAGATGACTTTCAAACTACAGGCAGAAAAAATGTAACTCCCATTACTTAGTCTGCATCTTGTTCCTTTGCTCTGCAAGCAGAGTTTCATATGATTCAGAAGAGCTTTCTGAACAGACCAGGCCTGGCATTCATTTAAATTGAGCAAGTTTCTTAAACTCATTATCTTGGTGCTTCTGTCAGCTTTGGAATTTTTATTTCTTTGTGTTGGGCAGTGCCAAGCATTTGAGCTTTATTTGCAGCCTGTTAATAGCAAGTAACAGATTGATGTAGCTGTTCTTTCTGGCTCTGTGATCAGGGGAGAACTCTGCCATGTGTTCAAATAGGAAGGATTTCCTCTTATGGTTTATGGAACAGAGCCTCAGATCTTGCTCAGTCTCCCAGAATTCCAACCACAGAAGATTAAAAAGTTTAAAAGTTGAGTTTGTCTGAGAAAGCTGATGGAAGTGTGTTCTCAGTAATGCTGCCTACGAGCCAGTGCTGGCTGGGCTCTGCAGCTCTGGGCATTCTCTTCCTTTCCATACATATCCTTATTTAATATTTCCATGCTAGAGAATTACATATGAATGCATAGAAAGAAAACTGTGTTTAAAAATTTCCTATGGGATGGCTCTTTCTTCTTTAATTTTTGCCTTTGGTCTGTTTTTACAGCACTCTTGTGGAGACACTGCAGTCGATGGACTTGAAAGCTTTGAAACCTTTTCCTCCTGGACAGCCAGAAAAGTTTGCTTCATTCTTGGATAAAGTTTTTGGGTTACAATAAACAAAAAAGAGAAATAAAGAAGTTGGAATAAAATGTGTCGTCTCCTCCACTTAAGATCTGCAACTGGGCCAAACACTCAAAGAAAATATCATTTAATATTAACTGATATTAAATGGCTTCCAATTTAGTGTCAAACTCATTCAGCTTTAAGCATAAAAGAGAACAATGCCAATAAGGAAAGGAGTATGAACTGTCTAGTGGCATGGACAGACATATTTCTATCACAAAAGCTGCACTGGAATGGTAATTCCACGGATGAGGACAAGCCAAACTATTTCTTTACAGGCATGGCATATGCCTTGTGGTCTCTTGACCTTTTTTTGCCAAGTACAGGTGGAAATAAATTGTCCTTGTTGATGTTCTTGTGATGTTCTGCAGATGCCTTCAGCTCTTAGTTCGTGTGTTTACAGAAGCACTGAAAAGAGTTTAAAAGTGAGCTATTTAAGGTTCAAAAGGGAAAAATGCATGTGGTGCATCCAGGTGAAAAAAGTTACAAGCTGCCAAACAGCTACAACTGCTGCCCTTTGTTTGGGTGATTTACCCACAAAACATAGGACAGGAATGGGCTTGGCAATGCAATGGCTCCTTTTGCATGGTGTTACCCCATCAAAACCCAGTGTTTCCTATTTACATTATATGTAAGGAAGAAATTCTCCCCTGTGAGGGTGGGCAGGCCCTGGCACAGGTTCCCAGAGTAGCTGTGGCTGCCCCTGCATCCCTGGAAGTGCCCAAGGCCAGGCTGGACAGGGTTTGGAGCAACCTGGGATATTAGAAGGTGTCCCTGCCTATGGTAGGGGTGTTGAAACCAGATGAACTTTTGGGGTCCCTGCAAACCCAAGCCATTCTGCGATTCTTGGATGCTGATCAGAGCTTCCCATTTAGAGTAAAGAATTTGACAATGATGTGTTACATCGATTTCTTCAAGTAAATATTTTGAAAACCAAAGGGGGTTTACACTTTAAAATCTCCATGCATGTTATTAGGTTTCTAATGCTCTAGAACTTTAGAAGTGCATAATTGGTGCTAATTGCCCTGCCCACAAAGACATTGGGGGGGGGCGGGGGGGGCGGTGTTGCTTTTGTTGTTTAAAACAAGAAAATTAAACTCCTGAATTGGCCCATTGGATGTCTAAGCACAATTTTCATGAGGAAGTTAAATGTACATAGAAGCATTCAGATCAAGCACAAAGGGCCACAGGTGGAATAAATCAGGCCGCACAGCTGTGCAAGGCTCAGTTTTGCCAATCCCCCAAAGTTTGCCCCACTAAGATTCTTCACTCCCTTAACGATTTCTACGGAGTTATTTCAAACCCACTGCTAGCAACTCGCCTCCAGCCCAGGAGCACAGAGGAATCCTGGATAACCACCGGAGCGATGTCCGCGCTGGTTCCCCGCAGCTGAGCCATGAAGTTGAGCTCAGCCAAGGCAGGTAAGGGAGGAGCCGCTTCCCACGGGCTTGGGATGCGCACCCACACCGGGCACCAGGCACTCTAAAAACTGTCCTAAAGCAACCTGAAGTGGCCCCGGCGGGGTCCGAGGGGCCGGGCCTGGGCTGTCCGTCCCGCAGGTGGGCGCGGTGCCTCATTAGCGGCGCCTTATTAGCGGCGGCCGCGCGCCCGGCGCCTCGCGCCTCGCCCGCGTCTCTGCGCCCGCCTCAGCCGCCCCGGCCGGGAAGATGCACAAAGGCTCCAAGAAGTACTTCGGGCAGAAGTCCTTCAGCGAGGTGGCCATGGACGAGTACCTGGGCAGCCTGGGGCTGTACCGCAAGATGACGGCCAAGGACGCCTCCTGCCTCTTCCGAGCCGTCTCCGAGCAGGTGCGCAGCCGACCGGGCTGGGGGCAGCCGGGGCGCCTCAGGCCCGGGGCGGGCCGGGGGTGCCCCCAGAGAGCTCCTGGAGACCCGGCCGTGAGCCCAGAGCGAGGAGGTGGCACAGGGATGGCTGGGAAAGTGTCTGGGGATGGGTGCGAGCGGCTCCGGGCGCTTGGGCTCCCCTCAGCTTCAGGTGTCCCCAGGTGTCCCCAGCCTCTGCACCGCCTCCTGTTGTGGTGGCGTTAGACTGGAGGATTCACGCCTAACGCGAGGCGTGAGTTAAACTATTGACGTTATCTCTTTGTTACCGTTATTTCCCCAGCTGTTTTCATCTCAAATTCATCACGCAGAAGTTAGGAAAGCTTGCGTCTCGTATATGAGGCAGCACCAGTCGAGGTTTGAATCCGTAAGTACCGTGAGTTCACGTCTGAGCTGCGTGAGTGCAGGTGGGAAGTGCTGTGGGAGGGGATCAGTGGTTTAGCACTGAGAACACGATGGTTTGGCGCACTTGATGCTTGAAAGACAGGGGAAATGACAGGGTGACTGCTTCCTTATTTTGAGTTGCAGTTACACAAGTTTTATTGGACTTTGGTTCTGAAGTTTCTGAAACCACTTACTAGTGAGTGGGGCAAGTTATTTGTGTAGTATATTCTCTGTGGAGTGACCATTGCAGAATTTAGGAGGTGGGAAATGCATAGGTTTTTAGAGCAAGAAATTTATATCAAAAGATGGTGGGAAATTCTGGAATAATTACATAAAGCCATGGGGTTTTGAGATATGGTTTTTGGTTGGTTTTGTCTGTGGCAGTTTGTGTGTGTGCATTGTGGTGTTGTAGGGTTTTGAGGTGTTTTGGGGCTTTTCTTTGTTTCCTCTCTAATCACATTTAAGTGCTTCATCTAATCTATGATTAGTGCTTTATTTAAGTGCTGATTTAAGCATATTTAAGTGCTTAATCTAATGATGATCTTGAATCATCTAGGAGGAACTTGAATATTACCTGGACTCATATCCTTAATGTTTTTTTAGAATCTCTTGGTGTTCTCACATTGATAACTCAAATCATTCCTGTGTTCTATGTGCCTTGCCCCTTCCAAAACAACAGTAGTCTTTAGGTTTAATTTTAACTTTGCTTTCTAACTGCTTAAGTTTTTATATCTGTTTTCTTTTTTTTTTTTTTTTTTTAAGTATGTGGAAGGCTCATTTGAGAAATACCTAGAACGACTAGGAGATCCAAAGGTAAGCCTGATTTTAGACTTACTAAGAGACTTAAATTTGAAGAAACTAGAACAGGAAGGTGTTTAGATAGTTATTTGAAATGTGGTTATTTGAGTTTGAGGGCTTTTTTTTAGATAAACCCAGATCTTGGGGAATCAATTACATAAGTAACACTAAGGGTTTGTACTGATAAATGTGAATAAAGTGTACATGTATAAACAATACCAGTTTTAGTAGGGAATTTGGATGGGTGCAAAGGAGCAGTCCAGTCTCTGCAGGCTGGGCAGTAAAAAGCTTTTTTCTAACTGTAACTCTTTAAGGAAAAAAAAAACCCTAAATATGTGGAGTATACCTTAAATGAAATGTCTGTCAGGCTTTACAATTCCCTGCTTCCTCCTTTACTGTTCAGACTTCTATTTCTTTAGTCTTTAACCAGTAACCTTGGTGAGTGCAGCAGTTTCTGAAACAAATGTGTGTTTAAAAAAAAAAAAAGTATCTAAAGTGATGTGTTGGAGCAGCTCAGTCTTAAAAATTTTGGTAATTGTGGCCATCCCATGTAGCAGACTCCTTTTACCTCACTCTCCCCCAAATCCTTATATCTCAACTTTCAGTGCATTATTGCTTTAATAAACTGATGATTTTGAACAGATATTTTAATAGTACATGATTTTAATACTACAGAAATGTAGAATTATAGTTGTTGATGTTTAGATTCTTCTGCTATCTCACAGAATCTCATTATATTGCATAGGAAAGTGCTGGCCAGCTGGAAATAAGTGCCTTATCAATGATGTACAAGTACGTACCTCTTTCTTAAGGTTTACTTTGTTTTGCCCTTTGGTGTGGGGGTTCTGGCTCCAAAACTTTGTGTGTTTGCCACTGAGAGGTGAATGCATGAAACAGGATGAAAAATGCTTCCCTAAAAAACTTAACTGACATGTAAATGGTGCCATCACAGCCCCTGTTCCCATGGGGGTTAAGGGCAGGGTCAGTTTCCAGAGATGCTTGTTTGCTATCATTTTGCTGATATTAAACTTGAATGTCAGGTGTTTGCTTCTAGTGGCTGAAGACTGGAAAATGGGCAGAACTGAGGAGCTGTGTGCAGTGCAAGCACTGTGTGATAGTTACAAGCATGGCTAAAACTCATGTGGGTGTTCTTGAAAGCTCCAGAAGTGAGGAGTACCTGCCATAGCTGGTGTGTAAACACTGCTATTTATTTCAGAGGTAACACAGAACTGTGCAGGTGCTGCTGTCTTGCTGAATTAAGTTAATTAAATTATGCCAATTGTAAAAGGCAGTCTGGCTCTCTAGTGGTGGGAGATAGAAGCCTCCTTTTGTAGGCTCACTCTGTCCCAGTACTAAAGGAGCAACTGAAGTTTGGCAGGAATTGCTAGCTCCCTGCACTGAGGTTCTAGTCCTTTTGCAGGGTGCCTAAATCACTTAGACTGAATAGAACACCCTTCTGTAAGTGTGAGTACTTGACTTAATCTGTGAGTAAACGTCATGGTCTTTCACAGATAATTTTTGTTTCCCCCTCAAGATAGGTTTGCTCATCTGGCTATTCCTTTATGGTAGCATTCATTTATCAGGGAAAGTGCTTTGCTTGATTTTTCTGCAAAACAACAGCTCTAAACTGCTCCCTGGAAACTTTTTTATAAGATGGTTTATAAAAGAGAGTGTGCTCTTGCAAGTCTTGTTTTCCCTCTGCCTACCCAGGCGAGACTTCATAGTGTACCGGTACCCCGGGAAGGCACCCACACGTGCTACAGACAATGGCTTTGAAGACAAGGTCAGTAGAAGTGAGGGAAAATTCCTGCTGTTCCCCTGCCAATCTGTTTCTTTACTTTTCCTGAAGCTGGATGGGTTGTGTAATTTTTTCCCTGGAAAGGGGAGGTTAATGGGAAGGGATGATTGTAATAAATGGATTGATTTTTGTGACCTCCAAACTGATCCCAGTTCAGAGTGGGAGTTATTGGAACAGCTTATCTACATCAGAATTACTGCTGATAGGGGCAAAAGGAAGGAGCATAAAGGACAAATACTGTGTATTAACTTGCATCTGACCCCTCTGGTGCTTTCTGGAGCTGTGTAGATGTGGGTGCACAATTATGTGGCCACTCAGGCATGATGCCAGTGAAGCTCCTGTGGCATGGATTCCAGTGTGGGCTGCTAGATTTGCCAAGGTGGCCAGTCTGCTCTGAACCTGTGCTGCTGCAGCTGTTACTGATTTGTTGATGAGCATTGCTGTCTTCATTAGATGTGCTTCTTTCTTCATCTACACGGTTTCCTGTGTAGCTTAATTTAATTCCAAAATGAACTGAGTTTAAAAATCAAACAGCATGGTCTTAAGTGCTCAAGGCTTTCCCACCAGAAGTCTCATTAAGTGTTGGCAGCTGTCTGGCATTACACTGTTGAGTTTGGACAGCAGCTCCTTCTGGTGTTGCTCCTCCTCACCACAAGAGGAGAGCTTGTGTTGGCAGAATCCACAGAGCACCCAGAATTGAGTCCTGGCATCTGGGCTCCCTCTGGGACCTGGTTTTCTGGGCAGCATCCTCGCTGGCAGTGTGCTGACAGCTGCCTCAGGGCTCCTGCCTGTTGCAGTTGGCTGTGGTTGTGTGCCAAGAAGTTTGATGGCACATGTTTACATGATGTGTCAATGTCTGTGATGCAGAAAGCATCTCTCTGCTTCTAAAAAGCAAGTTTTTAAGGGCTAGAGAAGTAAATGCTCTTCTAGTCTTGCAGGCAGAGAAGGATGAAATGTGCCTTTGATACTTGGGATGGTGTGTCTCGGGGTGCTCCCTTCAATGGGTTGTATTTATTTTACCTCCTGAGTAAATGGTGGTCTTGGAAACAAACTTCTATTTCATGTTCAATACATCCTGATGTACAGATGGGGTTTTTTTCTTTGTATGATACAAAGTTACTTAGAGACTTCACCAAAACTTCAGTTTTGAGCTGATGGTACAGCTCAGAAAAAGCTCAGCTTTTTCATGTTTATATTGAGAATATTTACTGTTTTCTTGGTGAGTTGGTGTCAACTGTAGAATAAAAGGATGTCAGAGTTTACTGAATTCATCATAATTGATGGGATTACATCATTCCAGCCTTAAAACTTTGTTTTTTTAATTTTCCCAGATTTTACTGTGTTGTTCCGGTAACGGCCATTATGACTCTGTGTATACAAAACAATTTCAGGAAAATGCTGCCATTTGCCAGGGTAAACTTGAAATCATTTTTCTGTGAAAGAGAATTGTGTGTTTTCATATGTTTGGAGGCAGGGTTTGTTTCAATTTTCAGGGGTGGGGAGAAGAGAAATGGAAGCTCACTTCTGGTATATTTTTATGCATAGACTCATTTTTTTCACCTGTTAAGTGGGTTTAGAACTAAATGACTTCCAGAGGTCCCTTATTCCCAACTGAGTATCTTTATGATCCTGTCCTTAACTGCATTTGATGTTACTACAGCCTTGTAACAGTAGATAATATCTGAAGATCTGCCTGCCTTAAACTGCAGGAGTTCTTATGGATCTCATATTGTTGAGCTTTGTGTTGGTTTGTTCAGCTGTATTATATGAGATCCTCTACAAAGATGTGTTTGGCATGGATGAGGAAGAATTAAGGTCTGCAGTTGAGGTGTTTCGAAGTGGATCCAAGAAGAACAGAAACAGTGCTCCTGTAGGAAGTGAGGATGCAAACTTTGGTTGTCTCCATGAAAAAGTGCCCCGAAATCCATCAGAAAAGAGGTAGTATGTTGGGAAGGGGATCTGGTAAGAGGCAAGCAAAAAAAAAAAAAACACCTTAAAAACCTTGCAGAGGACAACTTTTCCAAGTTTCTATGAATTTTTATGGGGTATTAACTCTTCTTATGTTATGACACAAACACAAAGCTCAAATATATAATGGAAGAGAGTGTGCTTTTCTTGGAGCTGGGAAGTGCCACATAATTGACTGTCCTCTGCTGCAGGCTGTGTTACAGTTTTGTGTTACTCTGTAAAATGACAGCTTATTTGTAAGTAAAATTGCTCCTTATTCATTAGGGCTTTTTTAATTATTCTTTTAATGAGAGACTTACTCTTCTAAGCCTTCATAGCTCTGAAAGGCTTGAGAGCTGCCTCTGAATGCTTGCAGACAGCATTGGTTTGATGGTACCTGGCACAGAGTGTCTTTTTGTCCTTGACAGTGCAAGAATTCAGTCAGTGGGATCACCTTCATCCTTTCCTAATGCAAGCCCTCATTAGGGGTGGGTATTGGAACAAGCAAAGGTCAAGTTTTAAAGCTTGGAAAAGGCTGGTCCTGCACTGCATTGCACCTTGCTGGTGTTGAAGGCAAAATGTGCCACTTGATGGCACCATGGTCCTTTTTCAGGTTGTCTGAACAGTTGATGATATTAATCCTGGCTGGAATTCGTGTGTTGTAGCTTTTGTAATCTTATTTTCAATTTTTTAGACTGGACGACTGGGGAGGCAACGATGCTGACAATCCACAGGAAACCAAGTTCAAACAAGGAATTGAAGAGCAGAAGGTTTGGCAGTTCAGGAAAAATCCTGGTTGGCTTTTGGGGTTTTTTTCCCTGTTGTATGATGTTACCCTGTTAGGGCTAAATCCTCTTCACCATTTTCTAAAAATGTATTTTTGGTTAGTGGCTGGCTTATTTCTTCCATCTACTTGTCTTTTGGTTTTGCCCTTGAGATTCTATTAAACTGGAAATGGCTCTTTTACTTTCTGAAATTCTCTAGTCCTTCTCTAGCTGATTTTATTTCCCCCAAAAGATGGAGCTTAGCAGATGTTTCCTGATTTGTTTGTTTTTCCCAGAATATGGTTTAAATTAGTTCCCTTTTGTCTTGATTGTCTTGACCATAGTATAAATTGCTATAAACTGCTTCAGAATACTTCTGGAAATTGTACAGAGTTTTCAGATGCAATAACTGAAATGCTCATTTACTTTTGAAGCTGTAGCATCATTGGTCTGGTTGGCTTCCTTTGATTCATTTTGAGTACAGAACAATGCCAGGTGTTACTCTTGAGCCTGTTCTGCTTTCCAGAGTCAGTTTGCTCAGCACCTGAGTTCCTGGATCTGTTTTCATACTCTTTGAGTTTTAGTTTTTAGGAAAATACAGTGGAAGTGAAAATTCTGGAAAATAGTATCTGTACTTTTTAAAATGGTGCACAGATGCTGGCAGAATAGAGACTGTGTTGAACACATGAAATGCACTTGTTAATGCTCCATTCCAATTCTGTTTTTAGCCTCCAGAAAATCCTCCAAAGATGCCTGTTCCTTATAAAGTGCTAAAGGCACTGGACTCTACCATCTATCGAAATGTGGAGTTTGATGTTTGGCTGGACAGTAGAAAAGGTATCTTTGGGAAAGGGAAAAGTCAAAAAACTCTTCCTGTAGTAGGGTTAGCATTAAATTTATGAATTTTGAGTCCTGTCACCTGATTCTTCACAGCTGAAATGTAAAGGGCACAGGTGAACCCAGCAGATAGCTGTAGGTAGGACGTGTTCTTGGTGTCTGCCATTCAAAGCACAAGATACCCAGCTTTTGATACTGTATAATGGTACAAGGTTGCTAAAAATCTGATCTCTGCTACTCATCCACTGTACACAGGAAATAGGAGGATTCAAAGCAGAGCACAGAACTCTGTTGCCATTCTGTTGTATTGGAAAGCATTCAAATGTGAGAGTTTTTTGTTAGAGCATGTGTGCAGAGACTTCTTTTTAGAGCACGATTTTGGCCTCAGAATTGTATAATAATGAAGATCTCAAATTTAGCATTGAGATCTGTCAGATGAGTTTTTCTCCTGCCTCCCAGCCCTCCTGGGCTTGAACATTCTGCAGAGATTTTGTGGTTCTCGTGGCTTTGGAAAGGTTGGCTGCTTTTTGGCATTCACTGTGGCTGGTCTGTAAAGCAAGAAGTTACCAAGAAAGATAAGTTTTTAAGTGATACTTGATGTCTGACCCAAAGTGCTTTGCATGCTGAAGAACTCCAGCATTTCACCACGGAGTAATCAGTAATGAGGATCATTAAAATTCTTGGAACAGAGTGTGGTAACCAATTATCTGTGTGGAATACTGACGTGCAGAAAAGCCAGGCAAGGAACAGAGGTAAAAAAAAGCTGAAATCTAACAGCAAGGAGACTTTAGGCAATGTTAGCTTTTCCTGGATGACATTTCATGTTTGCCAAGTGCCACTGGGACTCTGGCAAGATAAGAGATGTCCAACATTTTTAATTCCAGGATTTATATTAAATGCAGGATTAGCTCTGTGCCACCACAGAAGCTGCAGTGTTGTAGCAGTGCTGCTTGCTGCATTATCTGGCTGTTGCTGGTCTCATGTGACTTAGCCTGCTTATGGTCTATTGTAAGAACACCTAGAGTTACTCCACTGTTACTATGGGGAATATTCAGGTATGCACAGGAAGCATTTAACTCAATTGGCCTATAAATTGTAGTTGGCTGCTGTCATGAAGTACTTGGATATGTGAAGAAAGAACAGTAGCTTAAAGGCTTTTCCTCTTATTTATTTATTTATTCATTTCTTTTTAGAGCTTCAAAAAACTGACTACATGGTGTTTGCTGGGAGACAGTACTATTTAGGAGATAAGTGTCAGGTCAGTACTCAAAGGAGACTCACTTATGATCAACTGTTAAAACTACTTTAAATGGACTATGATAAACAATGAAGTCATTTGACTTCATAGTATTCTCTAATGCTTTTCTAATTCTCTTCCCTGTCGGTGTTCTTTTAATTGTCATTTCTTTCTGAAATCTACCTTTAAACTTGGTAGTCTGATAGAAAAGCAGTTTGGGGATTCAGTGTAAACCAGTCATCCACGTTCTCTGAGTGTGGAAGTTCCAGGCAGAGCTCAAAGTGCACAGGGGGTGCTTTTAATGTAATTGTCTTTAGATTTTTCACCTGGGCTAAGCAGCAATTCTGGATAGTCTTATCTTTCTCAAAAGTGAAGTAGCAAAATATTTTCATAAAATAAAAAAGGAAGAGCTAAAAAGGGAGGAAATGATCTGGACAGGAGATGCTGAAAGGAAGGTCTGTTTTCTTTGTATTCTGATGTCATATGTAGTGAGGGCACATTTTTTTAATTGATCTTTAAAATAGCGCTAATTATTCACTCAGTGATTTGTTTCTTGTTGTGCAAAGCTTTCCTTTTCCTACTTTATCTTCTGTTCTCCTTAAGTTCTGAAGCAGCAGTCTTCCTTGGCACTTACCTGCTGGGCACAGGGGATAAAAATAAGTTAGGGAGCTGGTATCTTGCCTCTCAGTTGCTCACAAGACTGACTTTGTCTTTTTATCCTCCCTGTAGTTAGTACACTGCTCTTTGTTTTGGTTGGTGTTTTGAAGAAATGTTTGAGACTCCTGGGCCAGCTCACTAACATGGGGCTGGCTGGGACAGCCTTTAGTGTCACTGGTTTGTGGACAATATTCTGATGCAGTTGAAGTTTTTTAGAGCTTTCCTTATTCTCTCTCCAGGTGCGTCTGGAACCAGGAGAGAAGTATTACAATGCTCACATCCAGGAAGTTGGACAGGATAGCAACACTTTGACTGTATTTGTTGAGGAGCTGGCAGAAAAGTAAGCAGTGATGACTTCAAGTTTAAACTCGTTCTGGTTGAGGGCTTTATTTTTTTTTTTTTCTAATGTCCAAAAGCATTATTGTAATACTTTATGTGAAATCTTGCTGCTTTTCCTTCACTGGAATGTAAAAGTGATCTTTACAGCTTGGGCTTAATTCACAGAGAGCAAATTGCCCTCTGCTGTTGGGCTTCTGTGGAGTTTTTATGCTCTACCCAAGCAACAAAATAATTGGCACTTCTGGTGAACCTAATCACTTTCTCCCCCTTGCTGTTCAATCATTCACCCTCCTCCAAAGCTGGGATTGACAACATCCTGCAAAAATTCTGTGTTGTACCCTGCTTTTAGGTGTACCTCTGGAGGCACACAGATGCAGAGAGACTTGACCCAGGAAATAATAGTGATTAAACTAAAATAGTGTTTAACCTAAAGCCTAGCTTGTCTTTTCTTATTAAACAAGTAGCAGTAATGTGTGCTTGGTGCCAGAGAAGCAGATTATTTATTTTCACAAGCTATTTCCTCTGTCTTGGTGTTGCTTCAGCTTATGTTATTGTGCAGAGTATATCCCTGGGGTACTGCTAACATAGATGTCCTTCCTGCAGGCACACAGTTCCTTTAGCAAACTTAAAGCCAGTGTCACAAGTGGCTCCTGTCCTTGCTTGGAATATGGCTCACAACAGAAGAGGAGCTTATCAGAAAGTAACAGGTGGACACTTCTCAGGAATAGGTTTGTACAAGGCTTCCAGAAGCATTTCTTCCCTGGGGAAGTAGGGGAGTTGCTCATGGGAGTTGTAACTGTAGCAATTTTTGGACATAGGAATGGTCTCAATTCACCCTGTGATGTAAAACTTGGCCACTGTGGAGGTTTTGTGGAAAGCTGTCTTTCAGACAGGGATGAATTTGACTTTGCAAAAAGCAAATCTGTTGAAATACAGAGTAAATTTGGTATTGCTCAAAATTGCCCAGAACAAATTTGCCCCTTGAGAACCATCTAAAAAGGCATATTAGTGAACCAGAGAGCTTGTCTGACCTGGCATTAGCAGAGATGCATGGATGGAGCAGGGACCCACTTAAATAAGGGTTCAATTTAATTTGGAGGAGGAGTGGTGAGGTTTTTTACTTTTATGAAGAAATGCAGCAGGTATAGAGAGGTTTCAACACTGAGTACTGGTTGGATTAGCTGAAGCTACGAAGGTGCTCCCATGTCAGATGCTTGTGTCATGAATTCCTGCTTGATTCTTTTAAAGAATGGTCTGTAGTGTCCATATTTACAATGCACTTTTTCTGGAACAAGCCACTGGCTTCCTTCTCTATGGGTTCAAATATTAATTACTCACTTTATCACTTGAGGCCATAACTCAGGTTTAAGGTGTAAATCTCTTTTCTGTCTCAATGGAAACTGCAGAAATGGATATGAAAACACGGAAGAGGATGCTCAAGAAGGTCCGTGGGAAGGAAGTGTTCATGGCTGTGGCTTACAGCAGGGGCCAGCCAGTGCTGCCCCCCAGGCTGCAGCACAGTGCTCCCTCAGGGCGCTTCCCTCCCATCCACTGCTCCCAGGGAGCTGCAGCCATGGCACCCTACAAACCCTATCACCAGCAGAACCCTCCCAGACAGCACCGCGACTCCGGCATGCCCAGGTAGGGAGCTTTGAAAACATGAGCTGGCCACTTGTTCCCTGTTCACTCTTGCTGCAGACTGGTTAGGAGAGAGTTTGTGCTCTCCAGGTAAAACTACAGCTGAGAGGCACTTCTGGTAGTTGCACCTTTTCCCCTTTAAACTCAGGGGATCTGCCTGTTTTGTAGACACGGCTACGTACATGGTTTGTAGACATGGGGTCTATATATATCACCTGGACAGAGAACAAGGGAAGCTGTAAAAAAAACTTGAACTGCATCAGAATGTTGTCCACAAACCACTAATAGCACAGGCTGCTCCTAGCCAGTCCCATGTTAGTGAGCTGGCCCAAGAGTCTCAAATACTTCTTCAAAACAGCAACCAAAATAAAGAGTGCTGTACTAACTTCAGGCAGGATAAAAAGAAGTAAAATCAGTCTTGTGAGCAACTGAGAGGCAAGATACCAGCTTGGCCCTCAGATAGCATTCTACCCCAGCCCAGGGGACAGAGGCTGTCAGAGTTATGACGTGTCCTGGTGAGTGACAACAAACCTCTTCCACCAAAAATTGCTCTACCAGGATGCTGGGACACGAATTGCCTGTTTGCAGCAGAGTGTGAAAAAGCAGGTTTCTTGGTGGCTCTGCAGAAAGAGCTGAGTTCAAAGTGAGCAGCCAAAGGCAGGTGAAGTGCAGGTGGTGGTGACTGCTCAGCCCTCTCTCGCTCCCCAGCTCGTACAGCCGCAGCCGCCGCCCGCTGCCGTGCGCGAACAAGGAGTGCCAGTACGGCTTCGTGCCAGGGGCTGCCGAGGAGCCCCAGGGGCCAGAGGAAACTGTCACCTTCTGTGAAATCGAAGGAGATGACACTGCTTTTCCTGCTCTGCCTGTGAGTTATGAACAAAGGGTAAGCTGAAGCCTCTCAGAGAGAGGAGAAGGGGGAAACTAAATGCACAGTGATTCTTTACCCACATATACAGCCAGGGCTTTTTGGTTTTCTTGGAGTAAGGTTTAGCAGTAAATGCATTTTTGACAGTGGAAGACTGAAATTAGTCTAGTTCCTGTAAAACCTACTTGAAACCTCAGTTTTTCTAGATATTCCCTTCTCTGTATCTTCAGTAGCAACACTTGTTTCTTTTAAGCATATTTTCATAAACATAATCATGCTTCTCCTTTCTGTTGCAGTTTGAAAACAAACTATTTTCCTCCTGTGCATATCTGTCTAGTTCTAAACATTGTGGGAGAAAGCTTTCACTTGTTTGCCACACTATAATTTATCATTTGGGGAGCAAGATTCAGAGATTGGATAGTGATAGCCTGGGTGTTTTTCCTTATGAATTTGTAGTGGTGATATTTTGGATTAACGTGTTGTTCCTGACACAGTTTCTTCTGCTGCCAAAACGGGAAAAAATTGCAAACCTCGACTTTTCTTAAAGCAGTCTTTCTGTTGAGTTGTAGATAAAGTGGCAAAGTGTATTCTTAAACTTTTAAAATGCCTTTTTTTTATTTGTAGTCTAAATCTAGTCCAAAACTGGGAGTGCTAGAAGAAAAAAGGAATTTATACATAGGTATCCGAATAGGAAAACAGATTTAAAAAAAAACAAAACCAACCTTGTATGTTTGAAATTTTTTTGCTGTGTTGATGCAGTGAACTATTGTTAGACTCATATTTAAATGAGGAAGAGAGAATATGCTTAGGGCTGTTTCAGCATCAGTCATTTTTTCTTTGCTCTGATGTACTAGATCTGTAATCTTTGCTCTGATTTTTCCTCCAAGAGTGCCAAGGAAGAAGAAGGACACATTATCCTGCAATTTCTTTTTTCCAACATGAAATCAATATAGCTCAGTGGCTTTTTCTCCCCCTTTGCTAGACTTGCCTGCAGCTCCTAATGAATAGGTTTTCATGTTCATTCAGTGACTTTGTTATTGTCAATGCCAAAGCTTTTTCTCTGTCTCTTCCTTGTCTTGTTTAGTAAAGGAATGTGACATTTCCTGAGGAAAGATGCATCTCACAGAGGACTCTGCCATGCTGCCAGGGGCCTGGTGGGAGAATCTTCTGACTTACCATCTCTGCTTCAACCTTGGAAATCTTTCCAGCCTCTCTGAGCACTTTATCGATCTCGTAGTCACCAGTGGCTTCTGAGGAGAGTTTTGAGTGTCACCTTAGCCACCACAAGAGTGAATCAACTTCTTTTACTTAAGCATCTCAACCCTACATTCCTCCTTCAGAGAACTGAGTTTTTTAACTGAGGTGCAGCTAAAGATTTATTTCAGTGCAGCAGCAAGGGGCCTGTAAAAGACTGAAGAGTGCTGTGGGCAGCACACTCTTGGGGTGTGCTGCTCTCTGAAATAGTCCAGGTTGCACATGTGGATCAGCCTAGTGCAGACAGTGCTGTCTGTGCCAGCAGCCACCTTCTGCTTCCACTAGTTGGGACTAAAGATGACCTTTCTCCATGGTGATCAGTGTTTGAATGAACTGATCATCTGCTGGTGTGGAGGGAATGCTCTAGAATGAGGAATGCACTAATACAGCCTTGCCTGGGATCTGCTCCTTCCTTTGCAGCTTTATTAGAGCTTGGGATACAGCTGGCTGAGTTCTGGGAGGGAGCAGCTTGACTGCCTGGCATAGGACAGTGGTAAAGCTTCTGAATTGCCTTGAGTGTGCAAGGCAGAACAGGAGGAAAAGGAAAGAAATGCTTGTTGCATTAGAATGGACTCATAGATGATGCTTCTAGTAAGCTTTGGTTGCAGCAAACTGGGTCTGCCAGCTTGGTTCTGTGTGTCTGTCTACAGAGCATGGAAAGGCTCTAAATTATTTCTAAATGTGTGCTTCTGACTTTGCCTTTTAGAGCCACAGTAGCCATGCTCCCATTGTCCATGGCCCAGGGGCATTTTGGGTAGCAAGGAGAGGTCCAAACTCTGTTCCATCCAACAAGCAGACTCTGAGTGCCTTAGAGGAGGAGGAAGAGGCAAGTGAAAATGGTAAGTTCTTAAAGGATTAATAGGCAAAAAAACGTTTAAGAGATTGTATCTTTTAGGAGATGTAAGGAACCTACTTTTGACAATGAAAAGCACATTGACAAAGTGAGTTTGAAAAGCACATTGACAAAGTAACTGAAAGTAGGTTATTTATAGATGCAGTGAAGTATAATTGCAGTAACTCCAGGCTTAAGCTTTTTTGCCTTCCCTTTTTTTTTTTTGCCCCTGAATCAAAACTTCCTGTTCTCTTTCCCTTGTAGGGAAATTTCATGAGGAATATATCTATGTATCTTCAGGTAAGTAAAAGTTTAGTGTTTACTGATAGAACATTTGGTGAATGTAATACACTCAGTTATGAGCTCTTTATGTGTTTCTGAAGGATTAGATTTAGTGCTGCTCTTTTCAATTAATTTTGCTGATGTTCCCCAGATCCCAACTGTGAAACTGCAACAGTGTTTAGTTCAGCAGAACCTGCAGCAAACTTGGTAAGTTTTACTCAGACTGTTCAGATTTGAGATCTTTGAGGTGAGGCATTCATTGAAACTGTCCTTGGATGCACAGTAGGTTAGAGACTTAATAAAAATGAAATCAGCATTCCTTTCTATATTCACCATCCTTTTCCTTCCTGAATGGTGAGGTTTTTATCTGAGTCTGCAAGTACAGTCTGAATTGCACTGGATACAGTAATGATTTTCCACCTTTCCCTCTGCAAAGAGAGAATGTGTATTTGAGTGCAGTTTACTTTTCCTTCTCTGCTCCAGACAGCACTTGCTTTTATCAGGCCACCTTTCTGGTTATATTCCAGTTAATCTTAGCCTTCTTCTGTAGGACTGGAGAGATCTCATCTGTGATAGAGCTTAACTTGGAATTAAATGTTTTTTTTTATTTGAAACTGAATCTTTAGTCACCTGCTGCTCCACAGTGGTGTGAAAGCAGTCCTGAGCATGCCAGAATAAAACTGTGTTTAATGGAGCTACAAAAGACACTCTGGCTGTATGGTCCATAAATTTGAAAATAAAAACTAGGGATGTGGTGTGTGTGCCTTGTGGCTTCTTTGCCACTGAAATAGACCATGCTTTGCTTTGGAATCCCTTCAGGAAGAAGGGCCAGTCTCGGTGTCACCTCCAGATGAAGTGGCTTCCTACAGCTATCCCCAGAAGGTAGTGTCTGGTACTCTGAACTGTATCTCACACTTCACTGTGGTGGCCCTGCAGGGAGGTGACCACTCTGCTTGGACTGTGACACTTTCTGGGGACCCCTCACAGCCTCTGGCAGCAGAGAATGCAATTCCCTGCAAATACAAGTAAAGCAGAAGATGCCTTGCAGGTGTCTGCAACTCTAAACTGGTATTTTTAAGCCAATTTTTTCAGAGTTTAGATAGTTAGTGTCTTTACAGCTAGGATTTACAAGATGGATTTGTGTGAAGTGAGAATTTTTGAAGTGTGTGGTGTTTTCATAGTCTTTGTCAAAGCCAGTTGCAGAGGCAGACTGTTGAATACTCTTGACTCTCTTCCAGGTGTTGGTGAACTCTGCAACAGTTTCCACCTCCACAGATGTTTATACTGCTCCAGCTACAGGTCTCTCTTCAAATTCTGCTGCCTCCACTCCAGCCAGTGTCATTACAGCAGCTCCCCCACAAACAGCAGTGCAGCCTGTCATAGTATCTCCCTTTTCTGTGGGGAGGCCAGGTAGAGTGTACAGACTGCAGCTGTGGACTTGAATTTCCAAGTTTTCAGTTATTTCCCCTCCCTTTCTCCCCCCATCCAAAACAAGTGTTAAAAGGCTTAAAAAAAAAAGTGTCACTTGCTTTGGTTTAAGATTACATAGCTGTAACTTGGCTGCTGGCTTCTTGTTTTGAAGGGGCTGTTGCCCCTGAATTTTTGTGGGAATTGGAGTTCTCTGCTTTGGGTTCCCCCCTTGCCACCTTTAACCATTAATGCTGAGTGTTTGCTAGAAAATTCTTTTCAGAAGGCAGAAGTTCAGTGTGACTGCTTTCACCTCCCCTTTCCTACAGCTGATTTTCTTCTTGAGCTGAGGTAGCAAGCCTGGAACACCATCACTTCCAGGAAAGTCACTGGCCAGGGTGTTCCAGTTTATTTTTGTGACCCTTAGTTTCCTCTGTGCAGGGAGATCAGGTTTGTGGGTGCACAGGGTGCACTCTCCACCTTAGGTGCTCTATTTGCTTTGCTCTTAGAAAATGACAGTTATGAAAAAGTTGTTTTCCTTCTTACAGAGTGCACTTTTCCTGTCTTCTGTAACTTTTCATTTAGCATCTAAGACATCTCCAGCTTCCATTCTTCCATTCTGCTCAGTTCTGTCTCACTTTTCTTTTTTTTTTTTTGCTCCTACTCTGCATGAGAGTTTAGTCAGCATGGTTCTCAAAGCTGTCTGCTCACTGGTGCCAACCTGCTGCTGTGTTAGAGGTGTGGGCTACCTAAAAGATATTTAACAGTTGTCTATCCAGAAGATTTTTGTTCTGATATGTCTCAAACCTTCCCTTGTTTTTGTGGGTTTACTGTCACACTTCTGAGGACTTTAGGTGATTAGCCTAAAGCTGTTGTTCTCTTACAACAGAGAAGTCTGGCCTGCCTTCTAATATGAAGAAATAATTGAAAAATACTTTTTTTCTTTAACTGGGATATACAGCTTGCAGATAGAAGTGCATTTAAGGCTTGAGAGATGGGAAACCTTCCTATCTAGTCACAAAATTTCTTCTGTTTGCCTTTTAAAGTGATTGCTGAACAGAATTTTGTTAGAGCCTGTATTTAGGGGCACCAGGGTGTCAAAGTGCATGCTGAATTGTGTAAGTTAACACCTTACTTGTTTGACATACCATGGCAAAGTTAACTTTTTGGGTGACATTTGTTTCCTTCCAATTGTAGCAGTTTCTTCAGTGCCATTCCCAATTTACTCAGCTCCTCTTCCCCCAGTGAGTGAGGTGGGAGAAGCCAGTGCTGTTCTTCCAGCTTACTCCTGTGATCCCAGTGGCAGTGATTTGCCTCGAGGTAATTAATGATGGTGGTTTGCATTTTTACTCCTGTTGCTCTCCAGCACACTTCTGACTTGTGCTCTCCTTGGAAGCTTAGCAGAGCACCAAGTGAGAATACATAGTGAGAAGAAATTGCTCTCTGCAACTTGCAGGAAATGAGACATAATCTTATAGATACTTATGCTGAAACATTTTCATTCCCAGTTTGGAACAGAGAGTTTGTATCTGACTCAAATGTGATTATTGCAGCTCTAGACAGCACCTTAAATAAATGAAAGCCCAGGGAGAGAGTGCTTGGCCTATTTCATACTTGTTTGTGGCCCAGTAACCACTTCTCTGATAACTGATTAAAATAAGAACTGTGTGTTTATAAGTTGTGCTGTTGCACAGTAGGGTGTTTTAGTTGTTTTCCTTTATGGCTCCAAGCTGTAATTCTGTGATACTACAGACCAGGGCTGAAGTGTGAGGTCAGCTTGTTCCTTGGGTGTGCAGCTTTGTCACACACTGCCCTCAGCTGGGACAGTGTCCCAGCTCCACGTTGAGCAGTGAGTGCAGAGCCCAAGCCTGCTGCTTTTACACTGCTGCTGCCATGCTCTGCAGTTGCTCTGCTGCCCCCCCTGTGCCCTCAAATCCAGGATTTGTTCATCTTGGCTGTTCTGGCTCCCTTCCCTGCTGTGGTAGCATCACTCTGACCCCATGCACACATCAGAGCTCCTCCTTTCCAGCTTGAGTTGAATGCCCTTTAACTGAGGCTTTCTCCACTTGGGAGAATGGGGTGTGAAGTGTGCTGACAAGAATCTGGAGTGGATGTGGATTAATAACCTCTCCAGACCCTGCCCTGAGCTCTTCAGCTGAGTCAGTCCACATCATATTGGTCCTGTCCTTGGCACAGGCTGTAGGAATTTTAAAGGTTGCTAGTTAACAGTACTGCATGTAGCATTTCTGTTACACTGCTGGAGTATAATCTAGATGGCCTTAAAGTGAAGAAACCCAGCAGGTTTTGGAGTAGGGAAGGGTGAAATATGTGGGTGTGCTTGATCTGGCGTTCTGTGAGCTTTGCTAAAGACACCAGGCCTGGTATAGATGGGGAGCAGGACTTGTCAATAGACTGAAGTCCTGGATCTGGGAGGAAATCCTCCTGTGGGCTCAAGCGTTACTTGAATCTGCATTTATTCCAGTTTTCATAGAATCTTGTATCTTGTTTTAATGTCATTTAGGATTTGTCAAGTGTATTTATTAACCTCAAGTGTCCTGCCCTTGCATGGTGCCTTGTATTTGAAGGAGCTGTTGATAAAAGCCTGCTTGAAATTGCTGTGTTCCAAAAACAGAGTGTTCAGTACTGGCTAGAGCTTCCCAACAGCACAGTGAAAACTCTTTATCACCAGATGAGATTTTTATCAGGCATCAATGTGGTCTTTATATTTTCATATTAGAATGGGTAACTTTTTATGGCTTAGCTGTTGCTTCCTGAGCAACATGTTTTACTGAAGATGGACTTGATTTCCAGACATCTAAAAGAGGAATCTAAACACAAACTGATCTCCTACTGTACTGGTTTATTTTCCATCGCTCCACAGATGTCAGTATTTCCAGTGTCAGTTTGTCACTTCAGTCTCCCAGCAGTTCCTTTGTACTGTTATTGCTGCTATGGAAGCAGCTGTTTCATTCAGCTCTTATGCTTGCTTTGCATAGATTTGCATAAACAATTGAAGAACAAAATTGGGTTTTTAAAAAAAATCCAACTTCTTCCAGATGTAGATGGAATTTCAGCTGGATACTAAAAGGTTTGCACTTGTGTAAGCCTTTGAGTTATTTTTACTATTTCACTGGCCGTGGTCAGTGTTACAGCCAGACGACCAATACCTCCAGGACTAAGTCAGGAAGGATCTGTGAGCATTTCCTAAAACAGCTGCATGGATTGTTGCCCTGATAATTGGGCTGAGCAGTAAAAGAATTGAGAATTGGCAGCAGCAACAGAGGAATAAATGCACCTGCATTTTAAAACTGTGGTTTGCTTTGCTGATGCTTCTGCCTTCCTGCAGCAAAGCACAACACAAAGTGCCACAGAAGCAGGGCTGGGGAAGTGTGGGAGATGGGTGGGCAGGGAGGCACTGTGGAGCCTGGTCTAGGGCAGGGTGGGTGTTTGTGAAGATGGAATGTGGTAGCTCTGGAGGGGTTGCTGAGTTGAATCCCTTCAAAATTCCTTTTGAGTGTCTCCCTGCTTTCCCTTGGCTTTAGTACAGCTGGGAGCTCAAAGGCTGTGCTGTGGAATAGGTCACTTGCTCTCCCTTCAAAGCAAATCTGGGTTGAAATCTAAGAAATCAATTTTTCTCATGCACAGTTCCAGAACTGCCTCATGGGATTAAACACACACCCTCTTTTTTTTTTTTTTTTTTTTCTTTTTTTTTTGTCCTTTCAGTGGGTCAGCTTTAGAGGTTTAGAGCTGCTTCACAGCTTTTGGACAGTTGGAAATATATTTCCAAGTTCAAAACCCTGTTGCTTTTGGAGAGAGGTTTCAAAGTCCCTTCACACACCTGGGACTGTTTCTCAGCATATCACTTACTTGGCTGGGGACAAATTATTCAGTTACAGGGAAGAGAGAAGTAAAAGACTGCAAGAAAGTAGGGAACTGAGTACCCTTGTGAGGAAAGTATTTTTTCCTTATTCCTGCCCCCACTGAGCTTAATATAACAGTTGGAGGGGTGCAAAATTTGGTGAGAAGCTCTGTGTGAAGTCCTAGTTGCTTAGACAATTTTTTTTATTATTTTGTAAAAAAACTGATTTATCACTTGAGTAATCAAGATGAATAAACCAAAACTAAAGC
>JAHXMQ010003489.1:15871808-15884670 GCA_020466415.1 Ammodramus savannarum pratensis
TCCTGTCCTTTAATTTCAGATACAAAGGTCTTGCGGTATTATTTTAATATGGGATTGCAAGTAAGTGCTTTTAAAATGAGTATAGCAATTGCCTGTAGAAACTGCTGGGTTTTCTGACAAATTTACTGATGTATTCAAACCTTCAAGTGTCCTAAATGTGCATTTTGTGCACTGGACTATTAATATGGATGGACTTTCTTGGTGGAGATTAAAGGCTGGCTCAGGAAGCAAAGTTCTACCACAAAATGTGAAGTACACCATATTAATTGTTTTACTGTGGATTATGGTGGTTTTTTAGTTTTACTTTTAATTTTTTGGGGTTTTTTTTTGTATTTTGATGGTGGAAAAGGATTCTTTCTATGAAGAGAAGGGAAGAGCCTGAGCCATTCTTAAGAGAATTTGTGTACTTAAGTAAGACATCAAAGACCACTTAGAGATGTGTGGATGGATCCTCCTAGGGCTTATGCAGCTGAGCTCAGACTGGTTAGCACCATTTCTGTGTTCTGGAAACTTGCCCTGCTGAAGCATTCTCTGTAGCAGTAGTTAAATGCAGTGTCAGGGAAGTAAAAAGAGCAATGTGAGCTCCTTTAACTGAAGAAATGGGGAAAATCTCTCATTATGACAAAGTTAATAAGTGGGAGTTTTCTGTCTCTGTAAAGACTTCAGACACAACAGCAGCGTGGCTGTTGCTGCAGGTATTTTCCTGGTAGGCTATGTTGGTTTGATGGGGGTTTTGTTTATATGTCTTAAAAGGGCTAGGGAGGAAAAAAATTCACTTTTTCCTAACTTTAGCTCTGAAAGTAGCAGTGACTTGGAGGAGGGCTGGAGAGTTGTGACCATGTTTTTCCTTTTCCTGCAGTATTGCCATCAGAGCTGCTGGCCTTCCATGATGTACGTGCAGCCAGTGCTGCCTCCATCTCCAGTGGAAGTTTACCCAGCCTATGCTGAGCCAGCTCCTGTCCTGGATCAGTCAGTGCCCCAGCTCTTCCCTGATGCTGGGCAAGCTGAGGTCCACCAGGTTCCCTTGGAGGCATCAGCAAATGGTTTGTACTTGAGCAATGCTGCATTCATAGTCATGAAAAATTGTGTAAGAAGGACATCAGTGTGGCTGAAGTATGTGAATGTGCTTTTTGTTCTGTTTTTTTTTTTAAGGAAACTTCCAAAACACAGAGCCTCCACCCCTGTCCTATGGGCCAGTGTATTACCCTGTGGTGTCAGACCCCTACAGCCAGCAGCCTGTGCCTGGCTTTGACTCTGTGGTTCCTGCCTACCGCTACATTGGCACCTGGCATCCTGTAAATCCTCCCCATGGAAATTCCCCACCTGTGGCCAAGGCTGGGAGCTCAGGAGCACCACCCCAGGTGGGCTACATGGCCTCCCCTAACCCTGCACCTCCTGATGCACCCCAGGGAATGTAAACCTGGGAGCTGGAGCCTCCTCCTTGGCTTCTCATTTCTTGTTTGCCAGCTCTTGTTAATATTGTTTTGTAAATGTTATCCTCTCTTAGAGGGTTGAGTCAGTTTGCTCAAACTGTGTTCAAATTTCATGTTTCTCTTTAGGTTTATGCTACTGATAGGTGACAAGATGTTGCTTTAGTTGATTAGGGAAGCATAGGAGAAAAGTACTGTAGTGCAGGGAACAGCTTGGATGTGAGTAGAGGAAGGATGTGGAAAAGCTTGCTGTGACTAAAGACATGTTGTGTATCTCTGAGGGCTTGCACTGAGCACTTAAACACCTGGTTCTTGCTGAAGCACTGAACCACTGCCATCACAACTCAGGTAAACACTGGGCACAGGGTCATTAGAGGGGGGATAATAATGTTTAAAATAAGTTGACTTTTTCAGATTTTGCAAAACAAAGCTGCTTTCTCTAGTGGTCACATATTTGAAACACATATTTATATTTCTTCTGTCTGACTTTGTGGTGCATAGGTTTCATGGCTGTGGAAAGTGCAAGAACAATGTTTTGATCTGTTGTGTGTTGTTGTATATTTGTAAGATTTGTTTTGTGAAAGCTGTTGCACATACGGTGGTGGCCGTGGTGGTTTAAGTTGCACTGACAGCACAAAATAAAAGCATTGAACACCTGAAAATGAATGGTCATTTATCACTGGCAGGTAATGTTCCTGACAATTAGCTATCCCATAGCCTGGAGTGAAGAAATGCACTTGTGTGGGACAAGGCTGTTCTAACCTTCTGTGAGAAAGCAGCAAAAGCTTTCAGCATGGAAATGGAAGCAGAATAATTCCTGGTAATTGTATCTTTTCCCCTCTAAACTCAGGCACAACATGCTTGGCCCTCAAATGGCATTCGACACAAAATTTAAATCAGCTCTATTGCCCCATTTTAGTGATTTTTTAAAAATAATTTTTCCTTTCTGTAAAACCACGTGGTGGTGAAAAGGGGATTAAGTGCATTAACTGGGAAAGGGAAAAAAATTTATTTCCTTTGGTATCCCTTTTTAGGGAAGCATAAACCCTAGTAGGAAAAGTGACTTATTACATTTTTGTCTTAAATTCATGCAGCATTGTTGGTGTTGATAATGTAACTCTGTAGGGGCAGGGCTGTAAGCTCAGCCTTTGATTTGTCTACTGCAATTTCTAATTGCTGTACATTTAATTTGGCAATTTAAAAATGGCTTTTCAAAATGGAGCAGCCAGGTAAAAACATCAAAGTGAGATGAAAATGACCCCTGAATAGCTAATTTCATTTTGAGCTGCTGTGCTGTTTTTAAAACAAAACATTTACACAAAAATGTTTGTGAAATAATGGGTGGCCTTTGTGTTTCTGCCTCTGGAGGAGCACTTGACTTGCACAGATGTTTTTTGGAGAAAATACCATGAGGGTTTTTTTTCTTTTTCTCTGAAATAGCATTCACTGGCCTAACCTCTTACAGGATCTAGTAAAGGCTGTGATTTATTTGAAGGAATTTAAAGTGGCACTTACCTGAGCACAGTCTCCATGCTGGAGTCATGGAGTGTGGTTCCATCTGTCATATCCCAAGCAGTTTCTGTCAAGCTCTGAAGGGAATGGAATATCTTCCCCTTTCAGGCTGTAGCTCTGAATTTTGCCTCTTTTTTTCCCCTCTCTCACTGTGAGACAGTCTTGCTGTTTTCTGTACACATGGTTATCACAGCACAGTGTTGGAGTTTTGTCTTCTTGTAGTAGTCTGTCCCTGGAATTCAACTTTTTTTTTTTTTTTTTTTTAATTAGAAAAGCTGATAATTCTGCTAGAATTCTCCTGGCTTTTTTGGTTTTGCTTACCCAGCTAGGACCTGGATTATTCACCATTAGCTATGACTATTTTGGTCTTACTGGCCATTTTGATTCACATGAAAATTACTTTAATTGATATAACAACATGTCAGCTAACATATGTGGCCAGCTAACTTATTTATGGATTTGATATACAGAAGTACCTCTGTGGCCCATTTTATGTGTTTTTTCCAAGGCTTTTAAGCCTCAAAATCAGCTTTTTGAACTAGCAAACAGGAGCTGTGGGAAGTGGTTAGCACTGTTTGAATGCTGTCCATGGGTAGGAAATGCCCCCTCTTTACTAACAGCAAAAGAGCTCAGAATGGCACAGAAATTTAAGTGATTGCTGGAGTCTTTTATTTCAATTCTGCTTCCCAGAATTATGTTGCAGTACAACAGCTCTGCAGCACTTTTCAGAAACAGAAAAACAGCTGCCAAAAAAGCCACAGCTCTGCCCAAACCACAGCTGACCTGCTTTGTGCTCCAGCCCTTTCCTCAGCTGGGGTTTGCCAGCTGTGGCTGCAGCATCCCTGGACTAACAAACATCCCTGGGTCTGGGGCTGATCAGCCTTTCCAGGGGCTGTAGGATAATTCACATCAAAATTAAACCAAGGGCTGGGGCTTGGTTTGAGAGGTTTGGGATATTTTTTGTTGGGGTTTATGCATGTTCCAGGATGGGGGCTCAGGGTCTTTTCTTTGGTGGGGAACCCAGTGTCAGCCTGGTGCTTTTCCAGGCCTCTCTGGCACATGTTTTAGTGTGATTATTTTAGTTTGATTGCTGTTATAGTTTGGTACCAGACCAATGCTCTGGGTTTTTTATGCCCAGCAGAATTGCTGTGAATGGGGATATTGGAATACAGTCTGAAGCTATAACCATATTTTATCTTTAGTTAGAAGAATGAAAAAATCCATGAGTATTGATTTCTATCTGGAATTATTTTTTTTCTGCAGATCAATGTTTTAAAATTTTATTTTTATTGGACTTCTTGAATCATGTTGCCTGATAGTCAATTTTTAAAGCAAAGATTTGATCCTGGAATGGGAGGGTTTTTGGGTTGTTTTTATTTGTTTGTTTGGGGTTTTTTTGTTGTTATTTTGGTTTTTGGTGGGGTTTTATTTTGTGGATGGCTTTTCAGCCTTGAAAAGGGAGAACAGAAGAGTTCAGCCAAGTTTTCACTAGTCATGCTTGCCACCTCCTTTCCTTCTCTGTATTTTTACAGATAAAAGGCGGAGGCTCAAATTAAATTAACAGCTGGAGGCTTTGTGAAGTGGCAGTGCCATGGAGTGCTGTCCCTCCATGTGAGCCCCAGAGCCAAGCCTGTCCCTGCTGACAGAGGGCAGGGCTCCAGCTGTGCCAGGGGAGGCTCAGGCTGCACACCCGGGAGGATTTCTCATGGGAGAGGTTCACTGGTGAATGGGAGGTGTGGAGTCCCCATCCCTGGAGGTGTCCAGGGAACACCTGGATGTGGCACTCAGTGCTCTGGGCTGGGTGACAAAGTGGGGATCACCCACAGGCTGGGCTCAGTCTTTGGGGTCTTTTCCATCCTGAATGGTTCTGTGATTCTTCTGAACCTGCAGGATGGACAAAGCAGTGACCAGCTCCAGGTGTGGCACTTTGGGATGCTTTGCTTCTCAGTGTTTGAGTTTGAGGAGCAGGCTCCAGCTGTGTGAGCTGCCAGGTTCCAGAGTCTGTTATCTCTGTTATCTCATCCCTGTTATCTCAGCACCCCTCACTGCACAGTCAGCCCTTGCAGAGGTGTCACCTGTGTCACCCCCAGGTCAGCAGGGCAGCACCAGTCCTGCACTGCCAGCCTCTGCATCTCTCTGATGGGACTGCAGTTCCATCTGTGAGTGAAGAAATGACAAATACTGCACAGAGACCCTGCTGGCTCTGCCTCCAGCAGCACTGGCCGCTGAGCTGTCCCCTGTTTTCCCCTTGTTCACATAACCAAACCAATCCCTACAGAAAGTTTGTTTTTCTAGCTCAATTGTTGTTTGTTTTTTTAATTTCACTCTTAGGCTCCATTTCTCTCAGCAGTGCTGCTGGGATACCTTTTCTTATATAAAATTACACCATCAAAGGCTGCATGATACATGGAAGATACTCAACACATAAATCCAGAATTCCAAGTAACTGCTTTTTTCATAAGGGAGGAAGATAAAACCCTTGAACCAGGACTTTATAGCCTTGAAATAAGATCAGAAATTAAATTTTGCAGGGCAGACCTGTATCTAGGAGCTCCTGGCCACTGCTGCTGACCAGATTTCACGGTCAGCTGGGCTGCAGCACATAGGAAACAGCTCAGCCACAGGCTCAGAGCACGTTCAGGCACTGAGTGCAGCCCAGCCCTCCCTCCAGTGGGGTGATCTGCAGCCCCAGAGCAGGTGCCTGAGCCCTGACAGGGTTTCTTTATCTCTTAGGCTCTGTTTATGGCAATACTTTTATTCCAGATGCTAAATCTTGCCTTCCCTGGAGCAGCTGAGCATTTTGCCACAAGCTTTGGGGGGACCCAAGGTAAGGGTCAATCTGTGCTCACAGCTGTGATGAGGGTTAGGGAAAATGGACTTTTAAGAGAAAGTGGAATATCCCCTAATGATAAAATTGATGGATCATCCAAATCCCTCTATAATTTCCTTTATGTGTTTTTTTTCTATTCCCTACCCTCCCTGTTTTCATTTTCCAATCAATTCCAGCCATGTGGTTTCTAACTCTGTTTAATCCAGTACTTTTTTCACATGTCATAGTTGAAAGCAAAAGTTTTTTCTTTTGATGCTTATGGTGTTTATTGAATGTGTGATTTGTGTAACTCTTGAGGGAAGTGCAAGTTAGAGGAGTGTGCTGAGTCACTCCCTGGCTTTGCAGGGACAAGGAGGGGGTGGAAATCCCTGCCAGGTGAAGTTCAATCCCTGTTTCTGGAACAAGGACCAAAACTGGAAATTCACACTGCTTTAACTTCAACTTTTAGCTTTCTAATGTGAGTGGGAATGTGTCATAGACATCTTTTATGAAAAATCCTTTCCTTAGGATTTTTCCTCCTGAGAAGCTGGGAGGCCTCAGGAACAAAATGTAAACAATGATTATCTGCTGCTGTGGAATGCAACAGGTGCATCTGTGATTGGTCTCATGTGGTTGTTTCTAATTAATGGCCAATCACAGTCAGCTGGCTGAGACAGTGGCCTTTGTTATTTATTCCTTTCTATTCTATTCTTAGCCAGCCTTCTGATGAAACCTTTTCTTCTATTCTTTTAGTATAGTTTTAATGTAATATATATCATAAAATAATAAATCAGCCTTCTGAAACATGGAGTCAGATCCTCATCTCTTCCCTCATCCGAAAACCCCTGTGAACACCATGACAGGAATGTGCACATCCAACGACAAAAACTCCTTTTCTATTTAAAAAACCCCAAAAACGCATAGCCTTTTGTTTTTATGCAAATATTTAAATTTATGCAACTGTGGATGCCTGGATTTTGTACAGCTGTTGCCATGGTCAGTGTTAATTTGTGTGTCCACGTTGCCTCCCTTGTGCAGGAATCTTCTGCATTCCAAGGGAAGGGAATTGCTGTGGTTCAACTTGGGGAAACTCTTGTTGACCAAAAGCCTCTGGTCAGAGATGAAAACCTGAGATTATCTCCAGGACTTTAATGAGATTTGCTAGAGGACAGCTTTCCAGAAGCAAATTATGTTAATACAGTTCTAAGTTGTTGCTTAATGGCTCCCTTACACTATTAGCTATATTGCTAATTGTGTGGCCAATGCAGTTGTGCTGGGCTGAGGATATCTTTGGGGAGTAAAGTAAAATGAAATTACACTTACTTAGACTTTTCTGTGCAGGAGTAATTGCATTCATGTGGTGAATTTTATTTACCAACACTTGTAGTGAGTTGCTATTTTCTGTTGTAGCCAAGATATAATGAATATTTTGGGGCTGTTTTGTTGTTTGGTTTGTTGGGGTTTTTTTCCCCCAGCCAGGTGTTGTTCAGCTCTTGCTCAAATTTGGGTGATCAGTTTCACTGGAGGCAAGCAGGACTGTGAGATGTTATTTTTTTATTGAAATACCAATAAAGTCTCCATAGAATCAGAGCCTTTAAGTACTCCTCTAACCTCTGACAGCCCTTGAGAAGTCTGTGCTGAACTTATTTGTTAAAAACTCTAAAATGTCAAATCTGTTGCTGTTCATAAATGTTTATTATCAATAGGCAGCTGGAAATGTTACATCTGAAAAGGTAGAAACACCTTGATTTTTCAATAGGCTTACATTTTTTGGGAAAAAAATTAAATGCTTTTTATTTGGTTTTTTTTTTTTTCAGTTTACAGTTAAGCTAAAAATACACATAAAATAAATAATTTCATTTGTTATGTACATAGTTTCATTTTGTACAGGTTATACGAGGGTCTGACATGGAGTCTGCACTAGGGGTGGAAGAGATGCAAGTAGAAAAGTACATAAAACTAAGCATCTGTTTTTGCTTTTTGCTCTTGCCCTTGTCTCCAGGGGTGGCTATTACCACTCAACTGGCAGATTCTGAGGTCCCCATTCTGTCTTTGCATACACAAAATTCTTACAACATGTAAAAGCTCTTTTGCCTGGAAAAGGCCTTGGAGTTTTTGAGCAAAACTAAAATAAAGAAGAAGGGGGTGGGAGGATGGGAAAAAAGCCTCACTTTTTTTTTTTTTTTTTTTGTTCCATGAAATAAAATGGTATTCTAAAATATGCTTGGGTGTGAAGGCTGTTTCTGTGGTTGCTTTTTTTTATTAATGAAGATTTAATTTTACAATAAAACTTGATTGCTAAAAAAACTTCAGAGTCAGCCCAGGTCTCCAGGGCTCCCATATAGAAAATAGAATACTCAAGCATCTGCTACTGTCATTTGCTTCTCAAAATCCTTAGCCCTGTAGCTCCCAGACCTGCCTTATAAACACCTTCAGGAGTTTTTAAATAACTGTACAATAGCCAGAAAAATAGCTAAGCCCCAAAAGTGCCCCCTTGCTGAAAAACAGCTATTTATAGTCAAAAGGCCTCACTCTGCTGGCTAAAGGTATCACAGTGTTCTGTCGTCTCCTCCTGGGGCACCTCTGAGCCCTGGGCACAGCATCTCTGCTGCCTCAGGGGTGCTGCTGATGTGGGAATGCTTCCAATGGGATGGGAAACGAAAAAAAATGCCCCAAACAATCCCCAAAGCAGGCTGTGCTGAACGGGGATGGGGATGGGCTGCACTGGTGTCCCCATGGGTGCCACTGGTGGAGAAGGGGCTGGCAGGAGACAGAGGGTGGCACTGCACCTCCAGGGCTCCCTTCCAGCCCAAAGCAGGATTCTGTATGGGAGGAATGAACTAGATGTGAAATTCTGGGTGGTTTGAGCTCTATTGCTGTTCTGCTCAGGGGTTTCGTTTTGCTTTGCACACCTTAAAAAAAAACAACAGAGCAGGTCAAAGTGTTTCCCTGAAGCACGAAATGCTATCAAAGGTTTGGAAGATGAGGATCAAATGCTTTTTGCTTTTTAAGTGTACTTCTTTAAGTGAAAGACGTTTTCTTTGTAGAACAATGGTTCTTGGTCATGAATTGCCTCCAGAGCAGTTGTTGGTCTGGGTGGAGGCAGTTACATGAATAGTAGAGAAATTGGTCTTTTGTAAAAAGGGCCTGAAATGGGGAAAGAAGTGTGAAAATTAAATTTAATCAAATTATAAATGTTTAGGAAATAAGCTGATGTGGCTAGCCCAGAGTATTCTCTAATTCCTCCAAAAAAATCCACTGAGGAAGTGACTTTATATCTATTTCAAGTCACACATTCACTGAAAACTGCAGATTCTATTGGGGGACACTTTATTTTAGATGCTTCTCCAGACAGTGGATTCATTATCCACCAGCCTTGCTGACTCCAATTAATTTCACCATGACATTAATTAAAGTGCCTGGTGCTTGCAGCACACCTGGGAAGGTGTGAGCATCCCTGGCCCCTCCCTCATCTGGGGCTGGAAATGCCCCTTGTGGGGAAGAGATCCCATCCCAAAACCACCTCCAGGAGGTCTCAGGTAAACCCAACCCTCACTAACCACAGGCAGCCCTGGTGGCTGGGGTGGTTGGGATGGATTTTTGCCCTTCTGTGTGTGGAATTGCAGCAGAGGTGGGAGGGGGGTCCTGATCCTTTGGGAATCAGCCTCGGAGGATGCACAGAGGTTTGTCTGCCTCTGGGATAGGGGTGGGCACTGCAGGAGGAGCTGACTGGTAAAAGGAAAGCTCAGCCAGCACTGAACTCCTCCTGGTTGACTGAAATATGCTTTTCTTTGGGATTTTGGTCCTTTGGAAAGGAGCAACACCAAAGGGAAGGGGGACAAACACGTCATGGTGTGAGAGCAGTGAGTGCCTGAGTGGTTTCCAGCACCCCAGAGGTGATTCAGATCCTTGCTTACACTGCTGTCACGTGCAGATATCCCTGTCAATGACATTCAGGTCCCCAGGGCAGGGACCTGCAGGTGCTCCTGTCCCTGGCAGGGAGCTCAGAGTGCCCTTGCCCTGCCAGTCCCCTCTTTGAGCTCCTCTTGCTCAAACCAAAGACCTTTATCCCAAGTGAACACTGAAGAAAATACGTTGCACAGAGAATCTGGGTGAGGAGCCCCTCCCAGGGGTGCAGGGACAGTGTCCAGCTGTCCAGGCTCCCCCAGCAGCCAGTGTTGGCCACTCTCTGCAGCCCGGGTGGGTGCCCAGAGCTGCTGTCCCCTCTGCTGGGGCACAGCAGGCAGCAGGGCCACCCTGCTCCAGTCCCAGCCTGCCTCTGTCCTCCTTGGGAGCTGTCCTGCCAGTGATGGGGTGAGAGGGGATGATCACAGAGGTGATGGTGTGAAATTTGCCTGTAGCCCTACCCTGGTGTGCACCAGTGCTGAGCTGCCTGTGGAGCCTCCCGTGCTTAGAATGCTGTTGTACCAACCAGTTTTAACCTCTTTCAAAGGTAAGGGTTTATAGTCATACATTAATATATTTATTTAAATACTCTTAATATTTACAGTGGCTGTTTCTGCTAAAAATCATGTTACAGGGGCTGTGGGGGAAAGGGGTGGAACACAAATACAGGAAGGTGACATTTGGGGTGAGGCATAAATCACAAAAGCAAAGGTGGCAGAATTTAGGCTTCCAGGGTATGCTGCTCCTGCTCTCTGTCTACTGCAGAAGTCCCCTAAATTCCCTTCATGGGGAAACCATGCGAGTTTCCTACATGGAAAATTATCATAACAGACATAACAGTTAAATCCTAACCTGAATTAGTTGTAAGAAAATAAAAGTACCTACTACTGCTACCAGTGTTACCTACGTACTGTATATAGCGCCTTTAAATTGCAAAGTGCTTCTAAACACTGAACTAACCCCCCCTGCGAGGTAGGTGAGTATTATTATCCCTATTTTACAGATGGGGAAACTGAGGCATTCCAGAGGCTGAGTGACTTGCCCAAGGTCACAGGGGAGGCAGAGGCAGAGCAGGGAGTGGAGCTGAGCTCCCTCCTGGCTCTGAACCTGCCCATGCTTCCTCTGAGGGGACACGGGTACAAACACAGCACTATTTACATATTTACCAGCAAGTGAGCCATGTACAAATGCAGTTATCCAAATAACCTGCACTGATAATTCAGTTGATTTCTTGTTTCTTGAAGCAATTTAGGTAATCTCTGACCTGAGTACAAACACCTCCCAGCTCTATTAAATTCTTAACCCTGGGTGTTATTTGTTAATTTTTTAATTGGTGATGATGCCCCATCCCTGGAAGTGTCCAAGGACAGGGCTTGGAGCAACCTGGCCTTGTGGAAGGGGCCCTGCCCATGGCAGGGGGGCTGGAGAAAGAACTTTAAGGTCCCTTCCAACCCAAACCACTCCATAATTCCATGACCATTTGCAGGTGTGCTGCTTTACAAAGCCAGGTGAAAATGACACTGGGATGGGAGGTGAGAAAAAAATGCAACTTCAAGAGCAAGAAACCTAAGAAAGGGCAAATGGTTGCAAAATCTGTTATTCCTCACTCCAAACTCCTTGCATATGTACAAGGGTCCTTCTTGAAGCCCACAGAATAAAGGCCAGGTGTGATCCAGCTGAGGCAAGGAAAGGTTTAACTCCTCAAGTGTTCCATCAGCTCTTACCCTGGCCCAAGACAGCACAGGGGTCATTCACTGATTTCTCTGCAGGAAAGAACAACTTTCACTAAAACAGGCTTTCATTTTTGAGCAACTGAAAGCAGAAAAATACTGGTGGAGTCCCAGATACTGTGCTGCAAGTGAATGAAGCAAAACCTGGGTGGGATTTTTTTTTATCAAATGTATTTTTCAGAAGCTACTTCAATTTCACTCCCCTGAAGCTCCTGTTTTAGCATAATAGTAATTCACCAGCTGCTCCAAAGTCTATTGCTATCAACAGGGATGCATAGATGCAATCAAAGAGAATTTTGCCTTTTGGGGGGGACCAATTTGAGTTTTTCAAATTCCTGGACACGTGTATTGATCACAGCCAAATCAAATATTGGTGTTGAATTCCAGAGTCACCTCAGACTTGTTCTTAGTTGGGAGCAAGGATCTCAGTCATGAAACAAAGCCCAGGGGAGCCCCAGCCAGGGGTGCAGAGAGCATCTCCCAATCCAGATCTGCCATCCACGGCCATGGGGCAGCTCCCAGCCCTGCCCTTTCCGTGCCAGCAGGGGAACATGACTCACACAGCCTGCAGGGAAGGGATTTTTGCATTTTTGGGGGCAGCACTGCTGAGTTAATTCCGTCTCTTTGTGCTGTTTGTACCTGGTGATGCATTGGAGTGACACCGTGTGAGCGTCACCAGCGCTGGGTGCTTGTTCTCACTGAGCACTTCAAAACCTTTCTGCTGTCCAAGGACACAAACCCAGCTTCTGGCCCAATCTGATGTAATCTGCATAACTGTACTTGAATTGTTTTCATTCCTCCTCCTTGCCCAGGAAATGCCACAGAGATTCTCTGGCCCCACGTCAAGCAGAGTTCCCAGACTGCAGAGTGAGTTAGATGAGGCACCAAAGGACCCAAATTCACCTCCCTGCAGCAGCTCCTGCTCATGTTTATCTTGGCAGAAATGTGCTCAGTTTGGTTTCCTGACCTGTGGGGCTTTTATTGTGACCACTGCCTTGCTGGGTCCTGCCCGTGGCTCTCCCCCATCCGTGGATTTGCTTCCCCAGCCAGGGGTGCCTGATTTCCTGAGGGAATCATCAGCAATCTGCTCCCCCCTCAGGTTTTGCAATTCTCCTTGTGTACCACCAATGTCAGCTTGCTCAGCCTTCCATGAGGGAAGAGGAAATGCAGTTTTCAAAGACAACCCTAACCCTGCAATTAGCGTGAAAGCCCGAAATCTGTTGATACAAAAATGCCTTTCACTCTGCCTTAACTAACACATCCAGAGGCTTAAATATTTGGGGTTTTACGCTGCCTGCTGAGAACAAGACTGCTGTCATCATAAGCAAGGAATACAGAAATGGCTTGGAGTCTCTGCTCCTTGCTGCTGGTTTATTCCAACACCACAGAGGAGCCACAGAGTCTGCACTGAACACTGAACACTGTCCTGGGTCTGCACTGAACACTGAACACTGCCATGGGTGTGCACTGAACAT
>JAHXMQ010003489.1:15905345-15915432 GCA_020466415.1 Ammodramus savannarum pratensis
GCAGAGATCTCTGTCTCTGTCCATCCTGACCATCCTACCCCCCGACATTCCTACAGACAACCAAGTCTCCTGCAGCATTTCCAGTGTCATTTTCCCAAGCAGGGGCTCATGCTGCTCACTGAACTCCGTGCTTTGCTCAGTTATCTGGAGAGTTCAGCCCTCCAGCCCCGGCTCTGTCAAGGGCAGACTTTCTGATGGGGCCAGTCCCTGCTGCCAGCTGCTCCAGACACAAACCCATTAGCACAACAGCCCTCCCTGGACCCTTCTCTCCAGTTAATTGTTATGATGGGTCCCTCTAATTCATGTGGGATTGTGTGTAATTTGTCATTGCATCACTGGAATTATTCAGGGGAAAGAATGATGAGTGGTTTGTGGCCCAGTGAATAGCAAATACTGCTATTCTTGTGCCACTCTTAGGCTGGAGCTTTGTCTTAGAGACAAGCCTGTTCGATGACAATAAAGGAAAGGGAATTGGAGAAAATGGCCAAGGAGAGAATCTTTGTTTTCTGTCCCTCATTCCAGTCTCCCTGGAATGTGAGGAGTAGCAGTGAACAAAGAGAAAGCACTCAAAGCATTGAAACAGACTGATAAATGCCTTTGTGATAAACTGCTTTTCTGCTCATCTGGAAGGTCAGTGGTCCAGTTTTTCTCATACTTTTTACCGTGATAAAGATCAGATGTCCAAAAGAATCAGCAATTTGGCCAAGTGAATTTAGGAACCACTTGAATCAGCAGATAATCAACAACAATTGTGGAACCTGTTCAAGAAAACAACTCAATACTCCCCTCTGTGCTTCAGCCAGGAAAGGAACTCACCCACACACATCCCCGGAGACTTGTCCAGGAATTTGGAAATGGAAATTGTAGAAGTGCTTCTGGTTCTGTTTTTGCTCTGGTTTATCTTCCAGAATAAAACAAGAGTCACCCAAAGCAGAGGAGGAAGCTTCTATTCTGTCTATCTGTACTGAATGACCAGGCAGGGACACAAACAGCTCCCCCCACTCCTGTTTTGCTCCCAGATGCTGCAGCAGAGAAGTTCAGCACCTCCCTGTCTCCAAACCCATCATGTTAGTGGTCACAATGGAGAGTAAGTGCCCACTGGTTTATCTGAACTCCTGTGCACACAAGATTTTGCTTCCTTCCATACTGTTCCTGACCTAAAGAGCCTTAAAATGCAGAGCCACGCTGCTTTAGCTTTCAGTCTGTTTGACAAATTTAATCATCAAGGTACAGATTGGCTTTTGGGTACACAGAATGAGATTACAGTGGAGAAAACAGTTTTGAACATTCAAATGAAAGTTCAGTTTGATAAGGGCTCTACAGCCCCGAGCTGCCTCAGCTCAGATCCATCCTGCACTGGGATTACTCAGGAATCTCACATGGTTACCCAGCCAGGTATTACACAGACTCTGGTATTACAGATGGACATGATCTAATTTCAAGTGGGAAGACTGTGGAAAAAGAAATTGCAGGACTGGGCTCCTGACACACACGGTTACACATGAGAAAGCAGAAATAGGATAAAAAAATACACATCAACACCCACCCCCCAGGTTCTAACCAAACATCAGGAAGCAGTGGGAAGTTTCCCTTTATACACCCAAGGTGGTCAGCAAGGTCCCTCCACAGGAGGAGACAGGGGCAGATCACAGCCCATGAGCCTTTTCCAGCTTTACAAACAGAGCAAAACCTCCTCCTCAGGCACGATTCAGGCTGGTGAGCAGAAATCCCAGCTACCTGCTGGCAGAACCTGGGGGCAGCACTCTGCAGCAGCCCCGACGGGACCCACGTGCTGCAAATCAGACAAATGAGGCACACAGGGAGAAAGAGCAGCAGAAAGAGAAGGGGTAACTCACAGCAATGAGCTGGTAGGAGTTGTTCATCATGGCTATGAGCATGTTCAGCAGCACAACGAGGGAGATGACGTTGTAGGTCCCAAACATCGTGGCCCCAACAAACTCGGTGAACTCGTGTCTGGCTTTCACATTGGTCACGTAGAGATTCAGCAGCCCAAACACAGACCAGAAGAGTGACTGGAGGGTCTCGAAAAGCCTGCAAAGAGAACAGATTTTTAGCTGTCTACCTGATGCTGGGGAGTGGAAAATGATCTTTTTCTACACAGATATTGGGAGACACCACTTAGCACAGCCTTTTATCCCTCCCTGGGGACAGCCCTGCTCAGCCACAGTGACCCACCAACCAATGCATGTGAGAGCTGTCCCAGGAACAGCATTTGCTGTCTGTCCAAGAGCCCAGACCACATCCTTGTGAGATGCAGCGAGCACAACTTCCCCAAGGAACCCAAGGCTCCCTTTCCCACTCTGCACATTGCACAGAACAGCCACAATATATTCCATTTAATTAAAATTGCCATGCTGTGATGCTGCTGCTATCTATAAACTCTCCTGTTTAATAAGTGCCTGCATCATTAACATGTCTGCAGGATAAATGCTCAGGGAGCCCATCCCCAAGAGTGACTGCAGCAGTGAACAGTGCACAACAAGGCACCACGAGGTGGGACATGGCAGAAATCACAGCACTTGCACCTTTTGCTCTAATGTGCAGTGCTCTGTTTGGAATGCACCTGCCCAAAATGCTGCTCTGTTTGCAATGCACCTGCCCAAAAACTGCTGTATTTGCAGTGCACCTGCTCAGAATACTGCTGTGTTTGGAATACACCTGCCCAAAATGCTGCTGTATTTGGAATATGTCTGCCCAAAGTACTGCTGTGTTTCCAGTGCACCTGCCCAAAATTCTGCTCTGTTTGCAATGCACCTGCTCAAAATACTGCTGTATTTGGAACATACCTGCCCAAAATGCTGCTCTGTTTTTAGTGCACCTGCCCAAAATGTCTCTGTTTGGAACACACCTGCCCAAAATGCTGCTCTGTTTGCAGTGCACCTGCCCAAAACTCTACTGTGTTTGCAGCGCACCTGCTCAGAATACTGCTCTGTTTGCAATGCACATGCCCAAAACTGCTCTGTTTGCAATACACCTGCCCAGAATGCTGTTCTGTTCACAAAGCACCTGCCCAAAACTCTGGTGTGTTTGCAGTGCACCTGCCCAAAACCTTGGTGGCTCTGGGTGGTTGGAGCAGCAGCTGCCACCCACCACAGGCAGAGTCCCTGGCAAAACCCTGCTCAGTAATGATTCAGATGAAAGAGAGTCATCACATTAATTCAGCTCAAGGGTTTCTCTTCTTTTGAAGGCCTCCTTCCCTAGATGAACCAGAGCTGACCCCACTGAGCTGGTGAGATCACCCCAGGTCTCTCTGCTTCCAGTGACCTTTCGCAGTCACGTCAGACGCGTAATCAGCAATCGAAGTAATTGCTCTGTTTGGGCATCTTTGTTTTGGCTTTCCAAAATATGGCATTTATATAATCCAAAAATGACATTTATATGCCTGTTTAAGAGTTCCCATTTTGGCCTGAGGTCAGCAGATGTTTTCAAATGCAACTTCTAGACACATCAATATGAATAATTCAGATGCTTTACTTGACATACCAGGAATCTGTTCTCCCATCATCTCTAGGCACTTGTTCACATGTATCCCCATGCCTTATATGAGGATTCTGTTTATACTTTGTGGATGTAGCTTTTCACTGGCCAAAATCATAAAGATGCTTTGAAGCAAAAAATCTTTATCCCAAAGCTCAGGCTGTTTGTTAGGCTTATTAAATAACCAAGGTAGTAAAATACAGATTAACCAAAGAATGCCAAGCATTTCTTTACTAGAAGTGGTGGAGTGCTAGCTGTCTTCAAAAATATTTATAATATTTTTACTATTAACAGTAGAAATACTACTTGGGCTGTAGGTACAAGAGAGACAGGGGTTCTAATCATTGAACTGAAGTCAGTTTTAGAAGTGATCAGTGCACTGTTCTGGGTGCACATTACCCAGGTGTGTAATCTGGGCCCAGACTAAAGCAAACATTCACATGTGCCTTTGACAAAGACACCAAGTGGTTCCTGCAGCTCTGCAGAGCAGTGAGGATGCTGTGAGGTGCTGTGTCCTCAGTGTTCAATGACAGGACAGGTCCACAGCCTCTTTTCACAGCCCATGTTTCAGGGCAGGCTCACGCTCCTTTGGAGAAGCAGCTATAAAGAAATAGAATTTTGGAAATAGTGATTGAGAGGCTCTCATGTCCTGCTGAGTGTATTTTGAATCCTAATCAAACAGAAGAATTCTCAAAGCTCCACCACTCTCCATGGTGGCTTAGGGAGAGCAAGTGCCCCCTGTGCCACAGGAGCCTGTGCCCAGGGAATGGCAGGGAGAAGGACACAGCAGGCAGGGAGATGTGACTTCCTCCACCCCTTCCTCCTCTTCCTCACTCTCCTCTCCCTCCTTCAGTTGCCAGCATCACAGCTATAAACATATTTTCCAATCATCTGCCTAAGCAGCAGGCACTCTGCTTTCTGAGGGATGGCAAGGCCAAAGCAGAAAGCCTTAAATTATTCATTACTTCCCCTCATTGCTGTCACAAAGGAATATTACTTTTCCATGATCTGTGTGTGCAATGCAGAAAATTTCCTCGCCAAGAAAACGTTAATCCCACCCTTTGAGAGTAATAGGAAATAACGTGGCAGTAAATAGGTGTCACACTTGACACAAGCTGCACACGCACCAGGGGAGTCCTCTTTGCTTCCCCTGAAGAATTAGAGCTCATTGTGAGCCCAGGAGTGCTGGTGGGAACCAAAGTACACTGATTCAGAGCTTTGCAGATTTATTCCTTCATAAGGAATGAGCCATGAGCAAAGTCAGGGTCCCCAGCCCTGGCTGGACTGGCTCCAGCCTCCTTTCCTTCCCCCAAAACAATATTTGGATCTGCAGCTGCTCCTTCCCAGCCACTGCCCCATGCTGTGCATCTGCTCCCCAGCCAAATGTCAGCTTGTGCTGGGGGCGTTAATAAAGACCATTTAAACTTTTAAGAACACGTTAAATAAATTTCTTAAGCGAGCCTCAAACAAAAAGTACCTGCAGAGTGTTCTGTCCCCTGCCAGGAGACCTCACTCCTAATGGATCCCCTCCCACTGGGATTTTGTTTTACACAAACCTCTGACACAAAGGCTGAGCCCCGTCAATTTCCTTTCTGTGCTACATTCCCCTGGCAGGGGGTTTAAATGAACGTTAGGGTGGCAGGAATTGTGGTTTGTATTTAAGCTGATCGACACACTTTCTGCTAAGTGCTTCTTGTATAATTTTTAGCTCTCAAGACATTACACCTTCTTTCAGACTTCAGGATGGTTGGTTGCTTGCTTGCTTCGTGGGTTTTTTTTTTCCTGCTGGCCCAATGTTCTTTTTCTTCAGTCAAATCCTGCTGTTGCTTTCTCCACTTACCTGACACAATGAAATCTGTAAAAAACCCAGAGTGCAGTGGTAGCAGGCCCAAACCAGCACTGTTCACCACAGCTCCAGAGAAAGGCAGGGTTTGGTACTGGATTTTGTAGGCTTGACCCTTCCTGAGGTAGAATTTACCCCTTTACACACACTGTGCTTGCCAAACCTTCCTTTCTCTGGCTGCTGCATCAATATGGACGCAGATCAAGGAATAAATTTGTTATTTAATTCCTTTGCCAGGGCAGCACGACACATTTCTGGGGCACGTGAGGCAACTGAAACAGAAAAAGGTCTGAAATCTTTAATTCTGTTTCTCATTAGCACAGTGCAGGTCCATTCACTTCCCTCAGACAGAGATGGGTTTCATGAGAAAATTAATCAAGCCTGTGGTGTTCCTGCTCTGCAGTGGGAAATGGCACATGTCTGATGTACCAGGGCCTGCTGCTCTTGAAGGATGGGCTCTACCCCATGAAAATTCCATATTTCTTCTAGGAGAGAGCCCACAGGACAAAGCTGGAACCTCTCCTCTCCCAACCAAGTCATGTGGCCTCAGCCATCATCTGTTTTTGATAACACTGCAAATACATCCCAAATCCTTTCTTAACCCCAAACCTTCAGCTGACTAGAGGGAGGAGAATTATTGGGCATCATTTCAAGTTATATTTAATTTAGCATAAAGTGGTGGACAACAGTTTTGTTTTGCTTGTTTGCAGGGCGTGGGCCTTTTTCTAGCCCGTGCTTTATTTATTTCTCCTGCCATTGTGAGTTAAGTACTGTGCAAGCAGCAAGAACAATCGGGTGGGGGCTGATTATTATAATTATTTCTACTATTAGTAATTAAAACAAATACATCAGCAAGACAATTCATGTCATTTTTCAGCATGTGCTCGCTCTTTCAGCTCTGCCAGATGTCCTCACAGCAATTTCCATGCCAGCATCTCAGCAAAGTACCAGCATTACCAGCAAAAAAAAAAAGGTTCTGCTGGGATTTTAGTCTGCAAGGAAATCAGAGAAGCCTGCAACATCACGTATCCATAAGAATGGTATAGGTGAGATTGTTGTTGTTGCTGCAGGCACATTATTTATTAATAAACAGGTTTATTCCTTAATTTCTTCATTTTATTCAGGTTCCCCTCCTTTCTTCAGTAATTAGGCAAAACAATTACTGCGGCAAAAGGACATTTTCTTTCCCATATCTACTGAAATTGTGCATAGTCATAACAAGATTTAAGTTGCAGGATCATGCAGGGAAACTCCTCAGGCCAGAACTAAAAGGTCTCCCAGTGCCAGACCTAAGTGAGAGTCTTTGTGACAGCAAAGCTCAGCACAGTGTCTGTCCCACTTAACTGCCACCTTTCCTGCAGGGCCAACCACCTCACCTGGCACTTGCAAATGAATAAATACAGGCTCTGTCAGTGCAGTGACAGGCAGGGGACAGGGGAAGCAGCCTCAGAAGCAGAAAGAGAGGATGTCTTACGTGGAGAAGGCATTGTTCTGTTTCTCACATCGGATCCCCTTGCAGTTGTTGGGTTCCTCCGAGGCACTGGTCTCATAATAAAAATAAAGCTGGTTCAGTCCATTGGCAAAAGCCAGAAGCACCAGGCAGTAGATAAAAAGGAATTTGAGGATGTCTAGCAGCATGCGTCCCAGAGAAATCTGCAGGGGTCCCAGGTGTGAGTTGGCTGTAAACAGGGAGATGAGGCGCAGGGAACTGAGGATGTTGGATATTGCAAAGAGAGCTTCTGCAATCAGGGTCGGGTGCCACATCTCCCACTCCTCCCGCGGGCGAGAACCGTTGTACTGGCAGGAAGGAACAAAGAACAAGGGCAGAAAAGTGAGGTGAGGTGTAATGACTCCGAGGAAACTGCACTCCAAGGTCACACCCACTGACCCAACCCTTCACAGGTAAATCCTAGCCAGGTACTGTGGCACAAAAAAAGCTTTTAACTATTGTTGCAAGGAGGCCTCGATGCTGAGAATAATGTGCTCTGACTCCATGATTCAGAAGGCTGAATAATGGCTTTATTAAAGCTATACTATATTACACTATAGTGAATTTTAATATATTACACTATATTAATACTAATTAAAATTAAACTAATTCTATTACACAATACTACATTAAAACTATACTAAAAAACTATAAAATGATAAAAACTATACTAAAAAGATACCATACCATACCATACCATACAATACCATACCCTAAAGAAAAGCCTGTGACTGTCTGAGACAGCCAGGACACAGCTTTGAGTGACTGGCTAATCACTCAAAACCACTTTCACCCATGTCCAATTAACCAAATCACTTTGGGTAAACAATCTCCATAACACATTCCACACATGCAAAAACAGGAGCAGGGAACGGAGATAAGAGTTGTTTTCTCTTCTTCTCTGAGGTTCTCATTGCCTTCCCCAGGAAAAATCCTCTGTAAAGAGAGCTGAGGCCACATTTAACCCCTTACACCCCAGCTGCTGTCAGGCTCATTGTCAGGATTCAGGAGTGAAGCTGAGTTGATGAGGGTAGAGATGAAGGTTTAATGATGCTTTTTTATGAATTGTGCCTACTACATTATGACCCCGGGATGGTGAGAGATGTAGGACCAGCTATTCTTTAGAGGCTTTGGGTATGTTGGCTGTTCTTAGCCTAAACTGAAAATTTAGGTTTTTTTTTTAATTTGTTTTACTTTTGAGTTCACAGTCTGTGGGTTCCTTATGTCCATGGATTCATACACAACCTCCTTCTCTTTCAACATTTAAAGGGGTTCAGATTTTAGCATGTTCCAGATGTAAATTTCCAATTACTTTTGTTCTTATTCCTCCTAAATATGTCTGCACATTATAAACACTGCACATTCCAGGAACAATGGGAGGCAGGGAGAAGGAAGGGAAGAAGAAAAGCAGTGAACTATTGGATGCTTTCCTTCCCATGTAATCTCAAAAAAAAAAAAAAAAAAAGAAAGCAGGCAGCCCAGAACCAAAAGGCTTTTTTCGTATTAATTTTCTTATTAGTTAATTTGTCATGGCAATTTTAGGAGAGTTGCTAAAGCAGAGGTCTTAATTACAGCTGAAACTGGGTACAGTTGAGTGCATCAATTACAACATTAACTGGGTTTGTAATGTAGCTGTAAAAGCAGAAGCATTTTCTGAGCAAAGTGCAGCCAGATGCGAGCAGGTACCACAAAAGATTGGTTCTGTAAAATGTAACTGCTCTGGTTCTGTGAAATGTGAAATGTAACTGCTCTGCTTAACGACAGTGGCACAGAGAATGGAGTCAGAGACATTTAACATCAAGGAATAATTGTCCTTTTAACATTTGTCTCCGCTCATTTAGCATGCACAAAAAGGCAGAACTGCACTCAGGATAACACAGACAAAACCATAACCAGCGTGTCTGGGGCTCCTAAAATAATCCTGCTACCTCTGAAAAGGAAATGGTACTAATACCACACTGACAGGACGAGATTGCAGAGACTTTCTATTTAAATCTGAAGGTCCAATACACAAACTCCAGTGTATTCAAGGGCTCCCAGTTTTTTCAAGGGCTCAGCAAAAAGCAGGTTGATATTTCAAACTATCCCTCTGTATGAAGGAGATGAGACATGATACAAAGGCATTTCAGCATGACCTCGGATTGCTTCTGACATTTCCAAACTGTTCTTTATTACATGAACATCATGGCCTGAGCCTGTTAACTTGATTTGAAGATGGGTCTTCAAATGCCTACAAACAGGCAGAGAGGTGAACTTTTCCTGGATATCCAGCAGTGGGGGTGGGTGGGACTGGGAAGCAGATTTGCTTCTGGACAGCAGATTTGCACAGTTATTCCCAATTCTCTTCTGCAGGCTGGCTGGACACAGCAGCCCAGGGCTCTCTGCTAAGGTTTAGCATAGATTGCACATAAAAGTATGGGGAAAATACCTTTTTTAAAGGTATTAGTATTTTTAAAGGTATTTAATGTTTTTAAATATTGCTTTAAAAAGAGGTGTGGCACACTCCTCTGTGCAATATTTAAAGCAATAAATAAATAAAGCAATGTTTAGGTCATTAATGTAATATTTTAGTCCTTTATGAACTGATGGTATCTCCTCGCGTGGCAAATAGCATCTTCAGAGCAGCCTGGCATCACAGGTAACAGAAAACAGCAGATTTCAGAGCTATCTAATGAAGCTGGGTATCTGGGAAGGCTGGAGTAGTTTGGTTTTGTGTCTGTTCAAAAGATGAAACACAGCAGAGATGTACACAGACTAGTACAAATAAATTATACCATGCTGTCACATTTACCTTTCCTCATTACACGATAATTCAATGCAGCAAATGGAAGCTGATTAAGAAAGTATTTCTACCCTATAATTAGCCTGAAGATTCCATTGGTATCAGACAATATTAGAGCCAGGTCTTGGAACCAGTCAAATCAAGGAAAAAAAGTCTTCACGTAAAAACAAGGATGGAAAGCATTTAGTGTCAGTATGCAATTTATTTTTTCTGCTATTTGGCAGAAAGTTAAATGTCCATGTAATTCTTTGAAGTTCTAAGAAGTGTTAGAATATGGTATATTGGCATATATCCCAGCCTCTTCCAGCTCAGGGCTGTTCTATAAATAACAAATCATGTTGCAAAGTGTTTTGGAGCCATTATCAACGTCACAAACCCTCACAGTGCAGAGCACACTGAGTGACACAGGGCAGAGGGGACTTCTGTGACCACATGTGTCACAGACATCTTTTATGAAAATCCTTTCCTTAGGATT
>JAHXMQ010003489.1:15927333-15945059 GCA_020466415.1 Ammodramus savannarum pratensis
CCTTCCTTAGCAGACTCCTGTCTTTCCAAACCAAGACAGTAACACTGCATGGTGCTGCCCTCAACCATTAAAGCCATTCAGGCTATGGAAAGGCAGATTTTCTCAGGACAGAGCTAGATTTTGCAGCCTGTGTGCAGTGTCTGATGCAGCAGCACATCTCAGAGAGGTCTCTGAGGAATGCAGATTCCTTGTGAATCCCTGTCTCCCATGAAGAGGAGAAATGGCATTGCCATTCTCCACTCAAGCAGCACCACACACTTCAGGGCAACACCAACCCTCCTGCCTCCAATTTAACCAAAAACAAGATCTTCTGAGGACGAATGGAAACGTGGTGTTTGCAGCAGGCTGATTGCTCTTCAGGGAAATTCCAGTGGGCAATATTCAAAGAGCCTCATTTCTAAATTAGCCCAAGACAGGAGAGAGAAACTCTGTGTGGCCTAATTTGATGGCTGCAGAAGAGAGCCAGTGAGCCCTGTGAGACCACATATTCCAGAGGAGAAACGCCAGCCTCCTCAAGTTTGCAGTGTTGCAGTGAGATGAATAAGAAAACCCTCTTTTGTAGCACATTTCTTTTTAAAGTTCAACCTTGTTAATGACTGCAAAGTTATTTACATTCTGCTGCCGGAGTGTGAGCTGCAGAGGGTAAACACCTAATGGCTGTTCATCCTGTTAATTAAGTACTTTCTGCAAGAGGAAAGAAAAAAAAAATAAGGAGAAATGAGACAAGGTAGTTGGAGAGGGGGCTGTGTGATGTGGGGGAAAGGGACTACACAACTCAACATTCCTCATCAGACACTTCCAAGACATGACAGGTTTCTTGCAGGATGAATATCCTATCAAAACCACAGCTGTGAGGAGCAGCAGAGAAGCACTGATGAAACTCCAAATGGCAGCATTCCTGCCATGAAGGAGATCACACAGCTGAGCTGGACCAGCCCTTCAAGAAAACCAGGTGCTACCCAAACTGCTCCAACCCTCAGCTGGTGAATAAAACAAACTCCAGATCCTCCACAGATGAACATATGGCCTCAAAATAGACAGGAATTTAGTTTAATCTGTTCTTAAAATATTTTAAATTATGATGACACATGAATCTCAGCTAAAGGTCTCCCATCCATAATAGATCTCTCTGGTGGTAGCAGCCATGAACTCAGCTTAAGTGGCAGCAATTGGAAATTCAGCAGTGAGGTGAATGCTGACAAAAGGAAAGAGTGAATAACCTCTAAAATCCTGCCACTGTTCCATCAAAATTCATGGGTTTAACACCTTCAGGTTGGACTGGCTTCAACATTTAAATTAAAAGGTCCCACATATCCTAGGACAAAGACAGATGCTTGCAAATCCTGCATACCAACCCATGGAAGAAGCAATTATAAAGTCTTTAAGCTTGAAATTAAATCCATCTCTACCCCGAGTGCTTAAATGTGTGTTCAGCTGTAGGTTTGTATTTGTGGCCTGTGTCAGCAGGATTTGGGTGCATTAATTCTGCTCTGAGCCAAGGCAAGGTGCTGAAGGCTGCTCCTGCAGCAGAGACACCCAGCAGAACAGGTTCCTCTGGGAACAAGAACCCAACAGAGCCAGGATGTTAAATACTTTAATAAATATAATAATAATACTTTCCAGTATTTATTCCAGCAGACAACTACAGCTGATAAATAAATTTATCATTTAAAGGGATGTATCCCAGCAGACCTCTCAGGATCCAGCTCTCTTACAAAGATGCAGGAGCTCTGGGCTGGTTTTCCAAAGGCAGAGTGCTGAAGTGATGAACAGGAGCAATACAGCCCACAAGGAGTTAATTCCAACACATACCTGGACCCCAAGAGCTGAACAGGGGATATCAGACACAGAAGCACTGGAAAAACACTAAGAAGTGTTTAGAGACAAATTTACCAGCATTTCCTGAGCGCTCTTTCAGGCAGCACTTCAGGAGTTACCAATTTTGGCAGTGAATACTGGGAGCTCTCAGGGGCTAGAGCAGAAGTGGGGAAGGTGTTGACTTTTAAGTAAAAGGCTGGGCTCATTCTCTAGTGAATTACTAACATTTACATTAAATGAGTGATAAGTAAAGCAAACATGAAAATTTTAAAAGCCATTTACTAGTATTTTAAAATACAAACTTACTTTACCCGATTAGTGTTAATAAAAAGTCCCAAAATTAGTTTTCCTTTGCTTCCTTTCTGTCCTGAGACACAGTTACACTGAAACTGTGTAATTTTCAATTCCTTTTCCTTTCTGCCTTACCTTCTCCTGAATGAGTAAATGTATTCCAATATCCACAAAAGAGCAGAGCAGAACACTACAAACACTTCTCACCTCCTTGGGAGCCCCCAAAGGCTGCCCCTGCTTCTGGTTGTACCACCCTGGCAGAAAATACACTTTGCTGAGGGAAGTTTGCTCAGCCAGGTGGGGTTTGGAGAGAATAAGAAAACTGCAGTCACAGCCTTTAAATGTCAGTCTGCACAAGAGCTCACTTTGGGGGGTGTCATGACAAACCCATCTATTCATCTCACTTCTCCTGGAGCCGCCTGTGAGGTGGTGACAGAGAACAGTCACCACTGCGATGGTGATGGACCTGATTTGTACATGAGGTGAGAGGAGTCAGTTCTTTTCTGAAAGGAGCTTCATAACTCACTTCTCTAAGCCACAGGAGTGAAGCTGAAATTCTCAGAAATCACGTAAATAACAATGATCACTTCTTAGTCCAAATGAGAGTATCCATGCCCACAGTTTCCCCTCAGAGTTTATACTTCAGAGGGTCATTCAAAGTATGAAATAACATGATTTACTCTTCTCCACTGACATAAAGCTGACTTTAAACACACTTCAGCCCTTCAGATGTGGGCACACTGAACACTTGGCTGTTACCACACACCAGGCATCACTTGTCCTCTCCAGTTCCTGCTGTCTATAGAAAGCCCATCAATCATGTCCTGTACTTTGGCTTTGGCTTCCCAAGCCTCTTCTCTGGCTGGCAAGGAGACTGATGGGAAACATGAAGTTTAGGGAACTGTCAAACTCACTAAATCACTCTTGAATGCTGTTAAAACAGTGGCGACCTCTTTAGCTTTCAACATATTTCCCATCTTTGTCCAGGACATCATTAAGTAAGAGGCACAAGACACCAAAAATGACTTAAAGAATGATCCTGGCATTTTCTGCCCACTTCACATCACCATAATGCAATCCAAGTCCTTGTCCTTGACCTACATACCAGTCTTAGGGTGCTTTTTCAAATTGGTGCATGACAAGATTAGTCAGAGATGATTTTGCTGTCAAAAGACAGTGTTCTGCAGCTCTGTTCAGTGACAGCTGCAATATGTGGCTAACCTTCATCAAGCGAGAACGCTTCGGCGTTACGTGAACGATGTACCAAATAATGCTGCTCCCTCAATAAACACTCCAGCCCACTCTGTCAGGCCACTGAACCATCAGTCCTCAGAATATTATTTCTTCTTCCAAGTTCAGAGAGGAGTTAAGATTTAAGTGCCACTTGTCCTGATTTTTGTAACGCGACGATGCAGCCGTACAGGTTAAATTTCTGTGACGATTTCCCAAACTGCACAAAGAGATCTGGCAACTGCACAAGCCCGTAGAGGAGGGGCTCTGAGTCATGCACCACCAGTGATCAGCAGGGATGGCTCTTTTAAGGCTGCAAATATAGACAAATCTCCCCTCCTGCCACCCCAAACTCTGCCTCTGAGGCTGCTGATAACAGCTCAGTTATGCCACGTTCACACAAGATTTTCCAAGGTGGTCGAGTGCTGCTGGGATAGAGCTTGAGAGAAAACAGCTTCATTTAGCACAGGCCACTGCTCACACACCAGATGGGAACACTGCTGCAGACAACAGTGAACAAATGAAAGGATGGCTGTTGGAAAAGGGAAGGTCACATTTGGACACTCAGTGCTTTTGAAATCCCCAAATTTACATTCAGGTTTGTGGCACAGGACAGACCACACCATCCTCACCATGGAACACACACTAAGGAATATCAGTGTTCCAGATCACCAGAAACCAAGAAAAGCTTCCACAGGGAGCAGCTTTGCTACCCTCACCTAATCCTAATAAAGATCTTTTCACGACCTGATTTCCTTCTAGAAATCTGGAAGTAAAAGCCTCTTTATTACTCTTCTGAGCTGTGCAGGCTCAAGAAAGACTTTTCATTGTGCCTTTGAAGAGCACAATACAAATATTCAGCCCTCTATCATTATTCCTCCAGGCAGTAAGGCAAGAAAACAGACAAACCCACAGGAGAATAACTGAGCTTTGCCTGCAAGCAAAGAAAGATCTGTGGCCATCCATCAAGATACCTGAATGGCTTTCAAATCGGGTAAACAAGGTGCAGGCGAGGAGCTTTGATTCTCACAGACCTCGCACTTCATTCCTCATGCATCTCTGATATTTTTATAAGCTCTTTTTATACACTAAGTGAAGTGCCCTCAGAAATTTCCCAGGGTTATGCATGCTCCCTGGAGAGGGATGCTGTGCTTCTGACTGCAGCCACACACTTGACAAGAGTCAAGACACAGCGGAAAAATATGCGGCATGGCAGGAGTGATTATTCATTCACTTCAGAACTGCATCTCAGGAGGTGCTTGTCTATGTAAATGTCCTGGGAAAAAAAAAATAAAAAAAGGAACTGAAGCTGTTGAAGCTTCATCCTGAAGAGAAAAACGGCAAAGAGCACTGGTTTTGAATTGGAAAAGCAAACAATTCTGCTTCTGTCCTTTCCTGCCATTGATTAGAGCACGGTGAGGAGGAGATATGGAGGTTAAGGGTTTTTGAGAAGGGATTTCTCTGTGCACTCCTTTGATCTAATTTTGTGGAAGTGCTAAGCAATAGAGTCATAGATAAAATAATGGGGTTTTTTTCTGAGTGCCTTGCATTGTGCAGGCTCATAAACTAAACCTGCCCAGCTATTTGCCAGCACCAGAAAAACACACTAAAACCCCCACTACTGTGATGTTTCACTTCGTTTTGGAGATGGGATTGACCTGTGATGGAGAGCAGGAGAGCAGGAATAAGCTGAATGCATATTGCTGCTCTTTTGGCTCAGCAGAATGTTAAATATAAGCAGAAATCTGCCCTTTTAGACCTGACTCACTGCTACACTGTGGATGTTTTACATTATTGGCAAAGGAAAAAAAACTTAAAGGACATCAAAATTTCCTTTGCCTGCTGCCTCTGCTCTGATTCCCTAAACCAGCCACATACCCTGAATACACAACTGTGCTTTACAGGACTGGCAAGATCCTAAGAGATGACTTTTCCCTATCTTTTCTTAGAAATGAAAACAAATTAACAAATGTAGAGCTAATTTGGTGCCAGGAGAGCACAGTGAAGACTGATCCTCAACAGCTGAGCTCTGCCTTTTCCTATTAGGCCCTGAGTACCCTTTATCCTTCCAAAATTAGTCATGAATAAAAGAACTAGAAAAGGAATAATATGAAGACAAATGCCACACACTACAGAACATTTATGAAAAGCCTGCTGGTCTCTTAGACCTTAATTACTGCAATCCTTGGAAAATAATTTCTTTAACATTGGACTGAGAGAACTGATGTGTCTGTGCTGGGTCTAACTCATTGTGTTCCACAGTGTTTTGTGCTGGCCTCATTTTCTCCCCAGATTTTGTGACTGCCATGAAATCAGATAGCACAAATATCAAGTCCTTCCCATCTCCTACAGAAATTATCACAGTGAGTTGAAACTGAGTACACAACCATTCTACACTTCACATGAGAAGGGAGAGGGAGCTTGAGAACATCACAGCATGTTTTTACCATTTACTGCCATAAAATATACTACAAAGCTACCTTAGGGCACATTTTAATCTTTCCTGTGTAATTGATTTTTTTTCTCCCCCCGTTCTGTGTAAGCAGTAATTTACCTTCTAGGATTTACAGGCTTATTAAAAACAAACAGGAAAAGCAACAAATTTATTATAACTCCATTGTTTTGGCCCTCCTCCAAAGAAGAATGGTCTTCTTCCTCATGAGCAACACATTTCTCAGTTTATAAAATATTTAGCACATGTCATGTTTGGGAGAAATCAAAATTTCTACATTCCAAGGGGTTTTTGGGGGGAAAAAATGCAACAAAACATAATGGGAGATTTTTCTAGCCTTTGTAAAGACAAACCCCATGATTTCTTCACCCATCTCCCCTTAACAGCTTCTCTGAGAAGAAGTTGAGGCAGATAAAGTCATCTTGAAGTTGACCTTATCTGCTTGATTAAGCTGAAATGGAATAATTCCATATTTTGGGGTGAAATTTTTAGGTCCAGGTTCATTTCACTCAAAAAGAAAAAAAGCTGCAGGAAATTTGTCTGAAATCAATATGAAATTACACATTCTTTGTGCAGAATACAGAGAACTAAAAACTGCAGTAACAATTGACACCCCAGAAAATACACAAAATCCATGGTGGATTCTTCTCTTAGGCTACCAGAGATCTGACTTTATTCTTTGTCGATTTTCAGGTGTAAAAACCTTCTCCATCCAATCCAATCCCATTTAATGTTAAGACATAAAAAGCTTCAGCAGAACAAGATGATTTACTTTTAAAAGTCTGCTGTTTTTCTCTGCAGAACCTTCTTTCATAAAAACTAAACTCCCTTCTGTTTTCCTTCCTGTCCCCACAAAAATCCTCCCAGTCTGATACTCTTCAGTCAGGATTAAAAAACATTTCTCAGTGTCTCCCTGGCAAAGGTTCCTACTCATTTTTTCAGAAGCTGGCAAGGGTGTTTGTATCTTGCTTGATATTTTGTGTTGTGCTAATTACCACGATAAGATGGCCTAATTATTATGGTAAGAAAGCCCCAGCCACCCTGCAGGATGCTTCAGGGGTTTTTTTGAATAACCAGGTGGGATGGAAGGGATCAGCAGCTGCTTCCCCAGCCTCATTCATTCTGCCCCTGCCCACCAGTATTCCACCTGCAATCAGCACTGACTTTAGCTGGCAACACAGAGCGTGTTTGCTATCATTTTTAGGCTGGAACTGTCATGAATATGTCACAAAACATGGAATTTGTCCATATGCTTGGAATTCAGTCAAATACGCCTTAAAAAAAAAAAAAAGATAAAAGCTGTCAAGAAAGCAGGCAACGATTAAAAAAATTAAAATTAAAAAAGCTCCAGCACTGTTCAGCACCACGTTTCAAACACAGTGAAGCTGCTTCAGCAGCTCCTGAGTGTGAACACAAGACAAGGGCAGGCAGAGATTGACACCTGGATGTCACCAGTGACACAGTGGGACCAGCAGGGCCGGGCTGACCTGGAGCTTGTGACTCCAGATCCTGGGCCTGCCAGGCCAGTGCAAAACCAGAAGCAGAAACTCTGCTCCTTCTCAGATCCAATGAACATGGACCTGATTACCTGGGCTGCCCTTCTGCAGAGTAACTCCTCACTGCTTGTCCATGTCCCTAGAGCACTTGTGGTGTTACCCATCCTGTCACAGAGCAAAAACCAAGCTGACACGACATCAGCGAGCTGACATTCCCCCAGAGCAGCCCAGCAAGAGCAGGGAGATGCCAAGGGATGGATCCCAGGACGTTTGAGGCTTTGGCTCCAGCTTATTGCATGGAAGGGCTGGCACTGGGGGGCACACCACGAAAGGAAATCTGCATTTTTCACCTCTCGGCCCTTCAGGGAGGTGAAATGGATCACAGCATGCTGGGTCAGTGTTGGATGTGGGGATGACTGAAAGGAGAAATGTGGCAGGATCTTCTGCCACTCAGGTGACCCTCCAGACACAGAAGAATGTAATGCACATTGAAATTCAGTTCCTCCACCAAGCAAGTGAATTCCTCCTTCAGATAACCTGGAACATTGCTGGCCAACAGCAATTTATCATCTCCTAAATTCTGTCTGGATTTGGAAAGACAAAGGAAATCCAGAGCCAACTAATGAAACTGCTGTCAGCATTCTCCTGGGGTGTGTGGCCTTTATTGAATCAATTTATAAATCTGTGGATCTGAGGGCTTCTGAAAGGCTCTGTGCCCTTTAGCTGAAGGGTGGCTTCCCTCTCTGGACCTTGGGGCAGGAGTCTGGATTTCTGGGAACTGCTGCTCAGCTCCTAAAACAGAGATGGGTCCAAGACTGAGGATCAAGAGGTGTCACAGATGTGAATAAACAGTTGCACCACATTTTCACAAGATTGCTGGTAATTTGGACACCTGGGACCCTTGGAGTGCCCCCAGCCTCTTCTGCTCTCTTTAGCTGCTGTCACATCTCTGGCCCTTTCGAGTTAGAGCTGAATGGGTGCCTGGAAGTGCTTGGTGGCTGCAGGAAGTGAATTGTGAGCTGTATGATTTTCTGCCCTCCATGAAGGAGTCAGCAGTGTTCAGGAGCCAGGCAGCCCCTTCTAGATCTGGGTTCCTGTACAAAAGCAGCCACTGGGAAAAGCTTTCAGAGCGAGCAGACCTGGGGATGTCTGCAGGCTGTTCTTTGCAGGGGCACAGTGAGCTGGGATTCAAGAGGCTTTGAGACAGAAATTTTTGGTGCTGTAGAAGCCACAGCCCACTGCAGCAAGCCCCAGTCCTGTTACCCTCAATTGTTGTCACCAAGGTGCCCTGAGCCTCCTGGTTTGTGACCAATCCCTGTGCACATCAAAAAATCCCACCTTAGAGCCAGCACTGAACAAACCCACAGTGTAGGATTGATGGGGGGGTAGCACAGTCGGGACAGATGGAGACGAGAGATCTCTGCAGCCAGGGCTGGAACTTGGGGTTTATTGCAAAGGGCCTGGGTGCAGGGCCCTGCTGGGAGCTGCCAGACACAGCTCAGAGCAGCAAAGACAGAAGAGAGGGGTAGAGAGGATGAGAGGGTGAGAGAGTAAAAGGGGGTAAGAGAATAAACGGGGTAAGAGCTAAGAGCTAAGACCGCGAAGTTCCCATTACAATACAATAAATCGTCTTCTGTGTTGAATATTCTGATTCTCACTAACCAATCCAGTACAATATACAAATCCTATAGCATTTCCATACAGCCTATAAGAATCACTACATCACCATACTGTGTTACATTTTAAACCCTAAAAACTCCTCTTTGGGCCCCTTCTTCCAAGCTGGCAGGGTCTGTTCTGACCCTTGGGCCTGTCTGCAAGCAGAGGGTGTTGTTCCATCAAAAGGGGATTACCTTCCGCTGGCCACACCATTGTTTTCCAGTTGTTCAGTAACTGAGGTATCTCCAAGCTTGCTTTCATTTCCATCTCACTTATAGTTTCTATATTCTCAAAATCTTTTGCCAGACAATCATATTTGTAAGGCTTTCCTGTTTCATCTTCCCCAACACAACAGCAACTCTTTCTTAATTAATTCTTTCACCAATACCTTCACATTTGGGTGACTCTTACCTCTTTCTGGTGATACTTTATTGCTACCTTCAGCTTTGCCAAATCGTGACACTTCTGGGGATCCAGCTCCTCGCTCTGATCGTCCCTGTGATTGAGAATGATCTCCAGCTCCCGGGAGCTCCGTGCCTGGTCCAAAAGGTCCTTAGCAAAACGCTTGCACTGCTGGGACAGCTCCTCATACTCAGCCTTGAACTCATTCTCCACCTTGCTCAGCTCCTTCAGCTCCCAGCCCAGGCGGAAGGCAGTCAGGATGGGATCCTCGCTCGATAAGGCAATCAACGAAGGGCTGGCTAAGGCTTTGTAGATGTTCAGCCTCGACCTGGAGTGCCTCAGGCTGTCCACCTCGGAGCTGGAGACGCATTCCACACAGTTGCACCTGATCTGGTGTGGCCGTGGGATGGTCACCCGCCTTTGCACCAGCAGTTTGATGATCTCGTAGTTGTTGGTGTGAGCCGCCAGCATGATGGGGGTGATGTCTGGGGTGAACTCTGAAAACTGGGTGTCCATCATCAGTGTTGGAACCTGCATGGAGGGATAAACCACCAGGGGAGAAGTCACGTTTCACGTGGAGCAGCAGGATTTAGAGGTCCCTAATTCATACTTTGGAAGTGACACCATAACAAAATGGGTTTTATGGCATCCTCTGTGCTGTAAATGCTGCTGGAGGCAGGCTTAGGCACACACTGCTATTCTGGCAAAACCATTTTCCCCTAAATCCTAGAAATCTGCCTCCTGAGCACTCCTTCCCAGTCTGGTGTAAAAGTCAGTCCCATCCCCATCCAAATGTGAATCTGGTGTGAAGTGGGTATGGGCTCATACATCCATACATCAAACAGAAAAACAAAAAACAAAACCACAAAAAAAAAAAAAAAACCAAAAAACAAACAAACAAACAAACAAACAAACAAAAAACAAACAGAAAAAAAGTAAAGGCCCAGGCAATTACACAAAAAGAAAGAACAGTCTAGAAAAGAGTGAACATCAAATAGATTTCCATAACTACCATTATTTGCACAATATATCTGCATCAGCAGGCCAAGAACCTGCTCAAAGCAGGTCCTGCACACACCAAACCCTGGTCTGCAGCTCAGCAAAACTCTTCTTCACTTTTCCCTACTGTTTTTATTTGAAAATATTTTCCAGTGTAAGGATACATTACTTAACTGCCCTCAGAATAGACTCGTAGGTTTTTTTTAGAATGGATTTGAAAAAAATTAAATGTAAAATTAATGAGCCATAGTCCACTACAAATAAGCCACCCCAGGGTGTGCATTTTCCAGCTACTGCTGCACTTCTCAAAGGATGAGCTTAATGCACACCCTGTTGTGTCTTATTACTATATGCAGAGTGTAAAATTAGCTGGGAATGCTGTTAGATGCCAGCACCCAGTGTGTTTCCATTTGCAGGCAGGCAGCTCTCTTTGCTGTGTGTTAATCAGTGCCCACCACTCCTGCCCTGGCACATCCTGCTGCTCCAGGGGGCACAGCTGGGCTGGGGGAACAGGGGGTCTGCTCCCTTGGCAAATATCAAAGATGTCTCGGAGAAACTGCTGCCAAAGAGTCCTAATGGCTGGAAACGTTCCTCAGCCTGCCTCAATCCAAGAGCAAAGCAGTGGTGGAGGAGTGTGAGGTAAGAAATTCCTCTGCAGGACACACCTAAGGCTGGTGGTGAGACCTCCAGGCTCATCAGGAAGGTGAGCTGAATAAATTTCAGCATTTATTTTAGGTGATTCAATGTTGTGTGTTAATCAGTGCCCACCGTGCCCACAGTGCTCTCCCCGTGCCCACCACTCCTGCCCTGGCACATCCTGCTGCCAAGGATTCCTAATGGCAGGAAAGGTTCCTCAGCCTGCCTAAATCCAAGAGCAAAGTGATGGAGGAGTGTGAGGTAAGAAATCTGCAGGACACACCTAAGGCTGGTGATGAGACCTCCAGGCTCAGAATCTCAGTTTCCTGGGAGTTAAGAGCCTGTAGAGCACCAAAGAGCCAAAACTGATCAATAAATCCTTACATGTACAAGTGTGACAGCTCACAACATGCTCCCAAAGGTGCTCACCACACTGTCAGGCCAGTCACAGGAGCCTGCAGGCATTTTGGGGCACAAATCTGCTCCCCTGGCTGTGGCACATGAGGAGTTAAACCCCTGGCACCTTGCAGGCCTTGGAGAGGCTTTGCTGCGCAGGCTGGTGCCCACAGAGGCAGGAGGGAGGGAAAGCAGTCCTGAGGATTTGCTGTGGGTCATGGAGGACTTGGTGGCTCTTAGCAAGGATAAATGTATTTTAAGATATCCAGTAACAAATGGCTGAAAGCAGCTCTCTGTGTAAGGTCTTGCTCTCTCTTCCTTTCCCTTTGCTTAGCTTGTTTAGGCAGTTTCTTAAATGTCAAGAGAAAGGTGTGGGGTTTTCTTTTTTTTCTCTTTCTTAGAAGCTTTTTATTCTTCAAGACCTGATGCTTGACTATAACTGCATTTATCTTTCCTCCTGCCCTTTTTCAATCAGTGCCTGGCTGCTGTATTCAGAGCCTGTGCCTCAAAGGAAGAACACTTTTCCTCCTCTATCACTTCTATTACTGTCAGGTTTAATCTTGTTTTTCTATACGGAAGTTATTGTACCCAGGGCTGCGAGAAGGATTTTCAGCTTTACACAGATGAGGAATTCATGTTGCTCAGAATATGAAATGGGCACTGGAGGAGAAGGCAGTGATGTTACAGGTGGGGATAGTGCTAATCCTGTCTGCTCCACAGGCTGTCTAAATATGGATCTGGAGCACTCAGAATGGTTTGGGATGGAATGAAGTGATCTCTCATCCTTATTCTGGCTGGGATCACAAACCCTCAGCCCTAAATCAGAGCAGTGCCTGGTGAGGACTAGAGCACTGGTAGTGGAGGTGCGTTCTTGTCACAGAAATCTTTTCATGAAAAATCCTTTCTTTAGGATTTTCCCTCTTGAGAAGCTGAGAGGCTTCAGGAACAAAATATAAACAATGATTATCTGCTGCAGTGGAATGCAACAGGTGCATCTGTGATTGGCCCATGTTGGATGTTTGTAATTAATGGCCAATCACAGTCAGCTGGCTCAGACAGAGTCCGAGACAGAGCCTTTGTTATCATTCCTTGCTATTCTATTCTTAGCCAGACTTCTGATGAAGCCTTTTCTTCTATTCTTTTAGTATAGTTTTAATGTAATATATATCTTAAAATAATAAACCAAGCCTTCTGAAACATGGAGTCAGATCCTCATCTCTTCCCTCATCCTGAGACCCCTGTGAACACGGTCACATGTTCTCCTGGGCACCTCACAGAACTTTAAATTAAGGGATGAAGAGGGAAATGGTGGTGCAGGGACCCAGAGGCTCTGAGGAGCAGAGCAGTGCAGGGATCCAGGCACAGGAGTTATTTCTGAGCAGCAAAGCAAACCAGCACAACACAGAGCAGGGACAGTGTGACCAGGGGCTGCTGCAGCCTCTGTTCTGTGTCTGCCTGACCCAAGGGCCATGGATTGGCCCAAAATTGCCTGTCTTGTGATAAATATTCTTGTTGTCTTCTCACACAGTGTTTTTTGATAACCTGCATCACAAACTGTCTGCTTTAAAGCTGTGGCTATGCAGAGCCTTTGCTTAAGGGCTGTGCTCTGTCACTGGAGGGGCAGCAGAGATTACAGCAGCACTGATGCTCCTCCTGTGATGCTCTGCCCAGCTGAGTTCATGTTTAGATCAGCTTCTCCTGTAGAGAAGCTGGGCTAACCTGCAGTGATGGAAGCAGAAGAGGAATAATTTATTCTACCCCAAGGGCTCTGCTGAGCTCTTCCAGGGTTATTTTCATTAAGTGACCTGAAAAACAAATTTCTTTTCCATTAACCTCCTCACCTGACACCTGCTGCTAACCCCAGTCCCTCAGAACCTTAATGCCACCACCTGCGCCGGAGCAAACACCTTGTCTGCATTTCATCTTAGTTCCTTTTATTTGAGAAATTAATGCTACTGTTGACAACAAGTGACTGAATGCTTGTTATCATCTGCCTAGATTTAATCCTCATAAGGTCCTGCTTACCCCTGTACCACTGCTGCTCTGAAATATGCAGCAGCGAGTGAAAAATCCCCTTCATTTGAAAAGGAGGGTGAAGAAACAAGCTTAATTCATTAAAGGAGAAGGATTAGCTCACAGAAAAGTGCTGTTCAGTACAGCTAAGCTCTCCTCTGAATGGAAAAATAAGTTTTCCAGCAAAATAGTGCAATGCTGGAAAGGAGCTGTGGATGGAAAGAGAGCAGGAATCTCTGCTCTTAGTCAAGTTTAAGAGGAATTAAACTGCAGAAGGGAGAAAAAAGAAAGAAGCTGGCACTGAAGATCTGGTGGCCTTGTTGTAGGTCTTTTAGGAGTTTTACTTTGAATTTAGTCTAGTTTGGTATCTGTCCCCGGAGCAGCTCCTCTGGTTTAGTGTTGTGTAAAAGCAACCCAGCCTCCAAGACTGCTCAGCAATGGGAACCATGCAGCAATAAATGGGAAAACTGAGGAGGTTCAGCTCAAAAACATTCTCCTCAGCCAAACTAACGAATGGAAATGCACCTTTTGCCTTTTGTGGATAATAATATTTTGTCTGTAAATAACTCACAGTGTTTTTACCTTTAAATTTGGAACTGCCCTGTTTTCAAGCCATCTGCATTTCAGAAACCATCATCTCCCCTGGATCAGTGCAATAAATTGTAAGTATAACCATGATAAACTGTAAATACATTAATCTGTAAATACATTAATCTGCATTATTTTCAGCTTGTATAGCTTTTTGACTCAGCTGTGTTTTATAGAAGATTTTCTGATTGCCAACACAAACTTGGGGAAAGCTACAAATCTAATCCAGCTTTCTTGTAAGCTCCATTTAGGCACTGGAAGCAACTTTGTGTGGGACCCTGGGAAGGTGGTACATGGCTGAACAAATGTCAGCATTTATTTTAGGTGATTCAGTGGTGTCTGGTATGAGAGTGATGCCAGAATTTATATTAATAGGGAGTTCGTGATTTTTCTCTCAAAAGCAATTCATTGACTGAGTTGATGTAATTTGGTTAATGAAATATAATGAACAACACAAAGTGCTATCTAAAAAGTCATGTAGTTTAAGGGTTTGTGTGCTGGTTATTCACAATCTTGGTGAATCTGACACACATTGTTGTAGATGTACTTATGGGCAAACTCTAAAAGCTCTTTCTGGTCTAAAATCTCCTTAGTGACTTACAAGTGTGCCTGTAAAGCCAAATAAAATCTCTGCTCCTCAGACTGACACTGCAGAATATTTGACAATTAGTACCTTTTAGTGCCTTGTAGCAAGCCAAATGCTGATAGAAGGTTACCAGATGGTGCACATTAACACTAAAATAGGTATCTCTGAATTTTAAAAAAAAGCATTCTATAGAATCATAGAACTGCTAATAATTGTTAATTAATGTTATGCACGAAAGAATGTGAAAAAGTAGATCTGTGATATCTGTGTAACCAAATAACCTTCTCTACAACCAGTAAACAGGGGTAAAATACAGATAGACCTGCTCTAGATCCTTCCAGTTTTAATCTGGCTTCTTATCCATGTGTTTAGGAATGGAGGTGGGCCCAGGGGATTTGATCTCAGGGCTGAACTGAACCCAGAGCACTTGGCAGGGGCAGAGCTGCACCAGAGCCTGTGCTCAGCCATGTGTGCGTGAATAAGGGACAGCCACAGAGATTGTCAAAAGATGTCACCATTTGTGCCTGATGCCACATAATAACTTCTGCTGGGGATTAAAAAAAATAGAGGGACTCAGAGAGGAGCCTTCAGGAGGAAAGGATTTTGCAAATATGCATTTTAATGGCTGTGGCAAGTTCCTGCAGCCAGAGCCCCCTCTGTGTGTGTGTGTCTGGGAATCCATAAAATCAGAGGGTTTTGGGAAAGCTGCAAAAGGCAGGCTCAGAGACAGCAGAACTGTGATTAGAGCTAAGCAGTAGCCATGAAATAAGGCGGAAGAAAAAGTATGTAAAAAGTAGAAAAGTAAGGACAAATAGAACAATGGTCTGTGTATTAACGCTTGTCTAGAATAGCTCCTTAAGCTGCAGAAAAGTATATCTAGTGAGATATTAGGAAGTTCTGATAATGGAGCTTCTAATAATGAAGTTTAATAATGGAGCTCTGTGCATTGTGTTTTAAGGTTTACAAGCAGGTATTGTATTCAAAATAAGCAAGCATTTTTTTAACAAAAACTACATGTGCTTTTAGTGGTTGGATAGGACTACTGTCAATGTGCTTTTGCTTTGTGTGATTGGTTAAAAAACTTATAAAGTGAGTTGTAACATTGAGTTCTGGGTCTACCTGCCCGGGATGTGAGCTGATGGCATCTTCCCATTGTCACAACCATGGAATGAGGCTGATGCTGGAAATAAAACAGCTCAAGGCACGTTCCACAGCAGTCCTGTCCTGTTTGTGATTGGTACAGAGACCCAAGCTGGTGATATGTGTGTGTGTGTCTCTGTGTCTGTGTGTCTCTCTGTGTGTCTCTGTGTGTTATGTGTCTCTCTCTCTGTGTCTCTCTCCTGAGCCCTCTCCTTCCCTGCGTGTGCAGGAGATGAGATGAGGCACTTGATGATGATGAAGGAATGCAGAGTGCAGTGACTGTGGCTGACTCTGCGAGTCACAGGGGGACACTGACAAGAGTTACCTCATGTTTGAACCTCTTGTGCTGAGCTGGAGTGCAACCTGAGCTCACTTTGCCCTGAATTCCTGTGCCTTGATGCACTTCAGAGCCACTGGGAAGAGCAGAACCACTTCAGAGCAGGGAGATGGGCTGGGAGTGCCTACAGGAGCTGTGCCACGAGGAGATGCAGCCTCTCCTGGCTTCTCCTCAGTGCAGGAATGTTTTACAAGCCTGCTGTAGTCCTAATTTATCACATAATTTACCCTGATTTATCACATATTAAGTGATGTTATCTCCATATTAAGTGATGTTATCTCCAGGGAACCGTGGCTCCATCACACCCCTGCATGGGCTGGGACTCACTGAGTGGGGACACTCCTCCAGGCAGAACAAACACAGCACAAAAGTCCAGGACTGGCACAAATCCAGGCAATAATGAAGCTCCTGAAGTGGCCCAAGTGACATGGGGACCTGGGTCACAGGGCGTTATGAATCTACCAAAAATGCAATATTCTGGATCTTCCCAAAATGCAAAGATTCCCTGGCTGCTTGCTGGAGCTTTTTCCTGAGACTGTGACACCAACACAGGTGTAAGTCCAGAATAACTGACATGGCAGTGAACTGAATTAGCTCCTCAAGGCTGGACAGGCAGATTATTTGGCTTGTTTCTGATCATTGGGGTTTTTTCCCCCTCATTTGGAAACATAAAATGCTGTTTGTTTGGGCTTTTTCCACCCTTCTTCATTTTAAGAGTTACTCTGTGATAGGAGCAGCTGTTCTGAGTAAAAGTTATTAGGGTTTATTCTTTATTTTTAATGCTGCTTTTAAGCTTTGAAACTAATTTTATTAAAGAGCTTGCCTAATTCAGTCCTATAAATTTCTTAACTACTCTAAGGACCTTGCAATGTTGCTGCATCTGAGATATTTTTTCATTTTATGGACAAGCTTCCCCCTGACCCCAAACGCAACTGAAACAAAGACAGCCCTTGGTTATCTGGAAATTTGTAGGCTCTGTCTTCAATATAATCTTTATTTTATTATAGTTACTATTTTCTAATATTTTTCAGGCTTTATTCTAGGAAGGAGAACTGTCCAGCTTTTTGATTCATTTTCCTTGGTCTCTGTATTATCTATTCTTAGTGGTAACAAGGACAAGATGTGCTAATATAGATTAATAATCACGCTATCTACAGCCTTTTATATCATCTTTGTACATAAAACATCCCTTCTTCCTGTGATTTATCACCTTGCGTGGATGAGAGATGTTTCATTAAGTTTAGGTGAGGTAATAAGTTGCTGACAGGGCTTGAAGAGGGAGGGCTTTTTCCTTGGGTAGCATTCATATTCAATCACATTCCTTTAGAAAAAAAATTAGATCAGATTGGATCATGAGACAGTGTCAGGGAAGAAGTGAGTTACTGCCCCTGGCGCCAGCCCAGCGCTGCCTGATGCTGCACAAAACACAAATCCTGGTGCTCACGGACCAGGAGCTTCATTATTCCCCATTCTGACTGCCAAGCTGTGCTTTTGGTGATGCCTCAGGTTTCAGCTTTTATATTTTTCAGATTCTGTGCTGCTTTAGTGTGTGGGTCTGGGCTTCATATGAGAGGATGGTGAGCTCTGTGCACAGAGCAGGGAGACAAAACCATTTCTGCTCCAGCTGGGGACCAAGGACAAATGATCCAAATTTCAGCCAAAGAGCACAGACACCGAGGGCTG
>JAHXMQ010003489.1:15958256-15969338 GCA_020466415.1 Ammodramus savannarum pratensis
CCTTAGCAGACTCCTGTCTTTCCAAACCAAGACAACCAGCAAACCAGCAAGACAACCAGTGTGTGAAATGCCACTGCACCTTCTCTCAGACCTGAGCACAGTTTATGTGCTGCAAAAACCACCTGCATTTATCAGCCCCATCAAGGAACTGATCCCTTGCAAGGCATCTTGCTCTACTGCTTCCCCTCATCCTTCTTGCCAAGGCTGTTTTCTTCCTTTTAGCATTTCAGGGAGAGCATTTTCCTCATTTTGCAATTCTAATCTGGACTCCAGGTCTGGAAATCACGGCCCATAACTGTGAAAATGGCCTGACTTTCATGGTGCTCACACTCTGCCTGCTCAGTACTATTGATCTGTTTAAAAAAGGTTATCAACCTGAGCTATGAAATGGTCCACAAGGGCCACTTAGGTAAATAATATTACATGTAGTTAATGGACCAATTGAATTTGTGATTGGATCCTTCTTTTAAGTGCTCTAGATCTTATTTACTAACAATGCCTGGCTGAGCACAGTATGAGGAAATAAAAGTGACTTTGTAACGTTCTGCAATTCCCTTCCTTCTGCAAAGATACCCCCTTGTTCCAGAAAATTGCTTTTTCCATGGAGTTCAGTGGGAACCAGATTACAACTCTAAGTCTCGCTGCCTCTCATGATCTCTCATCACAGAAGCAGAAATTTTTCCTGATGCTTTTAAATGCAAAGAGAGCCAAGACTGAATAAATGTATGACCTCAGACATGTTTTAAAATTATAAAATTGCAGTGACCTTCTGCTTCTATGGCTGTGTAAATTCCTTTTAGCTAAAGCCCCATGATCTCAGAAAGTTTATATCCAGCTCATAAGTTATATAAAATATATCATTGACTGGAGTAAGTGCTGTCCAAAACTTGCAGGGCTACAGCACAACACAAAAATGAGAAAGTGACAGCTAATAAAATTGGGGATGAGTAATCCACTTTCATTGCCCAACATGAAGAAAGGAAGAGCACTAATAGCTCATGTGATATAAATGCAAGGCTGCAGTGATTCACAGTGGAGATATGTCCTCAAAAAACGCAGAGGAAAATTCCCCATGAAGTGTTTTTCACTCATCCTCACTCCAGGCCTGGGTAAGAACACATCAATTCCCTGGGTACAGCACAGAACCTCCTAACCCAGAAGTGTTTGTGAAGAAAGACAAACCTCAAACTTCAGAGCACAAAGTTTACAGCCACCAGAAGAAAATCCTTTGTGCCAGTAACGCAAAATGTCACAATTTGACTCAAGTCCCAACTGCAAATCTCAACTTCCCGGGGAGAGTGACAATTATCCAAGATATATATGTTTGATTTGGAAAGGACAACTCTTTGGTAGAAGTCTCTTCCGCTGCATAATCAATTGATGAGTCATGAGCAACCCCATATGGGGATTTATATATGTGGTTTTATATGTCTGTATGAGATATATAGATCTATATTTATGTGTATATATATAATATAAGCTTCTTGCTGGAAGCTTCAGGTTTGTGTCCACTTGCAAGGCACTGAGGACTCACCTGTCTCATTCTGTTCAAAGATGAGCAAGAAGCTCCCTTTGCACCAGGATGTTCTCCTCTGCCAGGCAGAGCATAATTCATGGATGGGGAATTTGGGCTGACCAGAAATCTCAAATGCTCAGGGCTCCCTCAAGCCTCCTGCATGTCCAGGGATAGTTCTGTGTGTTTTGATCCACCCCAGGGATGGGATGCAGATGGATATTTGCCCAGCGCTGGCCCCCGGGTGAATTTCACAGGGCATTAATGGGGTGTTAACGATGTTAAAATTTCAGCTGAACTGACAGGGAGAGCAGTTCTGCAATAAAAACCAGCTGCAAACCAGATTTCCCTGCAGCACAGCCAAAGGAGTTATCCCTGCACCTGGGAGAAGGAAGCAGAGGTGCAGGAGCTGCAGAGCAAGACACAACTTTGGGAGGGATGACAGAAAAAGCCTCTGGTGTAGAGCCAAATGCAAAGCTCCTCTTTGGGATACAGCAGGAGGGGGAAGTACTGACCCAGCCATGGAATATTTCAGTATTACCTCAACAGAAATCAGTCTGGGCTACTAAAATGATTAAAATTACTTCCTAGTGATGGAATGGCTGCAGAACATGCTTTTAGCTACTTTTATAATAAAGCATATTCAGTCTGCAATTCTCCCACTTCTTTCCACACAGCCATCATGCAGGTGGTAATAAATAAAAATGTACCATTGTGAGAAGATTAAAAAAAAATAAGCCCTGGAATATATTCCTAGTACATATCTTTACAAATGCAGGCAGAACAGAAAGCTCATTTTGTCTGTCTGACGTCACTGCTCTGTCCCTTACTCGTTTGAGATGGGCTATGTATTCATTTTCCACAAAAAAGAGATGTCAACTGAACGGAGAAATACTGTCAAGCACGCTGCCCTGTTGTCTTATCTGCTAATGCAGCACTAATGTAGCATGGCATCATTATCATCTCCAGCTCTGTGTCCACTGCCTCTCTGCCTGCTGCTTGTAATCTCTGCCTGCTGCAGCTATTAAACAAGAGATTGGGGGGTTTTGTTGTTTTTCTGCTTGTTCCCACTCTGGCTCATCACTCCTGCAATCAGCAGGATAATCTGGAGAGCAGTGAGGAGTGTCAGACCTGCCTCAGCCCAGCTGGAAGGGTAAGTGAACCACCCAGGCAGGAGGGGAAGGTCCAGATGATGGCACAGTGGCCAGAGAGGGGGAAAGGCAATGGCAGCGAGCTCTGAACAACCAAGAGCAACAATCTGGGCTCCTTTTCTCATCTGCAATGAGTGGATTTATCAGTGGCCATCAGTTCCCATTTCGGAACAAGCTCTGCTGGGCTGCTCTCACTGTCACCCCTGTAAAAACAGAGTCAGACCCAGCACATGGAGCATCCATCACCTGCAGCCCTGCTCTGAGCCTCCAGGGTTCCTGTGCTGCAGGAATTCTACCTCTGGCTCCATTTTGGGTTTGTTCCCAATTCTGACATTCAAACCTGACTGGAGGCTCTTGGAAGGAAGAGGCAAACTTGTGTGCTCAATTCTCAAATGAATGTTTCCTAGTTGCAAAAAAGAGGCTTTTTTAGAAAATACTGCATTTGCCTGCAGCACCTTTTGGATATTAAAAAGTGCAAAACACATTAATTCTCTTTCCCAAGTTAAATTCTAAACAGTGGTAAATATAGAGGGATTAAAAGCCAAATCCAATGGGGACTGGAAAACAAGGAATCTGTGCCTCATGGAGAGCAAGCACATCACCTTCACAGTTGTCTGAACAAATGGGGCCAAACAGAGAGCACTGGGTGGGCAAGGAGCTCACCCTGCTCCCATGAGGGTGCTGGTGCCTGGCAGTCACTGTGTGCCTGCACTCTGTGCAAAAGCAACAAACCTCCAGACATTGCCCTGTTCTAAAACCTTCATGGGAGAAAAAAAATTATTCATTTGAGGGGCTTCCAGACAGAGGAAGAAAAATCTGAAAGATCCAAATATCTGAAGTAGTTAGAGCAGGTGACTGGATTAAATACAGCACAGCTTGGTGTGGGGAGATTCCATCTCCTGCAGCAGGTGCACACAATGAAGTTCTCAGTCCCCTTTCCATGCAGCCTCCTCACCATGCTGGATCCTGCCCAGCACAGGCACACCAAATCCCACAGTCTGAGCCACCCAGATGGTTGCAGAGCTCAGAAACAGAAACATTTCCACGAGCAAAAGGTCTCTCTGAATGGATTTTCGAAGGATGGAGACTGAGCATTACAATTACAGGGCAGCCACAGTTTGTCCCAGTCGTGGTTTTGCACCAGTCAGCCCTGGTCACCACATCCTTCACAGTCCCTGGACAAAACAACTGCCTCAGCTTCATAGGGAGGTGGGAATGCCATCCAGGAAAGAGAAATCTTCATAGAAAGCAGGTGTGAGCGAGCTCCTCCTGACAGTGATAATAAACAGAATTGTCTGCAGATAAAATAAAGCAGCAGAGCCAAATCCTAGTTCATTAAGACAGCTCAGGAAAGAGCCTAGAACTGCAGACTGGACAGTTTTTGAAGACCCACAGAAAGGCTGCAGGCAGTAAAAACACACTCATTTTAAGTGGAAAAATGTTGTTCTCAAGAGTACTAAGCAGGCAAATCCAAAAGACTCCAAAAATTCTGCACAGACATAAAGCAGCTTGAGAGAGGAGTAACACTGTGATACTGCTTCTAAGTGAAGGAATGCATAGAATCAGGGTTTTGCTTCCATGAATGCCCTAAAAGGCTCCTGAATAACAACTGCAGTATAAAACTTGCTTATCCAACCTCCAGATCATTCCAATAAAGTCAGAGATTTGGGTCAGAGATTTGTAGGAGTAACCACAGTTATTCCTTGATCTCTGCCATACTTACATTGTGCCCTTTGGCTACCAGCAATAATAACAGCCTGATCTTTTGAGCCACAGACCTGAAAGTCCTTTTTAAAGGACAGACAGAATTCATCCTCATGTTGTATGGGCTGGAAATCTGCAGCAGAACAGAAGTTATTTGTTTCATCCCTGTGACAGCAAGTGGTAACTGGGCAGGATAGCCCATAAATAAAGATACACATACATATTCTATAGCTAGAACTTAGCAGATGTAACAGTTCTTTGGTGCCTCCTAAGACAAGCCCAGTGCCAGAGCGATCTGGAGTGCAGTAAGTGGTGAAAATGATGATAAAAACTAGAAATATCCCATTTTATCAGGGAAAAACCTTATTTTAAGTATCCCACAGTGCTACTCTGTCACACACTGAAAAATCTGCAGGTCAGAATCTTGGCAATCAGTTCTTGGTCTTCCTAAGGGGAACTTCTCACATGGGCATAGGATGCCTTCTTCCCCCCCAAGCCTTGTCTGCAGAAAACCTTAATGCTGCTGCTTTTTTCTTTTCATATTTCCCCTCATCAAGATACTTTTCTAAAATGTTCTCCCATTTTCTCCTGGATTTAATTTTACAGTTTGCTGCCCTGTTCAGTTAAGTGTCGATTCAAAACACCTCAGCTTTCCAGAGACACCTGAGGTGAAGCTCATCCGTTTCTGTTCAGGAGAATTTTATTTTATGTGCTCTGGGGTTCAGGCTCAGCTACAGTAGAAATGCAGGGGGTTCATGTTTAAATTGAGCTGCATTCCTTTGGCTGCAGGAGTGGGCCCAGGCAAAGGAAATGCACAAATCCATAAATAAGGCTTGGCACGATTCCCCTGCTCTACTTAATGCCGACATTTACAAGCTCTGTTTTCCCAAACCCCTCGCTTCCAAATCCCTGCACCTGCTAATTTGTTAATTCTGTTTTCACTGAGTTTAGACTTATGTATTCTTAATTATGCTAATGAAGAATAAACTACTTAAAATATTAACGTTTTGCAAACCTTAAAAAGAAAACAGTTAACAAATACCTTGCCCCTGGGGTCTGTCTTGACTGCTGGATTCACAGACCAGTCCAAGGCATTGCTTTTTCTCTTGAGGAGATGTCCTGTCCTCCCTTTCTCCCTTCTCCTCCCTCCCAGGTCTCTTCTGATACAGCCTCACTTTCTCCTTTTCTGTCTGACATCTCTTGGGAGGGAGAGCTCACAGGTAAATGAAAATCTCCCCCAAGGTGGTCATTACCTCGGATGTAGATTTCTTTTTCTCTCTTGGTGTTGATCTCTCCCCTCCAAGGCTCTGTAAAGGCTCCTTGCCCTGCTCTCTGTCAGGAATTCTCCCTGCTGGGAGTTCCTGGGGTGCCACAGAGCTCTGTCCCCTCCTGCTGCATCCCTCAGAGTTGCAGCTCTTGAAGAGGAACGAGGCAGGAGACAAGGTGTGCTCCCTGCAAGGCAGGAGCTGAGCTGTCCCCTCCTCATGTGTCATACAATGCCCTTTACTGACCCAGAGATGGGACAACTGAGAGGCATTTTCAAAACTTTTTATTCCCTTTTCAGCCTCATGTGAAGGGTGAGACAATACAGATGTTACAATTCACGCCATCACAATCAGAAGCCAACTATTTCCTAATAATAACACACTGTGTTTCTTGGCCTATCAGCTTTCTGCCACACCATGCTGTAAATGCCTTAAAGCCAATCATCTAAAATTACTCCTTGTGGGTACTAATACAATGCACCTTCCATAGTTCTATTTCTCCAAAGTACCTAGTCTTATTTGTAAGGCCATCCTTTGAAACTTTTTTCTAGGTCCATTCCTCTCTCTATGGCATTTCTAAATCAGTATTTCTCATCTCAAGGTTTGCATACAGATGTACACTATGTGAGCCTTCTGTCACACCCTGAGAACTCCCTACAGATCCATTTATGCACCCACAATTCCACCAAATTCTCCTTTGCTCTCCCTGAACACTGCTTTGCACACCTGGTTTATGCTTTCCTAGCTTCTACCTGAACCAAAGGTCAGATCATGGCATCCATGCACCAAAATTGTGATTTACTGCACATGACAGGGCTGGCGAGCACTGAACCTGCAGAGAGGAAAGCAAACTAATTGCTTCATTTCCCCAAACAAGGACTACCTGCAGAACGTCCCTGCCTGCTTGGGGTTCCTTCCTATCTGTGCACTCCTGATAAAAGCTGTGCTTTTCATGCTGCCAGCCTTTCCTGAGTGTCTGCGTGGAGCTGCTAAATCGCAGATTACAACGTGTAGGATATCGTTCTCACCATCTCCCCGACAAGGCAGCATTGTTTCTTACAGGACAGATGGCTCACAAGATACTGATCTCTGCCAAGGGAGCAGCACTGCACTGTCTGCAAAGTGCCTCTGAAGTGACTCTGAAAGCAACAGTTTTGGCATTGAGCTTGAGATTGAGGATAAACCACCCCAAGGAGCAGGTCTGTGAGCAGCATCACTCTCAGCAGGGTATCAAGGAGCAGTTTCAGCCCAGGAGAGCAGCTTTCCCCAGGGCTGTGAGCTCCCCTAGCTGCTCACAGGCTGCACCACTAGACTGGATTACAGTCATGCCATGCTTGTCACTTCCCTGGGAGTCTAGCCACACTTGCTGGGGTTTATTTTCAGCCCTCAGCTTTGGGAGTTCAATAATTATATGAGAATGTGTTCTTCTGGGGGGGAAAAAAAAAAGAAAAAAAAAGATTCTAGCCTCTGGGGTGTGAAGTAAAGAGTGTGAGTCACAGAGTGAACTTCATTGATGCAGAAACCAGACAGAAAGTGTCCCAAATTCTCTGGGTTTAAAAATCTCCCAACTTTAAGCCAAAGCTTGCAGATTTGAAATGTGGGACAGAGAGGGGAGAAATGGGAACAAGAATCACACAAACACAGAGTCACAGAACATTCTGAGACTGAAGGGACCCACAAAGATCAACCAGTCCAACTCCTGGCCCTGCACAGACACCCTAAAATTCCCACCCTGAGAGCACTGTCCAAGCACTCCTTGAGCTCTGTCAGGCTTGGGGCTGTGACCATTTCCTGGAGCTGCTTCATTTGGGGATGCCAGATCTTCTCTGCAGCCCCTGCACCTCCTCTCAAGCTCCTTCCTGGCTGGAAAAATCCCCATCATGATCCTTGCAGCAAGGGATGTGTCTGTGCTGAGCTCTGGTAGCAGGTCAGGGTGACAGTGGCACTTTGTGCACCGCCTCAAGCCCACACACTGCAGGGATTGCCTGCTCTGCTATTTATAAAGCTGAAAGGTGTTATCACTCAGCCAGCACAGTGCAGAAGCATCACTGGTGTTCTCCATGGAGGCAGTTTTGTAAATCCATTAAATCATTCCAGCCAGATATCATCCACCTTGCTCACACGGAGTGACAGAGGATCCCTCTGACTCAATCCAATAAAGCAGTCACCAATTTAACAGCACTTTTGGCAGAGCAGAAATGCATTTCTGTACAGGCCTATTCAACAGCCAAGGCCTGCTGAAGCTCCTGTGCTGCAGGACACCTCTGTTACTGCCATGCTGGGCTTAAAATCAGCTGTAAAATATGCTGTACACTGGAGAGCTTAATTAAAGTGTGGCTACAGACAGAAATGCAAACAGTGGACATCAGCAGACAGGCCCTCCTGCAAACCTGACACATCTGGTCAGGGAGCCCTGACAGAGAGGAACCATCACCCCCATTTTCTCAGGAGAGCAAAGCAGGAGACACTTCTAACTTTTAAAAGAATATCCAAGGCAGTAAAGAACCTCATTCCACTCCACACTTCAAGCACTGACACAGCTGAACCCCTCGTGGGATTCTGCAGTGCAGAGTGAGACCTCCCTGCTGATGTTTTCCCTCAATCCAGGCACTGGAACAGCAGATGTGCAGTGATGAGGCACTGCTGGTCTCCTCTGACAAGCACTGCTCTTTCAAATCCTCATTTTCTTTTGGTTCCCTCTTGCTTCTTCATCTGAAATCTTTAATCTTCTACGGCTCTGAAGGGTCTGAAAATTCAAGTATCTGATGCTTAGACAGCTACAGGAGTTAGCAGACTGCCTGGAAAGGAACAAAGGGTTTGAACAGTCCCATCTATCTCAGGGAGGGGTTTAATCCTGGGGCACAATTCCAATCCTTATACAGCAGAGGAGATGGAAAATCACCAGTTTGCATTACTTCCCTTTATAGCATCCTTTTTACTCCATGCCTGGGTGGTGTTTGAAGATACCCTCACCTATTTTGTCCCACCTAAATGGAGCTACATAAATAAAACTTGTGCAAGAAGTGAGCTGTGATTAAGGTGTTCACTGAAACACAGAAACAGGCAGAGAATTTAAGGAACTCTGCAAACTGCTGGAGGGACCACTGCAGGTGTCAGACATCACCTGGACATGGTTTCACCTGGCATGTGCTTCTTTTCCAGCTCTTGCTTGCTCAGGCTGACCCCACTCCTGGACCTGAACCTCCTCCTGCTGCGAGCACAGAGTTCAGAATGCAATCCTCCCTTCCCAGGGCTGCTTCCAGAGCTGTCACAGCTCTCAGCACTGGCTGGGGGCAGAGGGCAGCCTGACATCCCCCTGCACAGCCTTTCTGCATTCCTCCACAGCTCCCAGCAAACCACACCAGCCCAGCTCCCCACAGATCATCATGTCCATGGCAGAACAAGCAGAATTAATGAGCAGGAAATTACATTAGTGCCCAGCTCTGCCCTGACTTTGGTTTCTCACACCAGTGATGTGAATGGCCTGGTGTTCCACCACAACGGGGTCTGTCAGGAAGCACAGCCCATCACACATGGCAAAATAATCTGTGGGTGCCATCCCCGAGGCACCTGAGTGTCACGGATGTCTTTTATGAAAAACCTTTTCCTTAGGATTTTTCCTCCTGAGAAGCTGGGAGGCCTCAGGAACAAAACGTAAACAATGATTATCTGCTGCTGTGGAATGCAACAGGTGCATCTGGGATTGGCCCACGTTACAGGTTTGTAATTAATGGCCAATCACAGTCAGCTGACTCGGACAGAGAGCCCTGAGCCACAAACCTTTGTTATCATTTTTTGTTATTTTATTCTTAGCTAGCCTTCTGATGAAACCTTTTCTTCTATTCTTTTAGTATAGTTTTAATGTAATATATACCATAACATAATAAATCAAGCCTTCTGAAACATGGAGCCAGATCCTCGTCTCTTCCCCAATCCAAGAACCCCTGTGAACACCATCACACCTGAGAGCTTCTCTGGGGCTGAAAAACAATCAGAACTTTCACTGGGACTCTCAGCAGCAGAATTTGATCCATTCCATATCCCAGGCACTGGGGATTGTTCCACTGCCCTTCTGGGCAAGCAGCTTTTCATACCTGCACTTCTGTTTGCTCATCTGTCTTTAGGGTGTGTGGCACCACTGGTGCCTGCAAGCAAGCACAACCTGCTCTTGGTTGCTGTGACAGGAACCTGTTCTGTTCCTAGAATTCAATTTTTGCATCTTCCTATCTCCGATAAATTTAACTGCACAGCTCTCCTCTTCAATGTCACCACTCTTCTTTCCAGATACAGAAAAGCAGATAAGGTGTCTGATTAAAAAACAGATACAAAGGGCTAAACCCAGCTTGTATAACAAGCAACTGGCAGAGATAATGAATGAAGACCTGGGGATTTTTTCCCTTACTCTTTCAATGGACATTGGCATGATGAGCATACACAGCTCCATAATTTCAAGCTCCATGGTTAGTTTTACACATTTCCTTGTTCATGTAATTAGCTGTTAGCATCCTTGAACATTGTCCATTAAATTTTATTATCCACAATCTAGTTTTCATAGAAGAACAGCAAAAATTACTGCAGAAATAATATCCATGGAAGACATGTTACATGGATCATCACAAGCGAAAATTGGGACGTTCCTCAAATTCTGAGCTGTTCCTAGACAGACTGCATGATTGATTAAAATACTGAGTCTGGTCTTGCTTCTGTCATAAATCTAAAATTAATTCTTTGACTCTTTTAAGATTACCCTGCATCCCTGCTAGCTTAATTACATACAAGACTTAATTTGGATTCACCAAAAGTATTCAGGTTCACAATTTCCTCAAAAACTAATTTTTCAGGTCTCTTTCTGTAACTGTACTAAAGGAATGAGTTTGCATTTTGTAGCTAGTTACCTCTATATGCATGAAAAAAACCAAACCAGAACAAAATTTTTCCTCTGATGAACTAAGGCCAAATTCTTCTCAATGCACTGAGGTTATATTCCCTGGGTCCTGTGTTCTGAACTGCCATGAGGGACCTGATTTTTGCTTAGTGTTACAGAACCTGCAGCCTGTCTAAATTTCCTCAGCTTCTTCAGCCTGTTTCTCAGAGATTTCCATGCCCTGCTCATTAATTACCTTTGCCAGCTCAGCTCTCCAGTGGGAAGCCAGATTCAGCACCAACTTTCCTGTCTTCTCCAGCAGGAAACCATGCATTTTGTTTTCTTAGCTAGATCTTGCTGCCAGTGATAACCTCTTTTCAATTCTGTCATAAATGCATTAGGCCAAATTTTCTGTTTGCTTTCTTCAACTACCTTTGGCCAAGGTTTGACTCCTTCCTCCCTGTCTTAGGCTGAAAGATTTAGCTGGGGGTGTGTGTTCTATTGTCATCTATTAAAGCTGGGGCAGTTCTCTGCTGTCCATGAGGCAGTTTTTTCTTTCTCTCTCCCACAGCCAACCCTCCCTCC
>JAHXMQ010003489.1:15969438-15987003 GCA_020466415.1 Ammodramus savannarum pratensis
CCTGCCCTCCTTAGCAGACACCTGGCTTTTCAAACCAAGACACTCCCAGAACTGCAGCTCAGGTCCACCCTACCTGATTTCTGATCAAAACACGGAGAAGTGGATTTTACCAGCTGCAAGCACCTCTGGGGAGCACAAACACTGATGTCTTGGGCAGCCCCTGCAAAACAGAGCCCAGCATTCACATCCTCCCCAGCTTTCACACAGACAAGCATGGAAAACTACAGACACCAGCCATGCCCTGATTTGAAGTCGTGCTAAAGCAGCTGTTTGCCTACTTGGCTCTGTGAGCACAAGTATTTTCCTTCTCCCCACAGTGAGCCGGGGATGCTTCTGCCACTGCTCATCCCACAGGGCAAGGAACTCATGTCAGCAAGAGGGGGAGCTCCAGCTGAAGTGAGAGCTGGTGCAGCTCTTAAATGTCTCAGTTCAATCAGGAATTTCTCCTAGAAGACATACTCAGAGTCTTCAGAAATTAACTCTTTCCATGCCAGCTTAGTAAGGGTCCCCTATGTGTTGGAACCCTGGATGCTGAGAATGTCAGACTTTCTGTGCTACGAGGCACTGACCCACAAGAGAACACTGCATTGACCTGAGACCGTGGAGAAGCTTCCAAAATGGAATGACAGAACTGGGATTCTGGGTGTGGAGTTTGAATAGAAGAGTGTAATATCACAGGGTTGAAAACTTAGAGTTTAAGGGCTTAGAATACAGTAATATATATGAAGCAAGATGGAGGTTTTAGGGTAGAAGCTGGTTCTTCTTTTTCACCTTCTTCTTCACCTTCACCCATAGGTTTGGGTGGTTTTGTATAATTGGATAAAAAACTCCACATTGCTGAGCCGGGGTGGTTGGTTATTGGGTTAAAAGTAAAATAATTTAGGTGTCATTTCTGAATTGGACAGTTTAGCCTTAAAAAGCCTTGTAGAGAGAGAGATGGGGCTCCATTTTCAGTTTGTTAGAGCGAAGTGCTGTAGAACTCAGGGTTTGTGAGACTCTAACAGAGATAAGAACAAACATCTGAGTCTCCCAACAAAAAAACCTCTTGTGCACTTAATCCTGACCTTGCCAAAAAAGAAGCAAAGGTTCCGCACACCTATGGACAAATCCAAGCATTTTCTGTTTATTAGTAAACTGTTACTTGAATAGACAAATTTGCTTTTTTTCCCCACTGGTTTCCCTGGATTTCCACGATGAAGAGGAGGAGGGCCAGAAGCCATATGGGCCCTGTCCATATGATCATGGTGACTGCAACTCTTCCCTCTGCCCTGCTTTTGCTCCAAGCTTTACCTTAAAATGATTAAAGGTGCTGCTTGCTGCTGACCCAGCTGACCCTGGCAGCTGCTGTGCATCCCCCTGCACCAGCCCCTGCTGGATTTGCCCCTCAGCCCTGCCTGTCCCCTCCATGGGAGGATGGCTCTGCAGGCCTTGTCCCATCCCCAAGGCCAGGCCTTGAGCTTCCAAGAGCTATTTATTCACAGTGTGCAATTTGGAGGGATTCCAAGTTGCAGATGCTTCTCTACCTCAAATCTTTATTTTTCCTGCTGGTACTCTCAATTTTACTTCATCCCTGGGGTGTCTCAGAGCAGTCCACCCTCGCTCAGTCATGGATGATTTATTTTCCTTAGTAAAATCTTTTGCCTAAGGGTATATTCTGCACCTCAAAACTGGGTTTGGTGGGATTTTTTTTTTTTTTTTAATATAAGGATTATTAGCCAGTTTCCCTTCATTTGTACTTTGAATTTTCTGTGGTGCTTTTAGTGACAGCAGCACTCAAGCTCATTGTGAATGTGCTGGATCAGGTGAAGCAAACAGTGTCCCACTTGTAAGTGAGATGTTCTCTGAACCAAAAAACCTGCTCAGCAAATCATCCTGCCAGTCCCAAACCCCTGCTGACCTAGCCAGGAAACCATGGATCACCTTCCAGGGAGCTACAGGATGAGGGGCCTGGGTGAAAGGAGCTGGACTCCTCCAGGAATTCCCTGTATTGCAGGAGAGATCCTGAGGCTCCTTGCAAACCCTCAGCAGGACAGTCCAGGCTGTCACACTGTGTCTGACAACAAATGTCACTTGGCTGACATTTCAGGTGGGAAAAAAAATCAAATGCTACCTGTGTGTTTCCCAAATTTCTTTCTGGACTTCAACTTTCTACAGAAGAAAACAAAGGGCAGTGACAGCTCCAGGTTGAATTTGTGAGGGGCCCCAGGACGAGGAGAGAGATGAGAATCTGAATCCATGTTCTCAGAAGGTTGATATGATAAGATATGATATGATATGATATTATGCTATAACTATACTAAAGAAAGAGAAGGATACAGACAGAAGGCTTAACAAGAATGAATAGTAAAAACTCATGACTCCTCATAGTCTGACACAGCTGTCTGTGATTGGTCATTAAGTAAAAACAATGCACCAGACATGCACCTGTTGGCAAACAATCTCCAGACCACATTCCAAAGCAGCAAACACAGGAGAAGGGAATAAGATAATTATTATTTACATTTTTCTCTGAGGCTTCTCAGCTTCCCAGGAGAAGAAATCCTGCCGAAGGGATTTTTCAGAAAAAATCACCATGACAGTTGCCCTTGTGCCAAAGATCCCACAGTCTGATCTGCTCCCAAACACACACCAACACTGCTACAAGAGGGAGGGGGAAACTGCCTCAAAGGGCTCAGCATAACTCAAGAACGTGCTCCTTAAAGCCTGGAAAAGGTGACACAACTTTGTGGAAACCCAGGGCATTGGGAATATTTCTCTGTCTGCTCTGGGGTGCCCTGACCCTGAGGTTGCCCCTCATTCATGAAGAAAGTTTCTCAGACTTCAAGATAGACTGGAATCCACAAAAGTGTGAAATAGATTATAGAGAATAGTGTAAGTGTGTCACTGGGTGAGAAATTGAGTTTTTGGGATTTTTAGTATGCAGTGGATGGAAGCAAGATGGAGGGCACAGGGTGCTGTGCTGGGCTTCTTCTTCCTCCTTCTTCATGGGTTTGGGTGGCATTTTGTAATTGGGCAGAAAAGTCCCATTGTGGGCTCTGTGGGATCAGTTATTGGGTTAAAAGGGGAAATAATCCAGGTGTTAGTTCTTAATTGGACAGTTTAGTCTTAAAAGCCCTTGAAACAAGAGATTGTTGGCCATTTTGTACCTTGCTGCTGAACTCACAGTAGTGAGATTGTTTTACTGATAAAATAAACACCTGAGTCCCAACATGAACTACCCTCTCAAGTGCCTTCAATCCAGACCCAGAGAAACCCACAACTGTACTCCCACACCACTTCAACAGACACACAGACACACCCCACCCCTCCCTGGGGTAAAACCCCAATTTCCCACCCTGGTTTGCGCAGGGCTGGCCACAGCACCAAGCAGGAGCCCTGCAGCTCCCAGGTCTGTCCTGGCTGGCTCACAGCAGCAGGGACACCTCTGTTGCAGTGCAGCAGCAGGTCTGCACTTGCAGAAGCTGATAAATGCAAACTCAAGGTGACTCCACTTCATGGATTGCATTAGCATCAGCTGCAAATCCTCAGGGCACAGCCTGAGCAAGCAACATCAGCAACTGCAAGTGACACAAGCCCAGGGAAATGCTCCCTGCTCACACCTGGAGCCAGGACAGCATCTCAGGGAGTGTTTGCAGCCTGCTGGGCTCAGGGCAGAGCCACCGAACACATTGAAGGCAGGAGGGATGAATATTGCCTCTCAGAGACACCTCCTACATGATATTATTACTTTCCATTAAATTGAACAAAAATACCCAGGTTCTGGAAACACTGTCTCATTGTAACACCTGCATGATTGGATGAATAAATCTGTTTTAATTAACTGCCTTTTTTATAGTAGGCTGCAACAAAATATTGTGAGAGAGTGAGAGGCTGATAGTTGGCTTTGAGATTTCAAATAACCCTCTCCTAATTAAATCTGTATATATTTATATGTCATCTTGGAGCACAAAGGCACTTAGACCAATCCACACTTTGAACTTCCTTGCCTATTTTCTTCCCTAGTGTTAGTTGTTAATTAACTATGCTCTTCCTTCCCTTTGCTTCAGCCAGAGCAGAGCCAAATTGTTTCAAATGCATTTTGTGCACTCTGAATTTCACTCTGCCTATGCAGACCCACTTGTCTTGCAGGCTCCAGTGGCATAACTCCTAATTGCACAGCTAAAACTGAAAAATCACTATCCTGGGCTCCCTCCTGCTTCTTTGCACTTGTGATGCCATTGACTAGAGTTTCCAAACTAAAACTCTCCTCCAGCTCAGCAGGGAAGGTGCTGCAAAGCTTTGGGAGTACATCAAAGCATCTCTGTGCACTGCTGCCCATTTCATGTCCCACCAGTGTGGTCTGTCACATGCTGACACTGAACTTCTCCACTGCTCAGCCCCAAAGCCTGCTAAGCTTTGAGTTAAGTCTATTGTGACTCTCATTTTTGGGCTCTATCTGCCTGCCTCAGCACCCAAAAAATGGGAAAAGGGAACAATGAGGAGAATGTCTCTATCCATGCATCACCAGTGCTGTGCTGGGCTTGGGTGTGTGCTGCCTTACGGGGAGTTTTAGAACCCAATAAAGCAGAAATATGGACCAAAACAGAACCATCTCCTGGTGCCTTGTGCAGAAATAGGGTGTGGGCTAGCAGGAAACATGGAGGGGGCTCTGCAAAGACTGTTCTGACATTACCCTGGAGGGTGAAGATGCTCAGGTCGTGGAACATTCCTGGGCTGTAACAAACACAAACAGGATCCACTCTTGCCACAGTCCCACATTGCTGGGTTTCAGTATTTCCTCTGAACTAAAGCTGTGTTTTTCTGCCCCATAAGGTCTCCTCAGCTGCCCAGACATGAAAGGCACTGTCAGCAGTGCTACAAACACATCCTGGCTGCTCCAATGCCAGCAGATGACTGGGTGTCCACCAGGAACAGCCCAACACTGCAGCATCCATCAGTTCTCAGGGATTCAAGCACTCATGCAAAGTGCAGTCATGCACCAAACATCTGCAAAAACAGAGAGGCTCCAACCAAAAATCCTGGTATTCAAACACCCCTTGTGCCTCCAGCATTTCCACTGCACTGAGGAGATCCATGTGGGATAGGAAAACCCTGCAGTCTGAGGAGGCTGATTCCAGAGCTCATTTTTCAGGTGCAGGACGTTCTCTTCAGCAGCAGCTCTTGATAATGATAATTGATCCACATGGATTAAACAAGAGTGTTGGATGAAAAACATTAGATTGGGCCCCTGGTTCCAAACCAAGATAAAGAAAGAATTTAAATGAGGCAGGAGCAGGTCTCCTTATGTGTTTGTTAATTTGGAAAAAAAAACAGTACTTCTGAGCAGCATCAGTTACCCATTATACTTATAAATGATCTTCCCTATAAGAGACTTCACTGCCACTGAAGAACTGCCCATACTCTTCACTTTTCACATCTGAAGTCTCAGTTCTTTATGACTTGATTCCCCATTTAGTACTCACAAAGGCATGTTCTGTGTGCTGAGATGATAAAAGATGAATAAAATGAGAATCCATCCGTCACAAAATCCACACAGCAGGATGGTGCCCCTCATGTATCCACATTTCAGCAGCGCACTGCTCATTTGCTTCTGAGCTAATAAACTGAACTCAGTGACAGCTTTGTGCAGCACAGCCTCAAGGAAGGAAGAAACCTAGCTTGGGCTTCTCAATCTTGCTGCTGTGTTTCTCTCTCCTTGCCTGTAAAATGGGTGGAAATGCTGCTAATCTATCCTAACTCCACGCTAAGAGGCTCAATCCATAAAGCCGATTTAAGCTGCAGTATGGGCACAGTAATAATGCCATTAACATACTCTAGATTTTCCAGAGGTGAACAAGAACTGAAAGCCTAATTTTATTTCTTTTTTTCAACTCTGCATTCTCCCCGCAATGCTTCAGTAGTTAAGCACAGGAACGTGCTCTGGGCCAGGACTCAGTGCTGTGTGGATGCTCTCCCTGCATCCCCAGCTGCTCCCACTCGAGCCTGGTGATCCCTTGGAAAGGGAGGAAAACCCACCCTTCGTGTGTGTGACAGCTCTCACCTTGCCAGTGTGACCAGAGGGCATTTGAAAAGGCTCTCAGGCTCAAGCATCAGTGTCTGGATCAAACAGAACCACATCCTGTGGCTGCCCAAAATCTCCTATAAGCATCACTGAAAATGAGAGTCCAACCTATGAGCTAGCAAAAACACGTTTGGCCACACATCCAGGAACACCAGGGCCATTTGTAGAACCTGTGTCAGGGTTTGAAATGGCCATTAGCAAGGAAAAAAAACCTGTGTAACAGTGTTGTTGCTGTGAATAACCTGACAGCAGAGATTGGACAGGTGTTTGTGGTTATATCCTGGTTTAAATGTTGGAACAATCAGGCACAGCACCCTCTCACAGCCTCAGTGCTCCAAGTTTGGCAGTTAAAGGACTTCAGCCAAGCAGAATAACCAGATTAAAGGACTGTGAGAGGGGCTCTGCAGCAGAACTGCAGGGATCACTCCTCTGTGACTCTCAGCAGCTCTTCAGCTCCCTTCACCTCAGCCTGTCACAAAACAACACACAGATTTTACCCCATCTGTAACTCTGTGCTTCCAGAGGGCTGAGCCTGATCTTCTGCCCAAACTTCTGGGCTGAGCCAGCCCCCATTCTGGGAGGGACAGAAGGATGCTCCTGAAGAGGTCACTGGCACAAGGCAGATGTCCCTGCTCCACACAAACCTCTGGTCTGCATGCAGAAGCAGCAAAAAACAGCTCTGATGCTAAAAAAGGCAAACCCACACAACAGTCCTGAACTGGCCTGCTCTGCACAGGTCAGTGACACAGGAGGGGAAGCCTCGTTTGCAGCTGGTTTTTACAGGAGAGAAAGATTAATCCCAAAATGTGCAGGAAGGTCACGGCAGCAGCATCACTCTTTGACTACACCCCAAATGCTTCACCCAGAATTTTGGTGCTATCACACAGTGTGCCCTAAGAAAGAATGAAAACAAACGCTTCAGAGGACAATGAGAACTTCTGAAACAAAATATTATTCTTCATGCCCAGATCTAAATCTTGCTCAAGTCAGTGGGAATTTTTTCATTTCCCACTGCTGCTCCCGTGCTCACAGAAGGGCCCTTCAGTTTTCACCAACAATTCAGCCAGCCCCAGGACTGGTGAGAGAGAAGAGCCAGTTCTTCAGAACTGACTAGAGCCACAGTTCCCTTCAGCCTGGCAAGAACTGGAAATTCTGAGAATTTAACTCAGCCTTGGACTGGAAATGTCCCTGAGCAGGGACCAGGCAGAGCTAATAACTCTGGTAAATCTGATCTTTATTCCCTACAGAAAGACCAGTGTTGGTGGTCTGAATCCCAGCCTTTCCTTGTCTTTCCCCAGCTCTCTGCTGAGAGATTTAACTACCAGGCTCTTGGATTCTCTGGATGCTCCTCTTTGCATAAATAATTAAAAACTTTGGGAGCTTGCTGGCTGTTATGCTGAAGACTAGAGCGACATACCAGGAATCTGTAAGATTTTTGTAGGACGAAACCACCTATTTTAAGTTTTGCTCCATTCATGAGTACATTCAAATCTTTGTCAAAATCAGAGGACAACTCAAAAGATCTGCTCATCCTTGTGTTCCCTGACCCATTCCACAGGTGTATATGGCCAGTGCAGATGAACTGTTTTTGACTGGAGATCATCCAGAGACCCTTGTATGCAAAACACTTCTAAAACACCTCTCTTCCTTTCATCCACTGCAGCATCCTGCATTGCTTTTCAGCCAAGCCACTCTTCATCCTGTCTTTTCCCAAACTATTTCAGTCAGTCAGCCCGGGGTTCATGTGGCTCCTGTGGACAGCAATGGGTTTATTTTGGGAGGGGTGCCTACCCTTCCCCATTCCATTTTGTGCCAGTAGCTGAAGTGATGGCTTGTTGACTGCTGATATTCCTACTCCTGTCTTTGACAGGCAAGGCTCCCACTCACCAGCTGCTCAGCCTGTTTGATTAGGTTACAGACAGGGTGCAGGGAAAGCTGCAGGAGATAATGTGCGAGCGGAGCTGCTCCGGCTGCGCAGGCGCGGCTGTGCAGGACCACAACAAACCCCTGCCAGCTCCCAGGCTGATCCAGCACTGAGCTCCTGGGCACCCTGCAGCTGGGGGAGAAGTCAGGAGAGCTGGGAGGGCACCACTCCAAACCTGGCATCAGCTCAAGATCCACAGAAAGACACGAATGTCAGAACATTTGCCCTAACAGCCCAGAAACGCGGAGCTCCGCGCTTAAACAAAGATGCGCGATTCAAGGCAGGAGTTTAGACCTTGGTTTAGGCCTTAAATCTGAGAAGCCTGGAGCCCTTTTCCCAGCATCTCTGTGTCCTGATCTGGGTTCAGCTTGTGCCCCTTAAATCCATGGCACAGAGGAGGGACTCGGTGTCTGTCTGGAGCAGGGATGTGGCATCTCTTCCCTCCCGTGCATCCAGCCTGGCCATGGGGGACCAGCAGGACCTCAGAGGAGCTGCTGCTCTCCCTGCCGAGGAAGCAGGAGGCTGCTGGAGCACAGGGCTGTGTCTGGGCAGCCCTGGTCCCTTCAGCAGCCCCTGGGGAGCCACTGGGCCCAGTCAGCTCCAGTATGGCCCCCATGGACTCCCCCGAGAGGAAAGTTCATCATGGACTTCCTCAAGAGGAAAGTTCATCTTTGTTTTCTCTCTGAAGAAATGAGATACTGCAGCAGAAGCAAACTTTTAAGATCCTTCAGAGGCTCAGTCTGCTCTTCCCAGATGAGGATCCCCTGATGGTGTTACACAGGACAGAAAGATCTGGGAAAAGGCTTTTCACTACAGCCCCTGCAGGGACTTTGCATCTTTTTGTTCAAACATTCTCTGTGCTCTCCTGCCCTCTTCCATAGATCACATCTTACTTCCTTTGTTCACATAACCTCTTCTTTTCACTTAGAAAATCCCTCCCTTGCAGCAGATGCTTCTCTTTGAATCAGCCTTCCCAGCAGCTCCCCAGGGACCCCCTCAGAGCCTCCTGTCCCTTCACTGACCACATCCCTCGACCTCACAGGAGAAGGGGGTGACAAGACACTACCATCCTAGCAATCCTTATTCCCCTTGTTCCTGTTATGAACAACTTTAGGGCGTTAGGACAATTTTATAAACCTGGAGGTCTCTCCTCCTGGAAACTTTCAAATACCCCAATACACAAAATACAGAGATTTCCATTAACTGCAGCTCCAGGCTAAGTAAGAGATCAGCACCTCCATTTCGTAATGCAGCACAAACCAGAATGAACAGGACACAAAGAGCGAATGAGAGACAGGAATTATTTCATCTTGTGGTCCCAGCAAGAGCCCTGAGCCCCAAATGGCTTCATCCTCTCACTGCTATTGTCAGTAAGGCTTCACAATGAAATTCCTGCAGCTTCCTATGTTAATCCATTAATACCTGTGAGAGCATGCTGAAATCTCTACCCTGGTTATCATTCTGGAACCAAAATGCCCAATAAATACAATTCCATAGGCTCTATCCTTCCCTCTCTGTTTTACTGAGCAGAAAGTGAACTGCTGTTTTAGCAAGCTGTGCATGTCAGAGCTGGGAGAACACAGGAATGGATTAAATCCATGCTCCTTCTCTCCCAGGATGCCATCCCTGGTGATGGGCAGCAGTCTGGGTGCCCTTCTGAGCTGTCCCTGCATCTGGAAATTCCAGGGAGCCAGAGGTTACACCCAGACCTTCATCCTTCTGTCCTCTCTCTGTGCATTGTGAACTCACCTCGTGTTTTTCAACCTGCTTGTGCTCTTGGCCTGCACAGCATCCTGTGGTAATGAGCATTACAATTTAATTAGCAGACATGATAGGGAACCTATCTGACTCTGTTCAGGTGCTTAAGCCAGTCTTTCCCAAAGAGTGAATCAGATTGCTCTCTAAGGATGAAAAAAGGGATGCAGGACACGTGAGAGGGGCCAGGAAATTGCTTCAGTTCTCACTGGAACATGTTCAGAGCACGTGAAGAGGGAGAGAGAGGGAGAGAAGGGAGAAGGGAATAAGGACAAACAGCTTCCTGGCTTGGATCCAGAGACTAAGCTGAGAATAAATAATAATATGTGTCTAATGAGCTAACAGGAGCACCCATCATTCCCATCAGCACAAACCATCCTGCTGCCTAAGTCTCCTATCATGGCCACTGTCACCAACACCACATAAAATCTGATGTGCTCCAAAGAACATAAAAAATGGAGGAGAACATGAGGACCCAAGTCTACCTGCTACTCATAGGCAGAGAGAAATACTCCTTGTGTCTCCAATTCCTCCTCTTCCCAGCCACCAACTCACAGGGAGCACTGCAAGGATGCCATGCCACACTTCACTCACTGCTCTCAAGGCAGCAAACCTCAGGAAGAAGAGCACAACTTTTATGTTGAAGAGCTGCGCACAACAACACAGCAGCCTCTCCACCACGATGATAAAAGCAGCCAGAACATGAGGCAGGTTATCCAGCAGGGAGGCAGAGCTGCAGGGAGCTGATCCCCATGCAGCAGCAGGAGGGGACCAGCCCCAGCTCTCCTCGTTTCAACTCTGGATGCCAGCACATTTCTGGCTTCCCCAAGAGGGAACTTAACCTAACTTACCCTGAAAACACACTGAAGCGGAATGGCTCAGAGAGCTGAAAGGAACAACAACCCTGCCCCAGCCTTGCAGCCACTGCAGCTCCCTCTCACAGGGACAGCTCCCTCCTCCCTTGAGCCCTAGCTGCACTGGGCCTGGCCATCCCAGAGGAGCTGGCTGGCAGGATGCTCTGGTGCAGTGATTTGTGCTTACTGGCCATCTCCCTTGGCAGGAAAATCAACTGAGAGCAGCCTTGGCCTTGCTCTGATTTAGTGTTTGTCTAGCTAAGAAACCCACAGTTGTTTAAAACCCACTGACCTGCTCTGGTACTTCTCAATCTGAGCCACACACTGGGTCTGCAGTTATTCATACCAATTCCACATTGCTCACCAGGATTTCCTGCTCAGAAACTTTCAGGAATCATTTGCTAGCTTGTATAGCACAATTTTTTCCCCCAAACTGGACATTGTAGGGATGAACAGCCATCCCTGGCAGCACCCTGTCTCTCTGGGACAGGCAGCACACCGGGTTCCCAGCTCTCAGCCTCTGAAAAGTGCCAGATGCAGGTGCTGAGATGAACCTGCCCACCTTTGTACCAGGCTGTCAGCCCCAGCAATGCAGAACTCTGCTCTGTGCACAGCCTGTGTTTAGGCACTCACTCCACACAGGTGCCTCTCATTTCCAGAGATAAAGCACCGTGGCAACTCCAGACCTCAGGTTTTCTGATGGCTGCACCCTGTGCTGAACTTGGTGATCCTTGCTAAACATGATTTTATAAATGTCTCATCCTGCAGGTTGGCTTTTTTCTTCTCATGTTTTCCTTTCTCTGTCTCTAGCCAGAAATGATTTACATGTTTGTTTACTCTGAGCTACATTCATCTGAGTCATTCAGCAACCCTCTACCCACAATCACATTACAGCAAATTTGGAACTGGAGTCTCAGGGAGTGAATATTATGCTGTTGTCAAGATGAGAGTGGGGGGCCATATTCTGCCACTGGGTTTCAGGGAAAACTGACTTTTGCAAGCATGTCAAAATCCAACAGCATCACAATCCCCTGTGTTCTGCATTTCTTCTTAAAGAAGGAGAAAATCCAGGCAAATAAATTACTCTATATTTACACCAGTTACAGTGTAACAATTAGTAGGATTTGGCTCATTTTGTACAAATTATACTACTGTACTTGTAGGAATAATCTATTCTGTTTCAAACTAATTTTAGCCACCCTTGACTGCTCTTCCATCTGTTGTAGGAAAAAAAATTATTTGCACATAGCTATTGTGAATTTTCTTCTCCAAGGTATGTTTTCAAGAACTACATCTCTCAAAAAACAACGTAATCATATTCTTAGCAAGACTCATAGTTCAGCTGACAGTACCTTGTCTATTAAATCCGCAACATGAAAAGACCTCAGAATTGACATTCTAAAGGATTTTTTTAAGGTTGCCTGAAATAAATCTTTGCAGAAAGGAAGCTGATCAAAGAATTTTGAGCTTTGCATTACCTTTAACGCAATCCTAGAAGCTATTCAGAGATTCTACCAAAGCAGAAAGGGGTTATGAAAAGTAACAACACCTTTTAAAAAAACACATTACAAAACCAATGAGACTTCAATACTACAGTGAAAGCGATGCACAATAAAACAGAAATCATTCTCTCAGAAACCCAGTAATAAAAATAAGGAATTCTATTAATGTTCTATGCACTTGCAAGATATATTAAGACTGATCAGAAGTTACTCTCAAGCTCAAGTCCTTTTCCATCTATTTCCTCTTGACCGCTTTACAAGAATAAAAAACAACTAAACAAAAAACCAGCACCTCAACCTTTTTCTTTACTTTTAATTCTAGAAATGTGCTCTGTAGCAGTATCTGAGGTATAGTTCTTGCCTAGGAAGTCTTGTATCTAGCTGACAGTGTATTGATCCCTGCTGTACCTGAGAATAAAAGTACAACCAGAGGAGGAGCAGAGCCCCAGCACAGAGAGCAGGGGGCTCACAAAGGGCTGGGGTGTCGTGGTCAGGGGAAGCACCTTCATGTCTCCATCCACCACAGGGTCTGGGGCTGAAGCATTTCTTCAGCTGATAATTACTGCCAAGTTACATGCAAGGAAACTGGGAGCGAATACTCATGGCCGGAACAAAGAGTGGCACATCTGATAACACCCAAACAGGGGTGCTTTTCTGCCTTTTCTCCAGAAACAACACTAGATTTCTTTAGGAGGGAAGTATTAGTCAAAATGCCAGCTCCTTTACTCTGCTTTGAGCTGCGTGAGCAGGCATTTGGCTACAAGTTCCAATGAGCTGCCCAAAGATACCACCTTAACTTCTGAAAAGCATTTTTAAAGCAGCAATACAGTAATTTGCATTTACACAGTACCTGCCTGGCTGAAAAGTGTTCTCAAGGGCTTCTGAGCAGCTCCACGGAGCCCTGGGAAGCAGTGACACACGACATCATTAAGGAGAAGGCAATCAACACTGAAGAAGCCTGAGAGCTTTGCCCAGGATCAGGGAGAACGTCCTCAGCACAGAAAACCCCTGCTCAGCTTTCCGTGGGGACAGGCACACACACACACAGAGGCACGGTGACCACAAAGACAATGCTCTTCCCAAAAATCCTTCCTCCCAGCTTTGATCCCGGCGGGTCCCTTCACACCGGGGAGATTCTGTGCTCCTTGATCCCCTCCTGCATTCCGCACAGGGCACTGCATTACATAAGCTCGCCTGCACGGAGATGCACAAAAACTTAGGGTTCACATCTGACCTGCAGGAGGACCGAATATTTTTGACAATGCAGTGGAAAAGTTAAGAAGAAGTGGTCAAACAGACTGGGAATTCAAAGTGATGCTGCTCGGGAACACAAGACTTGGTAGGTGACTGTTCAACCATGTTACCTTAGAGCATGGAGAATTTAATGGGAGACTCGCACATTACCATATTCGTAACCATGACTAACAAATCTGTTGTCAATGCCACCAAAAATATCACACAAGCAGAATGTTTTTATACCAAAGAGACCACTGAAGTCACTGCTCCATAGTAAACAAATGAACTTATGAAGAGTGTTGAAAATCAGCCCTTTTTTCTTTTTTCCTTTTTTTTTTTTTTTTCCCTGCAGAATTTGATACACTATGAACTGCGAGATGCCTGGTAGTTCAAAGAGGGGTCGATAAAAAAAAGCATTTTTCTTCTGCAAGCATCACAGCAGCGAACACCCCTCCGGTACCACTGTCACCTTTCCCATGCTGAGGGCACGTGGGTCAACCAGATGACTCACAGCCAGGTCAAGGGCTGCCCGAAGGAATAACAATTGAAACCGGCATTTAACCCGCGCTGCGAGGGTGCAGGTGCTCGGTGCGGGATGTCATTTAGGGCAAGGGCAGACAAAATCCAGCACCGTCCTTCGGGATGCGAGTCCCGGTGCTGCCGGCAGCTCCTGTGGGGGAGCGAGGCCACGCATCCTGTCCAGTCCCGCATTCCCCTGGCTTCACATCTCTCCTGGTCCCACATCCCTCTGGGTCGCGCATCCCTCCCAGTCCCGCATCCCTCTTGGTCGTGCATCCCTCTGGGTCGTGCATCCCTCTGGGTCCCGCATCCCTCCCGGTCCCGCATCCCTCTTGGTCGCGCATCCTTCTTGGTCCCGCATCCCTCTTGGTCCCGCATCCCTCTCGGTCCTGTATCCCTCCCGGCCCCGCCGCCGGTAAGTTCAGCGGGAGCAGCGCTCCACGCCGGGGCAGGCGGGTGCCGGTGGCTCCGGGGGATGCGGGCACGGAGCGGCCCCGACCCCCCGTGCCCGGCACTCGGGGGCTCGGGGCTCCAAGTTCCGAGAGTGACCGCGGAGCTCTCGGCCCGGTTGTGCCCGGTTGTGCCCGGTGCTGCCCCGTCCCCGCTCACCTCCGCGCCGCTCCGTCAGGCGGTTCCCGCCGGGGTGCCCGCGGGCCCGGGGCTGCTCCGCGCTCCGCCGGGCGCCCCCATTCCGCTGCCCGTGCCCCGCTCCCTACGCCGCCGCCCGCGGCCCCGCGGCTCCGCGCCGCCGGCGGGCAGGGCAGGGCGGCCGCCGCATCGCTCCGAGCCCGGCGGGCAGCGCTGCGAGCCGCCTCCTGAAACCCCGCCGGGAGCTCCCCGCGCTGCCCCCGCCGCCTCCGCCCGTCCCTCGGCGGCACCGGGCCCCGGGCGAGCCGAGCGCAGCGCAGCCGAGCCGAGCCGAGCCGAGCCCAGCGGCCGGGCACACGCCGCGCCCCCCGCACCCGCTCACGGGCACACGCCGCCCCTCGCCGGGAGACACCCGCCCCGCACACAGCGACACACACACCCAGAAACACAGAGACACACACACCCCGCACACGCACACAGCAACACACACACCCAGAAACACAGAGACACACACACCCCGCACAGACACACACCCTACACACAGAGACACTCGCCCCGCACACGCACACAGCGACACACACCCAGAGACACAGAGACACACACCTCGCACACAGACACACGCCCTACAAAAAGCAACACACACGCCACACACAGACACACACCGACACACAAACCCCGCACACAGACACACCCCACACACCAACACACACCCTACATCCAGTGACAGACACCGCACAGACTCACACCCCGCACACTGACACACACTCTACACACCAACACACACCCTACACACACTACACACACCTCACGACACGCCCGCACACACACACAACTCTTCAGTACACACCCTAATTGAACGCGGGCACAGCCGCACCTCACACATTCAGCCACTTCAGCCACTCCATTCACACTCTCACCTGGGTACAGCTGCCACACACACACACACACACACACACACACACCCATTCACACACCTGCACTGTTTGGGCTGGGGACAGAGTGAATTCTCCCCCAGGATGTGGTGCAGGGCCCTGGGCTGGGGGCAGTGTGAGGATGGGGATGCTCACAGCCCAGTGTGGCTGAGCAGGGCTCACCCCAAGCCAAGGCTGAGCAGTGGGCAGGGCACAGGGAGCCAGGACAGCCAGCCTGGGCTGGCCAGGGGGACACCACAGTGTCCTGCCCAGTATGGGAACTGGGGGAGCTGGCCAGGTCACTGTCACTGCTGGGGGACAGGCTGGATGGACATCTGTCAGCAGTGGCCCATGTCTGCATTGTGTGTGCAGCACTGACCTTCTTAGGGCTTATTCCTGTCTCTCTTTTGTCACCTCCCTTTTCATTACAGTTGGATGATGATGATGTATTTTATTTCAGTTATTAAGCTGTTTTTATTTCAGCCCACAGGTTTTGCCTTCTTTCCAGTCTTCCACCCTATCCCATTTGTGGAGTGGGTATGAGTGAATGCTCTGCATTGTACTTTGTTGCTGACTGGGCTTAAACCCCAGTACCCACACACCCACACACATCCACCCAACCACTCTGGTTCCTTCACACCCCTCAGAGCCCCCAGCAGCCTGGTCCTGTCACAGGGAGGTTGGACCATGAGTGTCCCAGAGCCACCAGTACCTCCCAGCACAGCGCTGGGTGACACCCTGTCCAGGGACCAGCTCTGGACCTGAGCTCTGCAGCCACCTCAGGGCTCTGAGCCCACATCTCCACTTTGTCTCATGGGTGTCCAAGCCTGTCAGACAACTGATCAAGGCTCCTTTAAAGACAGAGTGAACCCAGTGAATTCCAGCTTCCACCTCTTCCCTGGCCAGGATAGCTTGCTATGGCCAGACCAAGGCCATTTTCCTCCTTCCCTTTTCCACTGACCCCACCAGGTTACACTGGGGTTCTCTTCTCCCCTTTCTGCCCCTGGAGCTGAATGCAGGACTCTCTTTAGGCCAGGAGAGAGGAACTGCCCTCTGAAAGGAGCCAGCCAGGAGAGAGGTCCCACTGATCCTGCCCCCACTGTCACACTGGGACATTCCCACAGCCACATCCACATGGGTAGCACCAAACCCACGAGGGAGTTCTGTCCCCTGTCCTCAGTATTTTATGGTGCAAATGTGGTTCTGTCATGGGCACAACATCACAGCATTAAATTCCTGGTCCTTTGTAAGCACCATGACTGTCACAATGAGCCTTTCTTGCACTTCATGCTCCGAGTCTTGATGCTGAAGAAGAGCCTGTAATTGGCCTTTTAGACACATCAAACCCATGTTCTGCCCTTTTAATGATCAAAATCATTGCCAAACTCCCCGAAATTTTGCTTTGATATTGCTAAAAGGTAAATAATACATAGTCACACTCTGAATTTGCTGTTCCTCACTCATGCTTCTCTTGAGGAAAGAGTTTACTGGCTACAGCCTGTGCACAGGGACCACTTTGTGTGTGACAGAGATGCAGCCACCTATGAGGAGAAATGCAACCACAGCTTTAATGGGGCACAAAAACATGACACAGACAATGGCTCAAAGTTCCAGAGTCCACCAGCAGCCCTGTCAGGGAGGCACCACCCAAATCTGTCACAGCACTGGGACAAACTCTTCTTCCCCTGCAAACAGCACTGGAGTCCACTCAATATTTCATGGTGCAAATGTTGAGCTGCCCTCCCTGTCCTCTGAGGTTCTGAGCAGCGCTCAGTAAATAATTCACAGCAAATCATTTATTCAAAACTCCTGCCTGTGTTTTCTGTCAGTCCAAGAACACAAAATTATCTTCTCCTTGTTCAGGTTGAGTCCAGCTGTGTTTTAGGGTTTGGGTTGGAGTTCCAAGGGCTAGGGGGCTGCTGCAGGGGTGTATTGGTTGGAAAGGCCAGGTGTCTGCTGTGGAAGGCAGGAGCCTCCCCTCAAATGGAAATCGAAACCCCCTCCCTCCAAATTGTTATAATTTTGAAATTAAGGGGCTCTCAGGCAAATCACACAAAAAAGAGTGTCATTTTTGAAACACCGTACCAACCCAAACTCCATTTTCAAAGGCTATATATGTCTATTCCATTTGGGAATTCATTCTTCTGGAGCCACCTGAGCTCAATTAACCATTGATATGGGAGCAGGAATAACAGTTCTTTATTAGGGAAGAAAT